>CAWUFW010016274.1:0-318759 GCA_963921515.1 Calotriton arnoldi
ACTTCGAACTCTAGCCTCATAAAGAGACTAGAGGGGTGTGTTTAGTAATAAATACATATATTTTGAATATATACCTGGTGTGGTGCTCTTTCATTTGGTCACTCAAGAGATTATAGACTGGTAAAACAAGCTGCTTTACATTCCTTCAAGACTTAGCCTGAAGGCTGCTCTCCATAGCTACCACTAGGATAGCTTTCAATAAGGTTGTCTTTAACCTATCTACCATAAGAGTCGATTTGGACTGGTGCAAGGTGCCCACTATAATTAGTGGACAGCATATGCCAGGCCAACTTCTCACATAGGGTACCATATACTAGGGACTCATAAGGTACCACAGTATCCAATCACTAGTGCACCTAGAGTGCACTCCAAATCGTTTAGAGAGAACCGAGAGGCTGGGGCCCTGATTAGCAGGGTCCCAGCCTGACTATAGCCAGAAACCAGTGTAAATATCAGAAAAAAAGTGGGGGCAACATAAGAGGCAGATCCTACTCTCCTACAGGATTGTACAATCTTATCATGAGGGAGCAGATTCTTAATAATTGTCAAAATCAGCTGTTGCATCAGCACCTGGTGGACTCTGATCTGACCTCTCCCCAAGAATTGGGAAAGAAGGCAGACAAATGGGTCAGAACCAGGGTGAGGCAGAAGGTACAGAACCAAGGTGGTGACCCAAAGAAGCAAGATTCTAAGAACTCTGATAAGGGTGGGGAGAAGGGTAAAGACCAGAAGTCTTCACAAGGCCCCCAAAAATCTTCTTCAGGTGGGGATTCACAGTCTAACAAAGGAAAGGCCAAAAGAAACCATGGTGCAATGTCTGAAAGCAAAAGACCCACTGGACCAGTGATTGCACCAAGTCCAAAGACTCTATTCCAGCCCCCACCAATGCCCCTAAGGCACCTGCTCCCCCTAGTGCAGTTACAGTTGGTGGTGGGACTACACAAGCCAAGGGTTTAGTAGGGTTGACCCTGGGTAAGGAGATGAGCTCTGACCTAGTCAGAGAACTCACTCAGGCTGTCCTAGTCTGTGATGGAGGCATGGATGTGACCTCCTCTGTGAGTCCCAGTAATCTGGGCAAGTACAGGCAACAGCCCTTAATCAATGGAAAAGAGGCTTTGGCATTTAGGGACACAGGGGCAAGTGTCACCATGGTGACACAAGACCTTGTGAATCCTGGGCAGATTATACTTGGTGAAATGTACCAAGTGACCAATGCTAGCAATGTCAGAACAGACCATACTCTGGCAGTTGTTAACTTTTCCTGGGGAGGGGTAACTGGCCTTAAGAAGGTTGTGGTAAGTGCAGACCTACCAGTTGAATGCTTGCTTGGCAATGATTTAGAAACTTCAGCTTGGGCAGAAGTGGAGCTCAGGACCCATGCAGAAATGCTGGGCATCCCTGCAGATGTGTTTGCTGTGACCAGGTCACAAGCCAAAATGTCTAACACTGAACAGGCCTTGGATTCTGGAATAATGGACCAAGTGCCCTCCAAGAAGAGGAGTAGTAGGGTAAAGGCAGTGCCTTCCCCCTTGGCTCAGAAGGAAGATCAGTCTCTTGAGGGGGATGATCTCAGTCCTGAGGAAGGAACTGTCCCAGAGGAGCTTGAACCTGACCAGGTTGAGTTCCTGGGGACAGGGGCCCTTCCAGGGCAGACCTGAGCCAGGAGCAGCAGAGCTGCCCTCTCTTGAACCCCTCAGACAGCAAGCTGCTGCTGAGGCTGCTGGGAAAGCTAGTGGTCCCCATACAGTGTATTGGGATGATGGACTCTTGTACTCAGAGTGTAGAGACCCCAAGCCTGGTGCCACCAGGAGGTTGGTTATACCTCTGAAGTTCAGGGGCTTCCTATTGACCCTAGCCCATGACATTCCCTTAGAAGGTCACCTGGGCCAGAACAAGACTTGGGACAGAATTGTCCCTCACTTTCACTGGCCCCACATGTCTGAAGACACCAAGGAGTTTTGTCGCTCCTGTGCAAGGCAGGTGGCACTACAAAGGCCCCCCTGATACCACTACCTGTGGTGGGGGTTCCCTTTGAAAGGGTGGGGATTGACATTGTTGGTCCCATGGATCCCCAAACAGCATCTGGGCACAGGTTTATCCTCGTGGTAGTGGATCATGCCACCAGGTACCCAGAGGCTATTCCCCTTAGGACCACTACAGCACCTGTGGTGGCAAGAGCCCTCCTGGGAATTTTCTAAAGAGTGGGCTTCCCTAAGGAGGTTGTATCAGACAGGGGTGCTAACTTTATGTCTGGATACTTGAAAGCAATGTGGAAGGAGTGTGGAGTGACTTACAAGTTCACCACACCCTATCACCCACAATGCAATGGTTTAGTTGAGAGATTCAACAAAACCTTGAAGGGCATGATTAAAGGGCTCCCAGAAAAGCCTAGGCGAAGATGGGACATACTCTTGCCCTGCCTTTTATTTGCATACAGGGAGGTGCCTCAAAAGGGGTTGGCTACAGCCCTTTGAACTTTTGTTTGGTCACCCTGTCAGGGGTCCATTGTGCTTGGTGAAGGAAGGATGGGAGTTACCTCTCAAGCCCCCAAAGCAAGACATAGTGGACTATGTACTTGGTCTCCGCTCCAGGATGGCTGAGTACATGAAAAAGGCAACCAAAAACCTTGAGGCTAGACAGGAACTTCAAAAAGCCTGGCATGACCAAAAGGCTGTACTGACTGTTTACCAGCCAGGACAGAAGGTGTGGGTGTTGGAGCCAGTGGCCCCAGCAGCTCTCCAAGACAAATGGAGTGGACCCCATACCATTGTTGAACAGAAGGGTGAGGTTACCTACTTAGTAGACCTAGGAACACCCAGGAGCCCCCACAGGGTTCTCCATGTCAACAGATTAAAACCATATGTGGACAGGGCAGACATGGGCTTGCTCATGGCTACTGATGAGGGACAGGAGGAAGAGAGTGACCCACTCCCTGACCTGCTCTCACAGAACCCTGATGATGGGTCAGTGGATGGTGTAGCCTTGGCAGGCAGCCTCACTGCCCAGCAGCAAACTGATTGCAGACAGGTGCTCAATAAGTTCAGGCACATATTCTCACTGACACCCAGTCAGACCACCTGGTGCACTCATGAAGTGGACACTGGGGACAGTCTGCCTATTAAAAATAAGATTTATAGGCAACCTGACCATGTCAGGGACTGTATCAGGACAGAAGTCCAGAAGATGTTGGATTTGGGAGTTATTGAACCCTCATATAGCCCTTGGGCTAGTCCAGTGGTCCTTGTGCCAAAACCTCACACCAATGGTGGGAAAAGAGAGATGAGGTTTTGTGTGGACTACAGGGGTCTCAATGCAGTCACTAGGACTGAAGCCCATCCAATACCTAGGGCAGATGAGCTAATAGACACTTTGGCCTCAGCCAAGTATCTAAGCACATTTGACCTGACAGCTGGCTACTGGCAGATCAGACTAGCTGATGATGCAAAGCCAAAAACAGCATTCTCAACCCCTAGTGGGCATTATCAATTTGTGGTGATGCCCTTTGGTCTGAAGAATGCACCTGCCACTTTTCAGAGGTTGGTGAATACAGTCCTTACAGGTCTGGAAGCCTATAGTGCAGCATATCTAGATGATATTGCTGTCTTTAGTTCCACCTGGGAGGATCACCTGGTCCACCTCAGAAATGTTTTACAGGCCCTGCAGAAAGCAGGCCTGACTATCAAGGCCACCAAGTGCCAGATAGGGCAGAGTCAGGTTGTGTACCTGGGCCACCTTGTGGGTGGAGGCCAGGTTCAACCACTGCAGAGCAAGATCCAGACCATCATGGACTGGACTGCTCCAACTACCCAGACTCAGGTGAGAGACTTTTTAGGCCTGACTGGGTACTATAGGAGATTTGTCAAGGGGTATGGATCAATAGTGACACCCCTGAATGACTTAACTTCCAAGAAAATGCCCAAAAAGGTTCAGTGGACAGTTAGCTGTCAAAAGGCATTTGATGACCTAAAGCAGGCAATGTGCACTACTCCCATTCTCCAGAGTCCTGATTACTCCAAGAAGTTCATTGTCCAAACAGATGCATCTGAATTGGGGGTAGGGGCTGTACTGTCACAATTGAATGATGAAGGTCAGGATCAGCCAGTAGCTTTTATTAGCAGAAGGCTGACCCCTAGAGAGAAACGTTGGTCAGCCATTGAGAGGGAGGCCTTTGCTGTGGTCTGGGCTCTGAAGAAGTTGAGGCCATACTTGTTTGGTACTCACTTCCTTGTTCAAACAGACCATAAGCCCCTCTTATGGCTAAAACAAATGAAGGATGAAAACCCCAAACTGCTTAGGTGGTCCATTTCCCTACAGGGGATGGACTTCACAGTGGAACATAGACCTGGGAGTAACCATGCCAATGCAGATGGACTCTCTAGGTACTTCCACTTAGAACATGAAGACTTAACTGGGCAAGGTTAGTTTAATGTCCCTACGTTTGGGGGGGGTTGTGTAGGAGAGTAGGATCTGCTTCACATGGGTACCCCCACTTTTTGCTGATGCTTCACTGTTTTTCGACTTTAGTCTGGCTGGGGCCCTGCTAATCAGAACCCCAGCCTAGCTGCTTCCTCTCTAAAATTGTTTCCATGTGCCCTAGGCACATATCTGATTGGAATCTGGAGTGCCCTTGTAAGTCCCTAGTATATGGTATACTATGTACCCAGGGCATAGGTACCTCAGAGGCCTGCCAGGGGCTGAAGCATGTATTATGCCACCCCTGGAAGGCCAGCCAAAATGACACCACAGGCCTGCTACTGCAGCCTGAGTAAGGTGGTGCATGCACCCCTTACAGTGGTATAGGCTACCTATATCACTACCATTGCACACACCTATAAACCTATAAGTCACTCCTATGGCAGGCCTTGACAATCCTGAAGGCAGAGTGCTTGGTTTTTATGTGAGAGGGTGCCCCTGCATGAGCAGAGCCCCTCTGCAGCATTCGGAGTACCTCCTCTGATGCTGTTTGCAGTGCAGCCTGACCATATACTCTTAAGTGCATTATATCCTCGCAGTAGAATGCTAACTTTGGACTGGCTGCACCAAAACATGTCGAGTTTGGTGTCAAACATCTTGGAATACTACCCCCCGCCAGTTCTGGCGGCGGGGGTAGCATTCCACCCTTCTAGAGGGAGAGACATGTACCCACCGGCCTGCCCGGTAACTTCTTTCCAGAGCCCTGGCATCACAAAATGGATGCCGCTGCCACAGACACGAGTCTGGCCTCCTGCTGCTGACCGAAACTCCGGCAGGGGAGGCCTGGACAATAGGTTTCCTGTCCCAGGGAGGTGTAACCACCTCCCCAGACAGGATAGTGTGTATTGGGGCTGGGCGGGAGCACTCTCTGGTGCTTTGAAGTCCTGCACTGGGGGCACATTTGGTGTCCCTGTGCATACCCCAGTTCAAACCGGCTCAGGGGCTTCCAGCCCCTGCTCTGGTGCGAAACTGGACAAAGGGAAAGGGGTGTAACCACCCCTCTGCCCTGACCCTCCCATAGGTGGGTCCCCAGAGTATGTCCAACCCCCTAACTTGGTATAAGTATGGGACCCCAGTCCTTAGGACTTTAGATTTACCTGGATGAAACTCTGACACAGAATCCTGGACCTTCGACGCTCTACTTTAAGATTAGAGGACTGAAGAATCTCCCTTGGGGTCAAGGAGTGACTCCCCTGCTTGGCAGGCACCAAAGAAGCAATTGTCCGGTCTGCATCGCTGAAGCTCCCGCCGGACGCCGAAGTCTTTGCATCATCAGAGGTGGATTTCCAAACTTCTCCGAGGCTGTCCTGAGTCCCGAGCAAAGCTGAGGCCCGTAGCTGTCGTGGGTAACGTGAAACCGTGACCCCTGGACACCGATCTCATTTGCAAGTGCATCCTCTTCCTGGTCTCCCACGAAGTTGTGCTTTGGGCTCCGAGTAGCCCCAGCCTCCAGCACCGACTGCACCAAAGATCACTGGCCTCCACTCCACGAGTGTCTCGTGAGTTAGCTCTAAGTGTGTCCACTCGAGGCTCCTTTGCGGTTGCTAGTCCGTTGGCTAGTAGGCCCTCCCGAAGGCCAACCTTCTTTTGCTTAGGCTTCCCTGGTTGCTCCAGGCGTGCCCTGACTTCCCCTCGCAGGGTGAGTCCCTCAGACCTTGCTGGTCTGCACCACCGTCCTTCTTCTATTTCCCCAAGACTTGCCGCTGCCAAGGCTTGTTGGGTCCAATCCGGTCGCCGACACCTCAGCAATCGACAGACGTTGTGGGACAGCTAGAATCCAGCTCCTGGTCATCGTCGACACCTCCTGGACCTCGTGGCTGAAGAGTCAAGACGACTGTCAACCTACCTGAAGCACTCGACATCGGTGGGCATCTGCTCATCGCCTTCCTGGTCACTGGCTAGTGACCCAGACTCTGTCCCCTCTGCTTTCAGGTTCTTCAGGTCTTCGATCCACCTTTGGATCCACCCGAACACTTTCGACTTGGCCGCCAGCAGCACTTTGCAGCCAATCGCCATTGAAAACGACGACGAAACCCGACCCCGAAAGACACCTATGCACCCGGCTTCCCTGGGTGAGGTAACTCGAGTACTCCGGTGCTCCCGTGGGTATAGACTCTAGAACAACCCAGTTCTAAAGGGGTTTGCTCCAAGTCCTCCTCTAAGTGTCCCTTTTCTTTAAAATTCCAACCGCGACTTTCCCCATAGAAGTCAACGGCGATTCACGGCTGTGTTCTCACACTGCACGCGTCCCCCGTGTGTCCCCTGTGTCACTACCTTGGGTGGTTCCTTGTGGTCCAAGCACTTCTACAGGCTCTAGGCCTTGTGTCTAGCTCAGTCGTGGTTCTTATACCACTTTATTGGTATATGGTTTGGTACGCCCTAGGGCTCAAACGTGTATTTGTGCTATTACTGTTGATAACTAACTTATAACTTATGTACTTCGAACTCTAGCCTCATAAAGAGACTAGAGGGGTGTGTTTAGCAATAAATACATATATTTTGAATATATAACTGGTGTGGTCCTCTTTCATTTGGTCACTCAAGAGATTATAGGCTGGTAAAACAAGCTGCTTTACATTCCTTCAAGACTTAGCCTGAAGGCTGCTCTCCATAGCTACCACTAGGATAGCTTTCAATAAAGGTTGTCTTTAACCTATCTCCAATAAGGGGTTGTTTGGACTGGTGCAAGGTGCCCACTATAATTAGTGGACAGCATATACCAGGCCAACTACTCACACCCCTGTTGCTTCATTCTGCACTTTCCATGCTTCTTTCTGCATCTGTCTTGTTTCTTTCTGCACCCCTGTTGTCTCTTTCTGCACTTGTCTTCCCTCTTTCTGTACCTTTCTTGCCTTTTTCTGCATCTCACCTGCCTCTTTCTGCGCTTTTCTTGCTTCTTTCTACACCTCTGTTGCATCTTTGTGCACTTCTCTTGCCTCTTTCTGCACCCGTCTTCCGTCTTTCTGCAACTCTCTTGCCTCTTTCTACACCTCTCTTCCCTCTTTCTGCACCACTCTTGCCTCTATTTGTACCTCTGTTGCTTCTTTCTGCACCCCTCTTGCCTCTTTCTGCACCCGTCTTCCCTCTTTCTGCAACTATCTTGCCTCTTTCTATACCTCTCTTCCCTCTTTCTGCACCACTCTTGCCTCTTTTTGCATCTCTATTGCTTCTTTCTGCACCTCTGAGGGTTATTTCTGCACTGCTCTGGCTTCTTCCTGCACCTCTGTTCCAAATTTCTGCATTACTCTTGCCTTTTTCTGTACCACTCTTCCCTCTTTCTGTACCTCTCTTGCCTCAGTTTGCCCACCTGTTCCCTCTTTCTGCACCCTTTTGCCTGTTTCTGCAACTCTCTTGCCTCTTCCTGCAGTTCTCTTGCCTCCTTCTGCACCTCTGTTGCTTCTTTCTGCACTTCTCTTGCCTCTTTCTGCACTTCTCTTGCCTGTTTCTGTACCTCTCTTGCCTCTTTCTGCACTTCTCTTGCCTCTTTCTGCACCTCACTTGCTTCTTTCTGCACTTCTCTTGCCTCTTTCTGCACCCCTGTTGCTTCATTCTGCACTTTCCATGCTTCTTTCTGCACCTGTCTTGCTTCTTTCTGCACCCCTGTTTTCTCTTTATGTACCTCTTTTGCCTGTTTCTGCAAATCTCTTGCCTCTTTCTGCAGTTCTCTTGCCTCCTTCTACACCTCTGTTACTTCTTTTGCACTTCTCTTGCCTCTTTCTGCACCCCTGTTGCTTCATTCTGCACTTTCCATGCTTCTTTCTGCATCTGTCTTGTTTCTTTCTGCACCCCTGTTGTCTCTTTCTGCACTTGTCTTCCCTCTTTCTGTACCTTTCTTGCCTTTTTCTGCATCTCACCTGCCTCTTTCTGCGCTTTTCTTGCTTCTTTCTACACCTCTGTTGCTTCTTTCAGCAACTCTCTTGCATCTTTGTGCACTTCTCTTGCCTGTTTCTGCACCCCTCTTGCCTCTTTCTGCACCCGTCTTCCGTCTTTCTGCAACTCTCTTGCCTCTTTCTACACCTCTCTTCCCTCTTTCTGCACCACTCTTGCCTCTTTTTGTACCTCTGTTGCTTCTTTCTGCACCCCTCTTGCCTCTTTCTGCACCCGTCTTCCCTCTTTCTGCAACTATCTTGCCTCTTTCTATACCTCTCTTCTCTCTTTCTGCACCACTCTTGCCTCTTTTTGCATCTCTATTGCTTCTTTCTGCACCTCTGATGGTTATTTCTGCACTGCTCTGGCTTCTTCCTGCACCTCTGTTCCAAATTTCTGCATCCCTCTTGCCTTTTTCTGTACCCTCTTCCCTCTTTCTGCACCTCTCTTGCCTCAGTATGCCCACCTGTTCCCTCTTTCTGCACCCTTTGCCTGTTTCTGCAACTCTCTTGCCTCTTCCTGCAGTTCTCTTGCCTCCTTCTGCACCTCACTTGCCTCTTTTTGCACCTCTGTTGGTTCTTTTGCACTGCTCTTGCTTCTTTCTGCAGCTCTCTTGCAAATTTCTGCACCCCTCTTGCCTCTTTCTGCAACCCTTTACCTGTTTCTGCACGTCTCTTGCCTCTGTCTGCACCTGTGTTCCCTCTTGCTGTACCTCTTTTGCCTGGTTCTGCAAGTCTCTTGCCTCTTTCTGCAGTTCTCTTGCCTCCTTCTGCACCTCTGTTGCTTCTTTCTGCACTTCTCTTGCCTCTTTCTGCACCCCTGTTGCTTCATTCTGCCTTTTCCATGCTTCTTTCTGCACCTGTCTTGCTTCTTTTTACACCCCTGTTGTCTCTTTCTGTACTTGTATTCCCTCTTTCTGTACCTTTCTTGCCTGTTTCTGCATCTCACGTGCCTCTTTCTGCACTTTCCTTGCTTCTTTCTATACCTCTGTTGCTTCTTTCAGCAATTCTCTTGCCTCTTTCTGCACTGCTCTTGCCTGTTTCTGCACCTCTCTTGCCTCTTTCTGCACTTCTCTTGCCTCTTTCTGCACCTCACGTGCTTCTTTCTGTACTTCTCTTGCCTCTTTCTGCACCCCTGTTGCTTCATTCTGCACTTTCCATGCTTCTTTCTGCACCTGTCTTGCTTCTTTCTGCTGTCTCTTTATGTACCTCTTTTGACTGTTTCTGCAAATCTCTTGCCTCTTTCTGCAGTTCTCTTGCCTCCTTCTGCACCTCTGTTGCTTCTTTCTGCACTTCTCTTGCCTCTTTCTGCACTTCTCTTGCCTGTTTCTGTACCTCTCTTGCCTCTTTCTGCACTTCTCTTGCCTCTTTCTGCACCTCACTTGCTTCTTTCTGCAGTTCTCTTGCCTGTTTCTGCACCCCTGTTGCTTCATTCTGCACTTTCCATGCTTCTTTCTGCACCTGTGTTGCTTCTTTCTGCACCCCTGTTGTCTCTTTATGTACCTCTTTTGCCTGTTTCTGCAAATCTCTTGCCTCTTTCTGCAGTTCTCTTGCCTCCTTCTACACCTCTGTTGCTTCTTTTTGCACTTCTCTTGCCTCTTTCTGCACCCCTCTTGCTTCATTCTGCACTTTCCATGCTTCTTTCTGCATCTGTCTTGTTTCTTTCTGCACCCCTGTTGTCTCTTTCTGCACTTGTCTTCCCTTTTTCTCTACCTTTCTTGCCTTTTTCTGCATCTCACCTGCCTCTTTCTGCGCTTTTCTTGCTTCTTTCTACACCTCTGTTGCTTCTTTCAGCAACTCTCTTGCCTCTTTCTGCACTTCTCTTGCCTGTTTCTGCACCCCTCTAGCCTCTTTCTGCACCTGTCTTCCCTCTTTCTGCAACTCTCTTGCCTCTTTCTACACCTCTCCTCCCTCTTTCTGCACCACTCTTGCCTCCTTTCTGCACCTCTGTTGCTTCTTTCTGCACTTCTCTTGCCTCTTTCTGCACTTCTCTTGCCTGTTTCTGTACCTCTCTTGCCTCTTTCTGCACTTCTCTTGCCTCTTTCTGCACCTCACTTGCTTCTTTCTGCACTTCTCTTGCCTCTTTCTGCACCCCTGTTGCTTCATTCTGCACTTTCCATGCTTCTTTTCTGCACCTGTCTTGCTTCTTTCTGCACCCCTGTTTTCTCTTTATGTACCTCTTTTGCCTGTTTCTGCAAATCTCTTGCCTCTTTCTGCAGTTCTCTTGCCTCCTTCTACACCTCTGTTGCTTCTTTTGCACTTCTCTTGCCTCTTTCTGCACCCCTGTTGTTTCATTCTGCACTTTCCATGCTTCTTTCTGCATCTGTCTTGTTTCTTTCTGCACCCCTGTTGTCTCTTTCTGCACTTGTCTTCCCTCTTTCTGTACCTTTCTTGCCTTTTTCTGCATCACACCTGCCTCTTTCTGCGCTTTTCTTGCTTCTTTCTACACCTCTGTTGCTTCTTTCAGCAACTCTCTTGCATCTTTGTGCACTTCTCTTGCCTGTTTCTGCACCCCTCTTGCCTCTTTCTGCATCTCACCTGCCTCTTTCTATACATCTCTTTCCTCTTTCTGCACCACTCTTGCCTCTGTTTGCATCTCTGTTGCTTCTTTCTGCACCTCTGATGGTTATTTCTGCACTGCTCTGGCTTCTTCCTGCACCTCTGTTCCAAATTTCTGCATTACTCTTGCCTTTTTCTGTACCACTCTTCCCTCTTTCTGTACCACTCTTGCCGCAGTATGCCCACCTGTTACCTCTTTCTGCACCCTTTTGCCTGTTTCTGCAACTCTCTTGCCTCTTCCTGCAGTTCTCTTGCCTCCTTCTGCACCTCTGTTGCTTCTTTCTGCACTTCTCTTGCCTCTTTCTGCACTTCTCTTGCCTCTTTCTGTACCTCTCTTGCCTCTTTCTGCACTTCTCTTGCCTCTTTCTGCACCTCACTTGCTTCTTTCTGCAGTTCTCTTGCCTGTTTCTGCACCCCTGTTGCTTCATTCTGCACTTTCCATGCTTCTTTCTGCACCTGTGTTGCTTCTTTCTGCACCCCTGTTGTCTCTTTATGTACCTCTTTTGCCTGTTTCTGCAAATCTCTTGCCTCTTTCTGCAGTTCTCTTGCCTCCTTCTACACCTCTGTTGCTTCTTTTTGCACTTCTCTTGCCTCTTTCTGCACCCCTGTTGCTTCATTCTGCACTTCTCCATGCTTCTTTCTGCATCTGTCTTGTTTCTTTCTGCACCCCTGTTGTCTCTTTCTGCACTTGTCTTCCCTTTTTCTCTACCTTTCTTGCCTTTTTCTGCATCTCACCTGCCTCTTTCTGCGCTTTTCTTGCTTCTTTCTACACCTCTGTTGCTTCTTTCAGCAACTCTCTTGCATCTTTGTGCACTTCTCTTGCCTGTTTCTGCACCCCTCTTGCCTCTTTCTGCACCTGTCTTCCCTCTTTCTGCAACTCTCTTGCCTCTTTCTACACCTCTCCTCCCTCTTTCTGCACCACTCTTGCCTCCTTCTGCACCTCTGTTGCTTCTTTCTGCACTTCTCTTGCCTCTTTCTGCACTTCTCTTGCCTGTTTCTGTACCTCTCTTGCCTCTTTCTGCACTTCTCTTGCCTCTTTCTGCACCTCACTTGCTTCTTTCTGCACTTCTCTTGCCTCTTTCTGCACCCCTGTTGCTTCATTCTGCACTTTCCATGCTTCTTTCTGCACCTGTCTTGCTTCTTTCTGCACCCCTGTTTTCTCTTTATGTACATATTTTGCCTGTTTCTGCAAATCTCTTGCCTCTTTCTGCAGTTCTCTTGCCTCCTTCTACACCTCTGTTGCTTCTTTTTGCACTTCTCTTGCCTCTTTCTGCACCCCTGTTGTTTCATTCTGCACTTTCCATGCTTCTTTCTGCATCTGTCTTGTTTCTTTCTGCACCCCTGTTGTCTCTTTCTGCACTTGTCTTCCCTCTTTCTGTACCTTTTTTGCCTTTTTCTGCATCTCACCTGCCTCTTTCTACACATCTCTTTCCTCTTTCTGCACCACTCTTGCCTCTGTTTGCATCTCTGTTGCTTCTTTCTGCACCTCTGATGGTTATTTCTGCACTGCTCTGGCTTCTTCCTGCACCTCTGTGTAGGAGAGTAGGATCTGCTTCACATGGGTACCTCCACTTTTTGCTGATGCTTCACTGTTTTTCGACATTAGTCTGGCTGGGGCCCTGCTAATCAGAACCCCAGCCTAGCTGCTTCCTCTCTAAAATGGTTTCCATGTGCCTTAGGCACATCTCTGATTGGGATCTGGAGTGCCCTTATAAGTCCCTAGTATATGGTATACTATGTACCAAGGGCATAGGTACCTCAGAGGCCTGCCAGGGGCTGCAGCATGTATTATGCCACCCCTGGAAGGCCATCCAAACTGACACCACAGGTCTGCTACTGCAGCCTGGGTAAGGTGGTGCAAGCACCCCTTACTGTGATATAGGTTACCTATATCACGAAATACATACACACATATAAACCTATAAGTCACTCCTAAGGCAGGCCTTAT
Organism: Calotriton arnoldi; assembly: GCA_963921515.1. Lineage (NCBI taxonomy): Eukaryota > Metazoa > Chordata > Amphibia > Caudata > Salamandridae > Calotriton > Calotriton arnoldi. The sequence goes on from CAWUFW010016274.1 coordinate 12,847, forward strand.
CAATCCTAACGGCAGAGTGCATGGTTCCTATGTGAGAGGGTGCCCCTGCATGTGCAGGGCCCCTCTGCAGCGTTCGGAGACCATCTCTGATCTCTGATGCTGTTTGTAGTGCAGCCTGACCATATACTCTTAAGCGCATTATATCCTCGCGGTAAAATGCTAACTTTGGAATGGCTGCACCTAAACATGTCGTGTTTGGTGTCAAACATCTTGGAATACTACCCCCCCGCCAATCCTGGCGGCGGGGGTAGCATTCCACCATTCTAGAGGGAAAGACATGTTAACTCTGACGAGTCCGGTAACTTCTTTCCAGAGCCCTGGCATCACAAAATGGATGCTGCTGCCACAGACACGAGTCTGGCCTCCTGCTGCTGGACGAAACTCCGGCAGGGGAGGCCTGGACAATAGGTTTCTGTCCCAGGGAGGTGTGACCACCTCCCCAGACAGGATAATGTGTATTGGGGCTGGGCGGGAGCACTTTCGGGTGCTTTGAAGTCCTGCACTGGGGGCACATTTGGTGTCCCTAGTGCATACCCCAGTTCAAACCGGATCAGGGCTTGCAGCCCCTGCTTTGGCGTGAACTGGACAAAGGGAAAGGGTGTAGCCACCCCTCTGCCCTGACCCACCCATAGGTGGGGCCACAGAGTAGTCCAACCCCTATCTTTAGTATAAAGGTAGGAACCCAGTCCTTAGGACTTTAGATTATACCTGGACGAAACTCTGACACTGAATCCTGGACCTTCGACGCTCTACGACAAGATTAGAGGACTGAAGAATCTCCCTTGGGGTCAAGGAGTGACTCCCTGCTTGGCAGGCACCAAAGAAGCATCTGTCCGGTTCGCATTACTGAAGCTCCCGTCGGACGCCGAAGTCATCGCATCACCAGAGTTGGATTCTCAGACTTCCCCGAGGCTACCCTGAGTCCCCAGCAAAGCTGAGGCCCGTGGCTATCGTGGGTGACGTGAGACCGTGACCCCTGGACACCGAGCACATTTGCAAGTGCACCATCTTCTGGGTCTCCCAAGAAGTCGTGCTTTGGGCTCCGAGTAGCCCTAGCCTCCAGCACCACCTGCACCGAAGATCACTGGCCCCCACTCCACGAGTGTCCTGCAAGCCAGCTCCACGTGCGGCGTCACGAGGCTCCTTTGCGGTCGCTAGCCCGTTGGCTAGTAGCCCTTAACGAAGGCCAATCTTTTCCTTACTTGGCATCCTGGTTGCTCCAGGCCTGCCCTCACTTACCCTCACTGGGTGAGTTCTACAGACCTTGCTGGTCTGCACCATCGACGATCTTCATCTTACTCAAGACTTGCGGTTGCCAAGGCTTGTTGGGTCCAATCCGGTCGCCGACACCTCAGCACTCGACAGACATTGAGCACCAGCCCGAATCCTGCTCCTGGTCGCCGACAACGCCTCCCGGACCTCGTGGCTGAAGAGTCAAGACGACCGTCAACGCACCTGAATCACTCGACATCGGTGGGCATCTGTCCATCGCCTTCCTGGTCACTGGCTAGTGACCCAGACTCTGTCCCCTCTGCTTTCAGGTTCACCAGAACTCCGATCCACTCTTGGATCCACCCGGACACTTTTCTCTTGGCCGCCAGCAGCACTTTGCAGCAGATCGCCATTCGAATCGACGACGAAACCCGACCCCGAAAGGCACCTATGCACCCGGCTTCCCTGGGTGAGGTAACACGAGTACTCCGGTGCTCCCGTGGGTAGAGACTCTTCAAAGTCCTAGATCTCAAAGGGTTTTGTCCTAGTCCTCTTTTAAGTGTCCCTTTCCTCTATTTTCCCGATCCCGACTTTCTCCATAGAAGTTAACGGCATATCGCGGTTGTGTATTTACACTGCACGCGTCTCCCGTGGGTCCCCTGTGTCACTACCTTGGGTGGTTCCTTGTGGTCCAAGCACTTCTGGAGGCTCTAGGCCTAGTGTCTAGTTCAGTCGTGGTTCGCATACCACTTTATTGGTATATGGTTTGGTACGCCTCTAGGGCCCAAACGTGTATTTGTGCTATTATTGTGATTTAAGATCTTATAACCTATGTATTTCGAACTCTAGCCTCATAAAGAGACTAGAGGGGTGTGTTTAGTAATAAATACATATATTTTGAATATATACCTGGTGTGGTGCTCTTTCATTTGGTCACTCAAGAGATTATAGACTGGTAAAACAAGCTGCTTTACATTCCTTCAAGACTTAGCCTGAAGGCTGCTCTCCATAGCTACCACTAGGATAGCTTTCAATAAGGTTGTCTTTAACCTACCTACCATAAGAGTCGATTTGGACTGGTGCAAGGTGCCCACTATAATTAGTGGACAGCATATGCCAGGCCAACTTCTCACACTCTGTTCCAAATTTCTGCATTACTCTTGCCTTTTTCTGTACCACTCTTCCCTCTTTCTGTACCTCTCTTTGCCTCAGTTTGCCCACCTGTTCCCTCTTTCTGCACCCTTTTGCCTGTTTCTGCAACTCTCTTGCCTCTTCCTGCAGTTCTCTTGCCTCCTTCTGCACCTCTGTTGCTTCTTTCTGCACTTCTCTTGCCTCTTTCTGCACTTCTCTTGCCTGTTTCTGTACCTCTCTTGCCTCTTTCTGCACTTCTCTTGCCTCTTTCTGCACCTCACTTGCTTCTTTCTGCAGTTCTCTTGCTTGTTTCTGCACCCCTGTTGCTTCATTCTGCACTTTCCATGCTTCTTTCTGCACCTGTGTTGCTTCTTTCTGCACCCCTGTTGTCTCTTTATGTACCTCTTTTGCCTGTTTCTGCAAATCTCTTGCCTCCTTCTACACCTCTGTTGCTTCTTGTTGCACAACATGTCTTTTCCTTCCTGATGCAGCAGAGCGGGTAGGTGAGCTGGACTGCTCTGAGCGGGAGCAGGTGAGTATGGATTACACGTTGAGACTATGCCTGGTCTCAAGCTTTTAAGAGAGGTAAGAGGTGCTGGGAATTGCTGACAAGTTACCGCTGGTCTTTGGGAAGGGTACGCTGACTCTGATGTTCTGTAGAGCTCTGCACTAAGACATAGCTTGGGCGCTGTAGGCGCTCTTAACACACCGCACGATTGGCATAATGTCGGAGCGCATGGTGAAGGCGCCAGCAGCTACGCAGGCAGGTCTGGGGCACTTTTGAGTCTGTTGAATAACCTTGTCAATGATACCAATTTCACGACTATGGGCTTACTTTAACCTGAACCATGCCCACTTTCACTTTTAATGCTCTAGAGTCATGGCCTTAGCAACTAAACGTTGTGCCTACAAGCCCACACCCAACATATTTTGTTGTTTGTTTTTTCCTTTTAATAAACAGCGACACTACGTTGAGTGTCCATATACTCCGCTGCGGTCTGATGAAGCAGCACTTGAATCCTTAAGAGGTGAGCTGATACTCACTCACCATGTTGTTCAATTACTCTAACTGGTTACACAGAGGTTTTATATTCTAAATACAAATGAAGGCACACGTAGAATGTGATATGCATGAAATCACGTTGTTTTTATCACTTGTATAGATTCAAAGAGGTTGTGTACGGTGAAACACACCCACTTGAATCAATAGGACCATGTACCAATATTTCCTTTTGGTTTTTTGATCCTTTTTGTTTGTACTCTAGGTTGGCTGCTTTTCTCCGGGGCAACGTCCTACCGAGAGAAGAAGTGGTATGTAGAACCACACCACACACTGTAGATAGTTTTCATTTAGTCACTAGGTCCTGAGGAATCGCCAACTGATCTATTAGAGACATTTTATAGGCGAGAAACATGTTGACCACTAAGGGGTAGAGCGTAATTTGTCAGATTAAAACAAAATAGTCGCCCTCCTTCTTTTTACTTTTTATTCAGGTTGTGACCTCTCCAGAATAAAAATAATTATAGAGGATTCCCTTACCTGTTTTAACCCACACACCACATCTACATCTTACCAGGCCCCTCACACCCACGGCACCTATACGGCAAGGAACAAAAGATCTCCGATAAAGAGCCCCTTTATGGGTGCCCGTCGAGCATTGCAGCGCCGGCTCGACGAGGAGCAGACCCATATGATGAAGCATGACACCTAGCTTGCTGGGTGTGTGAGGGTCCTAGTTCCGAAAGGAGGTATTCCCCACCTCCCCACCACTCTGAGTACTAACCAGGTGGCCAACTTGCCACCCAGGAACACCGTACCTCTTTTGTCTTCTAGTTCTACCCAGGGCAAGTACGGTGGACCTTTATCAAGCCCTCATTGTCCCCCTTGTTGTTTACTAAGTACTGCACGGGATCTCCCGTGGGACTCTTCAGGTTACCAGAAGGATAATATCCTTCATTGGCCCATTTTCTGGGACTTATTATTTAGTCCCGCCCCTTCTATTTTGCCTTCCCCCAAATCCTCTGATATACCAGTCATCATGGATGACAATCCCGGACTTAGCTTTGATGATGCAATGGCTGCAGAAATTCTCAGGAATACACCATCTATCCTGGGAGGTGAAGGTTCATCAGCCTCTGGATCACCATCTGAGGACTGGACCTCCCTTACCAATATGAAAAGAGACTGGGTGAAAATAACGCTCCACGGTGCAATGATGACGGAGTACTTGAGGGCCAATATTGCACCAAACGGCCTAATAGTCAAGAACTTCCCTAGACTTTTCCTGGATGACGCTGTCTTTAAAGGGAATGGTCCCTGGTAGCATGGAAATGCACCAGGGACTTACTTATCCTCATTATTAATTCAGCAAAGAGGATAGCTGATGCCCTCCTTATTAGAATACAGGTTGCTGAAGGGGCCATAAAGACTACCATACATGGCACTGTATTTAAAACCAAATTGACAGAACTCAACCATGAGATTGCTGAGCACAAGGAATTTCTGATGAAGCAGAAGGTTAGCAAGCTTCAGAAGGATATAAGCAGATTTAACAAAGAAAAAATATACCCCTATCTGAAAGCAGACTCTACCAACAGCAAAACTAGCTACTCTTCTGATGAAAATAGTGAATCCGACAGAAGAGACTCAGCTAGCAGTGACTCCAGCAATGGGAGCTGGAAGGGTTCAAATCAGAGGAGAAAGAATTATCCACAAAACCCCCACTACCCTGTACAGAATTTTCAAGGGCCGCAGCCTCCTTTTTGGCCTTTCCCGATGTATCCCCAGGGCCAACCGCAATACTTCCCTGCCAGCAATCCACCTTTTTTAGGCAGAGGCTGGGGCAGAGGAAGAGGGCGCAAAAGAGGAGGACAAAAACAAGTCCAGTGGCAGGACCAGGAACCGAATATGATGGAAACCAGGAGCAAAACACAGGGCAGGAGAGTCTAGTGGTTAATTTGTCACATAGACAACTGACACCTACAGAACAAACAGTACTTGAGAAAGGCCTTGGCTATGTCCCCACCCCCAAAGAGGACAGTTTTCGGGAACAATGCGAAATCCAGAACCTGTTTAGAAAAATACGCCTTAAAGCCCACTTCGATGGTACTGAGGAACCAGCCAAACTGGATTCAGGCCTTCGCAATCCCTCGACCTTCACACCTACCGTTGGCATGGTACCTGTGGAGGTAGTGACCTTTGAGAAAGCTGTCTTAAAAGAACTGAAGAACCAGGATACCAGAGTTCCTTTTCATAATCTCTCTAATCAAGAACATGTAGCGATTAGATCATTGACTGAGGACAAAAGCATTACAATAAAGCAAGCTGACAAAGGGGGCGCCACGGTCATACAATCCACTTCGGATTACAACACCGAGTGCCAACGCCAACTACGGAATAGTAAATTCTATACTCCGATAACAACAAACCCTACGACTCGATTAACGACCGAGATAACCACCATGGTCTATGAGGCAGAGAGTAATGGGTGGATCAGTGGTAAAGAAGCTGATTTCTTGATTACCAAACATCCCAAAACACCCTATTTTTACACTCTGCCGAAAATACATAAGGGGACCACCCCTGTTCCGGGCAGACCTATAGTTTCAGGAATCGGCTCACTCTTAGAGCCGCTCTCAAAATTCTGCGACCATTACCTACAACCTTTGGTCAAACAGACACCATCATACATCAGGGACACAACAGATATCCTCTGTGTTATAGGTGAACTAGAAAACACAGGCGATATTGACCTCCTGGTCACCTTGGATGTGGAACAACTGTATACCAATATCCCACAGAGAGAGACATTGGCAGTAATAGAATCTGCACTAAGTGGGAGTGAATGGACAGCAGCAACACCCATTTCGTTCATCATGCAATGTGCCACCCTGGCCTTAACAGAAAACTTTTTTGAGTTTGACAGCCAACTCTTCCACCAGTCTCAGGGTACTTCGATGGGGAGTACCTTTGCCCCCAGTGTGGCATGTTTGTATATGGCGGCGTTTGAACAAGAGACCATCCAACATGCGAGTAACCCCTTCGGAGCTAACCTGAGACTGTGGAAGAGGTACATAGATGACATCCTCATCTTTTGGCAGGGTGACATACAGAGATGCGCTGAATTTTGCGAGTGGATTAACACAAAAAACCAGTACTTGAAATTCACCCACACTATATCTGCCACGAACATTGCCTTCCTAGATCTCACCATCAGATTACAAGAGGGTAGAATAACGACATCCCTATACAAAAAGCCTACCGACAGAAACAGCTTGCTACTGTACAGCAGCTATCATCCTGCTACACTGAGAAATAACCTTCCCTTCAGCCAATTTCTAAGAATTAGAAGAAATTGTAGTTCTACAGAGGACTACAAAATTGAAGCAGAGATACTGGCTGACAATCTGCTGAAGAGACAATACCCTAAGAAACAGGTTCACTCTTGCATGAAACGAGCAAGAAATAATAATCGTGAAAGCCTCCTAGAGGTACATGAGAAAGAACCCACTGACATTTTGACCTGTGTGACCACGTACACACCTAGATCCAATCTAATAAAGAAGGCAGTGAACAAACACTGGGCAATTCTGAACACGGGTACTCTGTCAATACCCAAACCAAGGTTTGCGTTTAAACGTACCAACAATTTGAAAGATATGTTGGTGCACACTAGACCCAAGAAGAGCAACATCCCTAACCAGAGGCAACTGTGGGATCTCCCACCCGTGACAGGACACTATCCCTGCGGCTCTTGTATCGTGTGCCCACAGACCAGACACACCAAACAATTGGTTCTATCAGACACATTTACATGGACGCTAATCAAACACACTAACTGTAACACCCCACGTTGTGTGTACATGCTGACCTGCCCTTGTGACAAGAGGTATGTTGGCATGACCATGAGGCCCGTTAAGGTCAGAATCACTGAGCATAAGAGCAATATTCGTTGCCATAAAACTACCACCAAACTATACACCCACTTCTCTGAACTCGGACACCCCCCAGAGAGTCTACGCTGGGTCATCCTAGAATCCCACCAACAAATAACACAGACTGCTTTGTACAGGATTGAACAAAGGTGGGTGTTCCGTCTTGACTTAGCAAATGACGGCCTGAACGATGCCATACCCTGGAGCACCCTTAATTAATCTGATATATACAACCATTATCTGCAACTTTAACAAATTAATATATCAGCTTAAGACTCCACGCTAGTCTCTCACCTCTTTATACATCTCTGCCACATGATATCGACATCAGGCTAGTCAGATATGGAGATTAGGCTATGTTAGGACGATATATCTAACAACTAACAATAGAGTACAATACTACACTCTAAGATGGCCGACATACGAATCACCCAATCGGCAGTCGCCAGCAACTTATGCACAAATTTGGCGCAGTGACGTGAGCACTTTTGCACTGTATAAATTCTTGTTCACATTGTTGATAAAACCGCTCCACTCAATGCCAAATTTGAAGCCCTTGATGCGCGTCCACATCAAGGTAATAGCCAGAACTATAGACCTTCACCACATTCAAAGATGGCCTCCATGGTTACACTGTAGATGATGTCATGCCGACACCATCACACCACACACCAGGTGCGGCTGATTTACCATGCTTAATGGCACCAGGAGAGGGTATTTAAGACAGGAACCGACAACATGTCTTTTCCTTCCTGATGCAGCAGAGCGGGTAGGTGAGCTGGACTGCTCTGAGCGGGAGCAGGTGAGTATGGATTACACGTTGAGACTATGCCTGGTCACAAGCTTTTAAGAGAGGTAAGAGGTGCTGGGAATTGCTGACAAGTTACCGCTGGTCTTTGGGAAGGGTACGCTGACTCTGATGTTCTGTAGAGCTCTGCACTAAGACATAGCTTGGGCGCTGTAGGCGCTCTTAACACACCGCACGATTGGCATAATGTCGGAGCGCATGGTGAAGGCGCCAGCAGCTACGCAGGCAGGTCTGGGGCACTTTTGAGTCTGTTGAATAACCTTGTCAATGATACCAATTTCACGACTATGGGCTTACTTTAACCTGAACCATGCCCACTTTCACTTTTAATGCTCTAGAGTCATGGCCTTAGCAACTAAACGTTGTGCCTACAAGCCCACACCCAACATATTTTGTTGTTTGTTTTTTCCTTTTAATAAACAGCGACACTACGTTGAGTGTCCATATACTCCGCTGCGGTCTGATGAAGCAGCACTTGAATCCTTAAGAGGTGAGCTGATACTCACTCACCATGTTGTTCAATTACTCTAACTGGTTACACAGAGGTTTTATATTCTAAATACAAATGAAGGCACACGTAGAATGTGATATGCATGAAATCACGTTGTTTTTATCACTTGTATAGATTCAAAGAGGTTGTGTACGGTGAAACACACCCACTTGAATCAATAGGACCATGTACCAATATTTCCTTTTGGTTTTTTGATCCTTTTTGTTTGTACTCTAGGTTGGCTGCTTTTCTCCGGGGCAACGTCCTACCGAGAGAAGAAGTGGTATGTAGAACCACACCACACACTGTAGATAGTTTTCATTTAGTCACTAGGTCCTGAGGAATCGCCAACTGATCTATTAGAGACATTTTATAGGCGAGAAACATGTTGACCACTAAGGGGTAGAGCGTAATTTGTCAGATTAAAACAAAATAGTCGCCCTCCTTCTTTTTTACTTTTTATTCAGGTTGTGACCTCTCCAGAATAAAAATAATTATAGAGGATTCCCTTACCTGTTTTAACCCACACACCACATCTACATCTTACCAGGCCCCTCACACCCACGGCACCTATACGGCAAGGAACAAAAGATCTCCGATAAAGAGCCCCTTTATGGGTGCCCGTCGAGCATTGCAGCGCCGGCTCGACGAGGAGCAGACCCATATGATGAAGCATGACACCTAGCTTGCTGGGTGTGTGAGGGTCCTAGTTCCGAAAGGAGGTATTCCCCACCTCCCCACCACTCTGAGTACTAACCAGGTGGCCAACTTGCCACCCAGGAACACCGTACCTCTTTTGTCTTCTAGTTCTACCCAGGGCAAGTACGGTGGACCTTTATCAAGCCCTCATTGTCCCCCTTGTTGTTTACTAAGTACTGCACGGGATCTCCCGTGGGACTCTTCAGGTTACCAGAAGGATAATATCCTTCATTGGCCCATTTTCTGGGACTTATTATTTAGTCCCGCCCCTTCTATTTTGCCTTCCCCCAAATCCTCTGATATACCAGTCATCATGGATGACAATCCCGGACTTAGCTTTGATGATGCAATGGCTGCAGAAATTCTCAGGAATACACCATCTATCCTGGGAGGTGAAGGTTCATCAGCCTCTGGATCACCATCTGAGGACTGGACCTCCCTTACCAATATGAAAAGAGACTGGGTGAAAATAACGCTCCACGGTGCAATGATGACGGAGTACTTGAGGGCCAATATTGCACCAAACGGCCTAATAGTCAAGAACTTCCCTAGACTTTTCCTGGATGACGCTGTCTTTAAAAGGAATGGTCCCTGGTAGCATGGAAATGCACCAGGGACTTACTTATCCTCATTATTAATTCAGCAAAGAGGATAGCTGATGCCCTCCTTATTAGAATACAGGTTGCTGAAGGGGCCATAAAGACTACCATACATGGCACTGTATTTAAAACCAAATTGACAGAACTCAACCATGAGATTGCTGAGCACAAGGAATTTCTGATGAAGCAGAAGGTTAGCAAGCTTCAGAAGGATATAAGCAGATTTAACAAAGAAAAAATATACCCCTATCTGAAAGCAGACTATACCAACAGCAAAACTAGCTACTCTTCTGATGAAAATAGTGAATCCGACAGAAGAGACTCGGCTAGCAGTGACTCCAGCAATGGGAGCTGGAAGGGTTCAAATCAGAGGAGAAAGAATTATCCACAAAACCCCCACTACCCTGTACAGAATTTTCAAGGGCCGCAGCCTCCTTTTTGGCCTTTCCCGATGTATCCCCAGGGCCAACCGCAATACTTCCCTGCCAGCAATCCACCTTTTTTAGGCAGAGGCTGGGGCAGAGGAAGAGGGCGCAAAAGAGGAGGACAAAAACAAGTCCAGTGGCAGGACCAGGAACCGAATATGATGGAAACCAGGAGCAAAACACAGGGCAGGAGAGTCTAGTGGTTAATTTGTCACATAGACAACTGACACCTACAGAACAAACAGTACTTGAGAAAGGCCTTGGCTATGTCCCCACCCCCAAAGAGGACAGTTTTCGGGAACAATGCGAAATCCAGAACCTGTTTAGAAAAATACGCCTTAAAGCCCACTTCGATGGTACTGAGGAACCAGCCAAACTGGATTCAGGCCTTCGCAATCCCTCGACCTTCACACCTACCGTTGGCATGGTACCTGTGGAGGTAGTGACCTTTGAGAAAGCTGTCTTAAAAGAACTGAAGAACCAGGATACCAGAGTTCCTTTTCATAATCTCTCTAATCAAGAACATGTAGCGATTAGATCATTGACTGAGGACAAAAGCATTACAATAAAGCAAGCTGACAAAGGGGGCGCCACGGTCATACAATCCACTTCGGATTACAACACCGAGTGCCAACGCCAACTACGGAATAGTAAATTCTATACTCCGATAACAACAAACCCTACGACTCGATTAACGACCGAGATAACCACCATGGTCTATGAGGCAGAGAGTAATGGGTGGATCAGTGGTAAAGAAGCTGATTTCTTGATTACCAAACATCCCAAAACACCCTATTTTTACACTCTGCCGAAAATACATAAGGGGACCACCCCTGTTCCGGGCAGACCTATAGTTTCAGGAATCGGCTCACTCTTAGAGCCGCTCTCAAAATTCTGCGACCATTACCTACAACCTTTGGTCAAACAGACACCATCATACATCAGGGACACAACAGATATCCTCTGTGTTATAGGTGAACTAGAAAACACAGGCGATATTGACCTCCTGGTCACCTTGGATGTGGAACAACTGTATACCAATATCCCACAGAGAGAGACATTGGCAGTAATAGAATCTGCACTAAGTGGGAGTGAATGGACAGCAGCAACACCCATTTCGTTCATCATGCAATGTGCCACCCTGGCCTTAACAGAAAACTTTTTTGAGTTTGACAGCCAACTCTTCCACCAGTCTCAGGGTACTTCGATGGGGAGTACCTTTGCCCCCAGTGTGGCATGTTTGTATATGGCGGCGTTTGAACAAGAGACCATCCAACATGCGAGTAACCCCTTCGGAGCTAACCTGAGACTGTGGAAGAGGTACATAGATGACATCCTCATCTTTTGGCAGGGTGACATACAGAGATGCGCTGAATTTTGCGAGTGGATTAACACAAAAAACCAGTACTTGAAATTCACCCACACTATATCTGCCACGAACATTGCCTTCCTAGATCTCACCATCAGATTACAAGAGGGTAGAATAACGACATCCCTATACAAAAAGCCTACCGACAGAAACAGCTTGCTACTGTACAGCAGCTATCATCCTGCTACACTGAGAAATAACCTTCCCTTCAGCCAATTTCTAAGAATTAGAAGAAATTGTAGTTCTACAGAGGACTACAAAATTGAAGCAGAGATACTGGCTGACAATCTGCTGAAGAGACAATACCCTAAGAAACAGGTTCACTCTTGCATGAAACGAGCAAGAAATAATAATCGTGAAAGCCTCCTAGAGGTACATGAGAAAGAACCCACTGACATTTTGACCTGTGTGACCACGTACACACCTAGATCCAATCTAATAAAGAAGGCAGTGAACAAACACTGGGCAATTCTGAACACGGGTACTCTGTCAATACCCAAACCAAGGTTTGCGTTTAAACGTACCAACAATTTGAAAGATATGTTGGTGCACACTAGACCCAAGAAGAGCAACATCCCTAACCAGAGGCAACTGTGGGATCTCCCACCCGTGACAGGACACTATCCCTGCGGCTCTTGTATCGTGTGCCCACAGACCAGACACACCAAACAATTGGTTCTATCAGACACATTTACATGGACGCTAATCAAACACACTAACTGTAACACCCCACGTTGTGTGTACATGCTGACCTGCCCTTGTGACAAGAGGTATGTTGGCATGACCATGAGGCCCGTTAAGGTCAGAATCACTGAGCATAAGAGCAATATTCGTTGCCATAAAACTACCACCAAACTATACACCCACTTCTCTGAACTCGGACACCCCCCAGAGAGTCTACGCTGGGTCATCCTAGAATCCCACCAACAAATAACACAGACTGCTTTGTACAGGATTGAACAAAGGTGGGTGTTCCGTCTTGACTTAGCAAATGACGGCCTGAACGATGCCATACCCTGGAGCACCCTTAATTAATCTGATATATACAACCATTATCTGCAACTTTAACAAATTAATATATCAGCTTAAGACTCCACGCTAGTCTCTCACCTCTTTATACATCTCTGCCACATGATATCGACATCAGGCTAGTCAGATATGGAGATTAGGCTATGTTAGGACGATATATCTAACAACTAACAATAGAGTACAATACTACACTCTAAGATGGCCGACATACGAATCACCCAATCGGCAGTCGCCAGCAACTTATGCACAAATTTGGCGCAGTGACGTGAGCACTTTTGCACTGTATAAATTCTTGTTCACATTGTTGATAAAACCGCTCCACTCAATGCCAAATTTGAAGCCCTTGATGCGCGTCCACATCAAGGTAATAGCCAGAACTATAGACCTTCACCACATTCAAAGATGGCCTCCATGGTTACACTGTAGATGATGTCATGCCGACACCATCACACCACACACCAGGTGCGGCTGATTTACCATGCTTAATGGCACCAGGAGAGGGTATTTAAGACAGGAACCGACAACATGTCTTTTCCTTCCTGATGCAGCAGAGCGGGTAGGTGAGCTGGACTGCTCTGAGCGGGAGCAGGTGAGTATGGATTACACGTTGAGACTATGCCTGGTCACAAGCTTTTAAGAGAGGTAAGAGGTGCTGGGAATTGCTGACAAGTTACCGCTGGTCTTTGGGAAGGGTACGCTGACTCTGATGTTCTGTAGAGCTCTGCACTAAGACATAGCTTGGGCGCTGTAGGCGCTCTTAACACACCGCACGATTGGCATAATGTCGGAGCGCATGGTGAAGGCGCCAGCAGCTACGCAGGCAGGTCTGGGGCACTTTTGAGTCTGTTGAATAACCTTGTCAATGATACCAATTTCACGACTATGGGCTTACTTTAACCTGAACCATGCCCACTTTCACTTTTAATGCTCTAGAGTCATGGCCTTAGCAACTAAACGTTGTGCCTACAAGCCCACACCCAACATATTTTGTTGTTTGTTTTTTCCTTTTAATAAACAGCGACACTACGTTGAGTGTCCATATACTCCGCTGCGGTCTGATGAAGCAGCACTTGAATCCTTAAGAGGTGAGCTGATACTCACTCACCATGTTGTTCAATTACTCTAACTGGTTACACAGAGGTTTTATATTCTAAATACAAATGAAGGCACACGTAGAATGTGATATGCATGAAATCACGTTGTTTTTATCACTTGTATAGATTCAAAGAGGTTGTGTACGGTGAAACACACCCACTTGAATCAATAGGACCATGTACCAATATTTCCTTTTGGTTTTTTGATCCTTTTTGTTTGTACTCTAGGTTGGCTGCTTTTCTCCGGGGCAACGTCCTACCGAGAGAAGAAGTGGTATGTAGAACCACACCACACACTGTAGATAGTTTTCATTTAGTCACTAGGTCCTGAGGAATCGCCAACTGATCTATTAGAGACATTTTATAGGCGAGAAACATGTTGACCACTAAGGGGTAGAGCGTAATTTGTCAGATTAAAACAAAATAGTCGCCCTCCTTCTTTTTACTTTTTATTCAGGTTGTGACCTCTCCAGAATAAAAATAATTATAGAGGATTCCCTTACCTGTTTTAACCCACACACCACATCTACATCTTACCAGGCCCCTCACACCCACGGCACCTATACGGCAAGGAACAAAAGATCTCCGATAAAGAGCCCCTTTATGGGTGCCCGTCGAGCATTGCAGCGCCGGCTCGACGAGGAGCAGACCCATATGATGAAGCATGACACCTAGCTTGCTGGGTGTGTGAGGGTCCTAGTTCCGAAAGGAGGTATTCCCCACCTCCCCACCACTCTGAGTACTAACCAGGTGGCCAACTTGCCACCCAGGAACACCGTACCTCTTTTGTCTTCTAGTTCTACCCAGGGCAAGTACGGTGGACCTTTATCAAGCCCTCATTGTCCCCCTTGTTGTTTACTAAGTACTGCACGGGATCTCCCGTGGGACTCTTCAGGTTACCAGAAGGATAATATCCTTCATTGGCCCATTTTCTGGGACTTATTATTTAGTCCCGCCCCTTCTATTTTGCCTTCCCCCAAATCCTCTGATATACCAGTCATCATGGATGACAATCCCGGACTTAGCTTTGATGATGCAATGGCTGCAGAAATTCTCAGGAATACACCATCTATCCTGGGAGGTGAAGGTTCATCAGCCTCTGGATCACCATCTGAGGACTGGACCTCCCTTACCAATATGAAAAGAGACTGGGTGAAAATAACGCTCCACGGTGCAATGATGACGGAGTACTTGAGGGCCAATATTGCACCAAACGGCCTAATAGTCAAGAACTTCCCTAGACTTTTCCTGGATGACGCTGTCTTTAAAAAGGAATGGTCCCTGGTAGCATGGAAATGCACCAGGGACTTACTTATCCTCATTATTAATTCAGCAAAGAGGATAGCTGATGCCCTCCTTATTAGAATACAGGTTGCTGAAGGGGCCATAAAGACTACCATACATGGCACTGTATTTAAAACCAAATTGACAGAACTCAACCATGAGATTGCTGAGCACAAGGAATTTCTGATGAAGCAGAAGGTTAGCAAGCTTCAGAAGGATATAAGCAGATTTAACAAAGAAAAAATATACCCCTATCTGAAAGCAGACTATACCAACAGCAAAACTAGCTACTCTTCTGATGAAAATAGTGAATCCGACAGAAGAGACTCGGCTAGCAGTGACTCCAGCAATGGGAGCTGGAAGGGTTCAAATCAGAGGAGAAAGAATTATCCACAAAACCCCCACTACCCTGTACAGAATTTTCAAGGGCCGCAGCCTCCTTTTTGGCCTTTCCCGATGTATCCCCAGGGCCAACCGCAATACTTCCCTGCCAGCAATCCACCTTTTTTAGGCAGAGGCTGGGGCAGAGGAAGAGGGCGCAAAAGAGGAGGACAAAAACAAGTCCAGTGGCAGGACCAGGAACCGAATATGATGGAAACCAGGAGCAAAACACAGGGCAGGAGAGTCTAGTGGTTAATTTGTCACATAGACAACTGACACCTACAGAACAAACAGTACTTGAGAAAGGCCTTGGCTATGTCCCCACCCCCAAAGAGGACAGTTTTCGGGAACAATGCGAAATCCAGAACCTGTTTAGAAAAATACGCCTTAAAGCCCACTTCGATGGTACTGAGGAACCAGCCAAACTGGATTCAGGCCTTCGCAATCCCTCGACCTTCACACCTACCGTTGGCATGGTACCTGTGGAGGTAGTGACCTTTGAGAAAGCTGTCTTAAAAGAACTGAAGAACCAGGATACCAGAGTTCCTTTTCATAATCTCTCTAATCAAGAACATGTAGCGATTAGATCATTGACTGAGGACAAAAGCATTACAATAAAGCAAGCTGACAAAGGGGGCGCCACGGTCATACAATCCACTTCGGATTACAACACCGAGTGCCAACGCCAACTACGGAATAGTAAATTCTATACTCCGATAACAACAAACCCTACGACTCGATTAACGACCGAGATAACCACCATGGTCTATGAGGCAGAGAGTAATGGGTGGATCAGTGGTAAAGAAGCTGATTTCTTGATTACCAAACATCCCAAAACACCCTATTTTTACACTCTGCCGAAAATACATAAGGGGACCACCCCTGTTCCGGGCAGACCTATAGTTTCAGGAATCGGCTCACTCTTAGAGCCGCTCTCAAAATTCTGCGACCATTACCTACAACCTTTGGTCAAACAGACACCATCATACATCAGGGACACAACAGATATCCTCTGTGTTATAGGTGAACTAGAAAACACAGGCGATATTGACCTCCTGGTCACCTTGGATGTGGAACAACTGTATACCAATATCCCACAGAGAGAGACATTGGCAGTAATAGAATCTGCACTAAGTGGGAGTGAATGGACAGCAGCAACACCCATTTCGTTCATCATGCAATGTGCCACCCTGGCCTTAACAGAAAACTTTTTTGAGTTTGACAGCCAACTCTTCCACCAGTCTCAGGGTACTTCGATGGGGAGTACCTTTGCCCCCAGTGTGGCATGTTTGTATATGGCGGCGTTTGAACAAGAGACCATCCAACATGCGAGTAACCCCTTCGGAGCTAACCTGAGACTGTGGAAGAGGTACATAGATGACATCCTCATCTTTTGGCAGGGTGACATACAGAGATGCGCTGAATTTTGCGAGTGGATTAACACAAAAAACCAGTACTTGAAATTCACCCACACTATATCTGCCACGAACATTGCCTTCCTAGATCTCACCATCAGATTACAAGAGGGTAGAATAACGACATCCCTATACAAAAAGCCTACCGACAGAAACAGCTTGCTACTGTACAGCAGCTATCATCCTGCTACACTGAGAAATAACCTTCCCTTCAGCCAATTTCTAAGAATTAGAAGAAATTGTAGTTCTACAGAGGACTACAAAATTGAAGCAGAGATACTGGCTGACAATCTGCTGAAGAGACAATACCCTAAGAAACAGGTTCACTCTTGCATGAAACGAGCAAGAAATAATAATCGTGAAAGCCTCCTAGAGGTACATGAGAAAGAACCCACTGACATTTTGACCTGTGTGACCACGTACACACCTAGATCCAATCTAATAAAGAAGGCAGTGAACAAACACTGGGCAATTCTGAACACGGGTACTCTGTCAATACCCAAACCAAGGTTTGCGTTTAAACGTACCAACAATTTGAAAGATATGTTGGTGCACACTAGACCCAAGAAGAGCAACATCCCTAACCAGAGGCAACTGTGGGATCTCCCACCCGTGACAGGACACTATCCCTGCGGCTCTTGTATCGTGTGCCCACAGACCAGACACACCAAACAATTGGTTCTATCAGACACATTTACATGGACGCTAATCAAACACACTAACTGTAACACCCCACGTTGTGTGTACATGCTGACCTGCCCTTGTGACAAGAGGTATGTTGGCATGACCATGAGGCCCGTTAAGGTCAGAATCACTGAGCATAAGAGCAATATTCGTTGCCATAAAACTACCACCAAACTATACACCCACTTCTCTGAACTCGGACACCCCCCAGAGAGTCTACGCTGGGTCATCCTAGAATCCCACCAACAAATAACACAGACTGCTTTGTACAGGATTGAACAAAGGTGGGTGTTCCGTCTTGACTTAGCAAATGACGGCCTGAACGATGCCATACCCTGGAGCACCCTTAATTAATCTGATATATACAACCATTATCTGCAACTTTAACAAATTAATATATCAGCTTAAGACTCCACGCTAGTCTCTCACCTCTTTATACATCTCTGCCACATGATATCGACATCAGGCTAGTCAGATATGGAGATTAGGCTATGTTAGGACGATATATCTAACAACTAACAATAGAGTACAATACTACACTCTAAGATGGCCGACATACGAATCACCCAATCGGCAGTCGCCAGCAACTTATGCACAAATTTGGCGCAGTGACGTGAGCACTTTTGCACTGTATAAATTCTTGTTCACATTGTTGATAAAACCGCTCCACTCAATGCCAAATTTGAAGCCCTTGATGCGCGTCCACATCAAGGTAATAGCCAGAACTATAGACCTTCACCACATTCAAAGATGGCCTCCATGGTTACACTGTAGATGATGTCATGCCGACACCATCACACCACACACCAGGTGCGGCTGATTTACCATGCTTAATGGCACCAGGAGAGGGTATTTAAGACAGGAACCGACAACATGTCTTTTCCTTCCTGATGCAGCAGAGCGGGTAGGTGAGCTGGACTGCTCTGAGCGGGAGCAGGTGAGTATGGATTACACGTTGAGACTATGCCTGGTCACAAGCTTTTAAGAGAGGTAAGAGGTGCTGGGAATTGCTGACAAGTTACCGCTGGTCTTTGGGAAGGGTACGCTGACTCTGATGTTCTGTAGAGCTCTGCACTAAGACATAGCTTGGGCGCTGTAGGCGCTCTTAACACACCGCACGATTGGCATAATGTCGGAGCGCATGGTGAAGGCGCCAGCAGCTACGCAGGCAGGTCTGGGGCACTTTTGAGTCTGTTGAATAACCTTGTCAATGATACCAATTTCACGACTATGGGCTTACTTTAACCTGAACCATGCCCACTTTCACTTTTAATGCTCTAGAGTCATGGCCTTAGCAACTAAACGTTGTGCCTACAAGCCCACACCCAACATATTTTGTTGTTTGTTTTTTCCTTTTAATAAACAGCGACACTACGTTGAGTGTCCATATACTCCGCTGCGGTCTGATGAAGCAGCACTTGAATCCTTAA
Source organism: Calotriton arnoldi (assembly GCA_963921515.1). NCBI lineage: Eukaryota > Metazoa > Chordata > Amphibia > Caudata > Salamandridae > Calotriton > Calotriton arnoldi. The sequence goes on from CAWUFW010016274.1 coordinate 31,832, forward strand.
GAGGTGAGCTGATACTCACTCACCATGTTGTTCAATTACTCTAACTGGTTACACAGAGGTTTTATATTCTAAATACAAATGAAGGCACACGTAGAATGTGATATGCATGAAATCACGTTGTTTTTATCACTTGTATAGATTCAAAGAGGTTGTGTACGGTGAAACACACCCACTTGAATCAATAGGACCATGTACCAATATTTCCTTTTGGTTTTTTGATCCTTTTTGTTTGTACTCTAGGTTGGCTGCTTTTCTCCGGGGCAACGTCCTACCGAGAGAAGAAGTGGTATGTAGAACCACACCACACACTGTAGATAGTTTTCATTTAGTCACTAGGTCCTGAGGAATCGCCAACTGATCTATTAGAGACATTTTATAGGCGAGAAACATGTTGACCACTAAGGGGTAGAGCGTAATTTGTCAGATTAAAACAAAATAGTCGCCCTCCTTCTTTTTACTTTTTATTCAGGTTGTGACCTCTCCAGAATAAAAATAATTATAGAGGATTCCCTTACCTGTTTTAACCCACACACCACATCTACATCTTACCAGGCCCCTCACACCCACGGCACCTATACGGCAAGGAACAAAAGATCTCCGATAAAGAGCCCCTTTATGGGTGCCCGTCGAGCATTGCAGCGCCGGCTCGACGAGGAGCAGACCCATATGATGAAGCATGACACCTAGCTTGCTGGGTGTGTGAGGGTCCTAGTTCCGAAAGGAGGTATTCCCCACCTCCCCACCACTCTGAGTACTAACCAGGTGGCCAACTTGCCACCCAGGAACACCGTACCTCTTTTGTCTTCTAGTTCTACCCAGGGCAAGTACGGTGGACCTTTATCAAGCCCTCATTGTCCCCCTTGTTGTTTACTAAGTACTGCACGGGATCTCCCGTGGGACTCTTCAGGTTACCAGAAGGATAATATCCTTCATTGGCCCATTTTCTGGGACTTATTATTTAGTCCCGCCCCTTCTATTTTGCCTTCCCCCAAATCCTCTGATATACCAGTCATCATGGATGACAATCCCGGACTTAGCTTTGATGATGCAATGGCTGCAGAAATTCTCAGGAATACACCATCTATCCTGGGAGGTGAAGGTTCATCAGCCTCTGGATCACCATCTGAGGACTGGACCTCCCTTACCAATATGAAAAGAGACTGGGTGAAAATAACGCTCCACGGTGCAATGATGACGGAGTACTTGAGGGCCAATATTGCACCAAACGGCCTAATAGTCAAGAACTTCCCTAGACTTTTCCTGGATGACGCTGTCTTTAAAAAGGAATGGTCCCTGGTAGCATGGAAATGCACCAGGGACTTACTTATCCTCATTATTAATTCAGCAAAGAGGATAGCTGATGCCCTCCTTATTAGAATACAGGTTGCTGAAGGGGCCATAAAGACTACCATACATGGCACTGTATTTAAAACCAAATTGACAGAACTCAACCATGAGATTGCTGAGCACAAGGAATTTCTGATGAAGCAGAAGGTTAGCAAGCTTCAGAAGGATATAAGCAGATTTAACAAACAAAAAATATACCCCTATCTGAAAGCAGACTATACCAACAGCAAAACTAGCTACTCTTCTGATGAAAATAGTGAATCCGACAGAAGAGACTCGGCTAGCAGTGACTCCAGCAATGGGAGCTGGAAGGGTTCAAATCAGAGGAGAAAGAATTATCCACAAAACCCCCACTACCCTGTACAGAATTTTCAAGGGCCGCAGCCTCCTTTTTGGCCTTTCCCGATGTATCCCCAGGGCCAACCGCAATACTTCCCTGCCAGCAATCCACCTTTTTTAGGCAGAGGCTGGGGCAGAGGAAGAGGGCGCAAAAGAGGAGGACAAAAACAAGTCCAGTGGCAGGACCAGGAACCGAATATGATGGAAACCAGGAGCAAAACACAGGGCAGGAGAGTCTAGTGGTTAATTTGTCACATAGACAACTGACACCTACAGAACAAACAGTACTTGAGAAAGGCCTTGGCTATGTCCCCACCCCCAAAGAGGACAGTTTTCGGGAACAATGCGAAATCCAGAACCTGTTTAGAAAAATACGCCTTAAAGCCCACTTCGATGGTACTGAGGAACCAGCCAAACTGGATTCAGGCCTTCGCAATCCCTCGACCTTCACACCTACCGTTGGCATGGTACCTGTGGAGGTAGTGACCTTTGAGAAAGCTGTCTTAAAAGAACTGAAGAACCAGGATACCAGAGTTCCTTTTCATAATCTCTCTAATCAAGAACATGTAGCGATTAGATCATTGACTGAGGACAAAAGCATTACAATAAAGCAAGCTGACAAAGGGGGCGCCACGGTCATACAATCCACTTCGGATTACAACACCGAGTGCCAACGCCAACTACGGAATAGTAAATTCTATACTCCGATAACAACAAACCCTACGACTCGATTAACGACCGAGATAACCACCATGGTCTATGAGGCAGAGAGTAATGGGTGGATCAGTGGTAAAGAAGCTGATTTCTTGATTACCAAACATCCCAAAACACCCTATTTTTACACTCTGCCGAAAATACATAAGGGGACCACCCCTGTTCCGGGCAGACCTATAGTTTCAGGAATCGGCTCACTCTTAGAGCCGCTCTCAAAATTCTGCGACCATTACCTACAACCTTTGGTCAAACAGACACCATCATACATCAGGGACACAACAGATATCCTCTGTGTTATAGGTGAACTAGAAAACACAGGCGATATTGACCTCCTGGTCACCTTGGATGTGGAACAACTGTATACCAATATCCCACAGAGAGAGACATTGGCAGTAATAGAATCTGCACTAAGTGGGAGTGAATGGACAGCAGCAACACCCATTTCGTTCATCATGCAATGTGCCACCCTGGCCTTAACAGAAAACTTTTTTGAGTTTGACAGCCAACTCTTCCACCAGTCTCAGGGTACTTCGATGGGGAGTACCTTTGCCCCCAGTGTGGCATGTTTGTATATGGCGGCGTTTGAACAAGAGACCATCCAACATGCGAGTAACCCCTTCGGAGCTAACCTGAGACTGTGGAAGAGGTACATAGATGACATCCTCATCTTTTGGCAGGGTGACATACAGAGATGCGCTGAATTTTGCGAGTGGATTAACACAAAAAACCAGTACTTGAAATTCACCCACACTATATCTGCCACAAACATTGCCTTCCTAGATCTCACCATCAGATTACAAGAGGGTAGAATAACGACATCCCTATACAAAAAGCCTACCGACAGAAACAGCTTGCTACTGTACAGCAGCTATCATCCTGCTACACTGAGAAATAACCTTCCCCTTCAGCCAATTTCTAAGAATTAGAAGAAATTGTAGTTCTACAGAGGACTACAAAATTGAAGCAGAGATACTGGCTGACAATCTGCTGAAGAGACAATACCCTAAGAAACAGGTTCACTCTTGCATGAAACAAGCAAGAAATAATAATCGTGAAAGCCTCCTAGAGGTACATGAGAAAGAACCCACTGACATTTTGACCTGTGTGACCACGTACACACCTAGATCCAATCTAATAAAGAAGGCAGTGAACAAACACTGGGCAATTCTGAACACGGGTACTCTGTCAATACCCAAACCAAGGTTTGCGTTTAAACGTACCAACAATTTGAAAGATATGTTGGTGCACACTAGACCCAAGAAGAGCAACATCCCTAACCAGAGGCAACTGTGGGATCTCCCACCCGTGACAGGACACTATCCCTGCGGCTCTTGTATCGTGTGCCCACAGACCAGACACACCAAACAATTGGTTCTATCAGACACATTTACATGGACGCTAATCAAACACACTAACTGTAACACCCCACGTTGTGTGTACATGCTGACCTGCCCTTGTGACAAGAGGTATGTTGGCATGACCATGAGGCCCGTTAAGGTCAGAATCACTGAGCATAAGAGCAATATTCGTTGCCATAAAACTACCACCAAACTATACACCCACTTCTCTGAACTCGGACACCCCCCAGAGAGTCTACGCTGGGTCATCCTAGAATCCCACCAACAAATAACACAGACTGCTTTGTACAGGATTGAACAAAGGTGGGTGTTCCGTCTTGACTTAGCAAATGACGGCCTGAACGATGCCATACCCTGGAGCACCCTTAATTAATCTGATATATACAACCATTATCTGCAACTTTAACAAATTAATATATCAGCTTAAGACTCCACGCTAGTCTCTCACCTCTTTATACATCTCTGCCACATGATATCGACATCAGGCTAGTCAGATATGGAGATTAGGCTATGTTAGGACGATATATCTAACAACTAACAATAGAGTACAATACTACACTCTAAGATGGCCGACATACGAATCACCCAATCGGCAGTCGCCAGCAACTTATGCACAAATTTGGCGCAGTGACGTGAGCACTTTTGCACTGTATAAATTCTTGTTCACATTGTTGATAAAACCGCTCCACTCAATGCCAAATTTGAAGCCCTTGATGCGCGTCCACATCAAGGTAATAGCCAGAACTATAGACCTTCACCACATTCAAAGATGGCCTCCATGGTTACACTGTAGATGATGTCATGCCGACACCATCACACCACACACCAGGTGCGGCTGATTTACCATGCTTAATGGCACCAGGAGAGGGTATTTAAGACAGGAACCGACAACATGTCTTTTCCTTCCTGATGCAGCAGAGCGGGTAGGTGAGCTGGACTGCTCTGAGCGGGAGCAGGTGAGTATGGATTACACGTTGAGACTATGCCTGGTCACAAGCTTTTAAGAGAGGTAAGAGGTGCTGGGAATTGCTGACAAGTTACCGCTGGTCTTTGGGAAGGGTACGCTGACTCTGATGTTCTGTAGAGCTCTGCACTAAGACATAGCTTGGGCGCTGTAGGCGCTCTTAACACACCGCACGATTGGCATAATGTCGGAGCGCATGGTGAAGGCGCCAGCAGCTACGCAGGCAGGTCTGGGGCACTTTTGAGTCTGTTGAATAACCTTGTCAATGATACCAATTTCACGACTATGGGCTTACTTTAACCTGAACCATGCCCACTTTCACTTTTAATGCTCTAGAGTCATGGCCTTAGCAACTAAACGTTGTGCCTACAAGCCCACACCCAACATATTTTGTTGTTTGTTTTTTCCTTTTAATAAACAGCGACACTACGTTGAGTGTCCATATACTCCGCTGCGGTCTGATGAAGCAGCACTTGAATCCTTAAGAGGTGAGCTGATACTCACTCACCATGTTGTTCAATTACTCTAACTGGTTACACAGAGGTTTTATATTCTAAATACAAATGAAGGCACACGTAGAATGTGATATGCATGAAATCACGTTGTTTTTATCACTTGTATAGATTCAAAGAGGTTGTGTACGGTGAAACACACCCACTTGAATCAATAGGACCATGTACCAATATTTCCTTTTGGTTTTTTGATCCTTTTTGTTTGTACTCTAGGTTGGCTGCTTTTCTCCGGGGCAACGTCCTACCGAGAGAAGAAGTGGTATGTAGAACCACACCACACACTGTAGATAGTTTTCATTTAGTCACTAGGTCCTGAGGAATCGCCAACTGATCTATTAGAGACATTTTATAGGCGAGAAACATGTTGACCACTAAGGGGTAGAGCGTAATTTGTCAGATTAAAACAAAATAGTCGCCCTCCTTCTTTTTACTTTTTATTCAGGTTGTGACCTCTCCAGAATAAAAATAATTATAGAGGATTCCCTTACCTGTTTTAACCCACACACCACATCTACATCTTACCAGGCCCCTCACACCCACGGCACCTATACGGCAAGGAACAAAAGATCTCCGATAAAGAGCCCCTTTATGGGTGCCCGTCGAGCATTGCAGCGCCGGCTCGACGAGGAGCAGACCCATATGATGAAGCATGACACCTAGCTTGCTGGGTGTGTGAGGGTCCTAGTTCCGAAAGGAGGTATTCCCCACCTCCCCACCACTCTGAGTACTAACCAGGTGGCCAACTTGCCACCCAGGAACACCGTACCTCTTTTGTCTTCTAGTCCTCTTTTAAGTGTCCCTTTCCTCTATTTTCCCGATCCCGACTTTCTCCATAGAAGTTAACGGCGTATCGCGGTTGTGTATTTACACTGCACGCGTCTCCCGTGGGTCCCCTGTGTCACTACCTTGGGTGGTTCCTTGTGGTCCAAGCACTTCTAGAGGCTCTAGGCCTAGTGTCTAGTTCAGTCGTGGTTCGCATACCACTTTATTGGTATATGGTTTGGTACGCCCCTAGGGCCCAAACGTGTATTTGTGCTATTATTGTGATTTAAGATCTTATAACCTATGTACTTCGAACTCTAGCCTCATAAAGAGACTAGAGGGGTGTGTTTAGTAATAAATACATATATTTTGAATATATACCTGGTGTGGTGCTCTTTCATTTGGTCACTCAAGAGATTATAGACTGGTAAAACAAGCTGCTTTACATTCCTTCAAGACTTAGCCTGAAGGCTGCTCTCCATAGCTACCACTAGGATAGCTTTCAATAAGGTTGTCTTTAACCTACCTACCATAAGAGTCGATTTGGACTGGTGCAAGGTGCCCACTATAATTAGTGGACAGCATATGCCAGGCCAACTTCTCACATTGGTGTGCAGCGTGTGGGTTTCCAGCTTGCTATTGTTTTACCAGATAATCTCAATTGAATTGATCAACTGAAAACCACTAAAGGTACCTAAGGTACATATAATTTAAGCTTAGAATAACAGTAAGTTCTACTGAACTTAGAGTTGTGTGTTAAGGGATAGCACAACCCTTTCTACAACTCAAGAGAGTTTAGTAGGCCACACTAGAGTAGGTAGTGCATACACCACACCACACTAGTAATGTCTTTAAAGGGAGGATCCAAAGAATCCTTGCAGGAAGCCAGTGAGCTTCCACCCTCCAAGTATGATACACTCCCATTCTTGGAATTGAGAGCTTTATGCAACTTGAGAAAAATAAGGACAGGCCAAAGCCCCACCACCCAACACCTCAAGGAGTTGTTGGTGGCTTATGACCTTAGTAAGCCTGTAGGGACTGAAGGGGTAGGAGCTGAGGGTGGGGCAGAAGAAGAGGAGGCGCTAGGGGTACCAGTACCCCCAGCCCCCCTCTGAAACTGGCCAGGAGGGTGACAATGACCCTGACCTGGAAAACCCAATCCCTCCTGTGGATGATGATGAGGATGATCAAAATGATGCCCTCTTTGTCCCCCCAGGAAGGATTAAGAGTGTGCCCAGAAGGTCTAGGTCTCCTTCTCAGGAGTCTAACCACTCTGACACCTCTATAGGGAGCTCTGTCTCATCTCATAGGAGAGAATCCTCTCATGAGAGAAGAAAGAGGCTAGTCCAGTATGAGGAAACTCAGCTGGAACTCAGAAAAAAGCAATTAGCTTTAGATAGAGAATCCCTAGATCTCCTTAGAGAGAGAAGAAAGTTGGGACTAGAGTCCCATGGTGGCAGCCATGTCCCTAGAGATAGGGAAAGGTCCTATGACCATAGGAACCTGAGCAAGATTGTCCCTCCCTACCAGAGTGGGGATGATATCCACAAATGGATAACTGCTTTAGAGAGGGCCTGTAAAGTACAGAAGGTCCCTCAGGAGCAGTGGGCAGCAATCTTGTGGCTCTCCTTTGCTGACAAAGGTAGAGACAAGCTCCTCACTGTTAGAGAGGAGGATGCTGACAATTACAAGGTCTTGAAGAGTGCTCTTATTGATGGGTTTGGCCTAACCACTGAACAGTACAGGTTGAAGTTCAGAGACACCCAAAAAGCACAGACTCAAGACTGGGTAGACTATGTGGATTGTTCTGCCAAGGCTCTGGAAGGCTGGTTGATGGGCAGTAAGGTGTGTGACTTCTCAGGATTGTATAATCTGATAATGAGGGAGCAGATTCTTAATAACTGTCAAAATCAGCTGTTGCATCAATACCTGGTTGACTCTGATCTGACCTCTCCCCAAGAATTGGGAAAGAAGGCAGACAAATGGGTCAGAACCAGGGTGAAGCAGAAGGTACAGAACCAAGGTGGGGAAACCAAGAAGCAAGATGCTAAGAACTCTGACAAGGGTGGGGAGAAGGGTAAAGATCAAAAGTCTTCATCAGGCCCCCAAAAATCTTCTTCTGGTGGGGATTCCCAGTCTACCAAGGGTAAAGGCCAAAGAAAACCATTGTGCAAGGTCTGTAAGCAAAAGACCCACTGGACCAGTGATTGCACCAAGTCCAAAGACTCCAGTCCAGCACCCACCAATGCCCCTAAGGCACCTGTTCCCCCTAGTACAGTTGGTGGAAGTGCTCCAGCAAAGGGTTTAGTAGGGTTCACCCTGGGAACTGAGTTGGGCTCTGACTTAGTCAGGGAACTGACTCAGGCTGTGTTAGTCTGTGATGGAGGCATGGATGTGACCTCCACTGTGAGTCCCAGTAATCTGGGCAAGTACAGACAACAGCCTTTAATTAATGGACGTGAGGCTTTGGCATTTAGGGACACAGGGGCAAGTGTCACAATGGTGACACAAGACCTTGTGCTACCTGGGCAAGTTATGCTTGGTGAAATGTACCAAGTGACCAATGCTAGCAATGTCAGAACAGACCATACTCTGGCAGTTGTTAACTTCTCCTGGGGAGGGGTAACTGGCCTTAAGAAGGTTGTGGTAAGTGCAAACCTACCAGTCGAATGCTTGCTTGGCAATGACTTGGAGACTTCTGCTTGGGCAGAAGTGGAGCTCAGGACCCATGCAGAAATGCTGGGGATCCCTGCAGATGTGTTTGCTGTGACCAGGTCACAAGCCAAAATGTCTAGCACTGAACAGGCCTTGGATTCTGGAAGAATGGACCAAGTGCCTTCCAAGAGGAGGAGTAGTAGGGTTAAGGCAGTGCCTTCCCCTTGGCTCAGGAGGAAGATCAGTCCCTTGAGGGGGATGATCTCAGCCCTGAAGAAGGAACTGTCCCAGAGGAACTGGAACCTGACCAGGTTGAGTTCTTGGGGACAGGGGGACCTTCTAGGGCAGATCTGAGCCAGGAGCAGCAGAGCTGCCCCTCCCTTGAACCCCTCAGACAGCAAGCTGCTGCTGAGGCTGCTGGGAAAGCTAGTGGTCCCCATACAGTGTATTGGGATGATGGACTCCTGTAATCAGAGAGTAGAGACCCCAAGCCTGGTGCTACCAGGAGGTTGGTAATACCTTTGAAGTTCAGGGGCTTCCTATTGACCCTAGCCCATGATATTCCCTTAGCAGGACACCTGGGCCAGAACAAGACTTGGGACAGAATTGTCCCTCACTTTCACTGGCCCCACATGTCTGAAGACAGTAAGGAGTTTTGTCGCTCCTGTGTAACCTGCCAAGCCAGTGGCAAAGCAGGTGGCACTACAAAGGCCCCCTGATACCACTACCTGTGGTGGGGGTGCCCTTTGAAAGGGTAGGGATTGACATTGTTGGTCCCATGGATCCCCAAACAGCCTCTGGGCACAGGTTTATCCTGGTGGTAGTGGATCATGCCACCAGGTACCCAGAAGCTATTCCCCTAAGGACCACTACAGCACCTGTGGTGGCAAGGGCCCTCCTGGGAATCTTCTCAAGAGTGGGCTTTCCTAAGGAGGTAGTATCAGACAGGGGTGCTAACTTCATGTCTGGGTACTTAAAAGCAATGTGGAAGGAGTGTGGAGTGACTTATAAGTTCACCACACCCTATCACCCACAATGCAATGGTTTAGTTGAGAGATTCAACAAAACCTTGAAGGGCATGATTAAAGGGCTCCCCGAAAAGCTTAGGCGTAGATGGGACATACTCTTGCCCTGCCTTTTATTCGCATATAGGGAGGTGCCTCAGAAGGGGTTGGTTACAGCCCTTTTGAACTTCTGTTTGGCCACCCTGTGAGGGGTCCACTGTGCTTAGTGAAGGAAGGATGGGAGTTACCTCTCAAGCCCCCAAAACAAGATATAGTGGACTATGTACTTGGTCTCCGCTCCAGGATGGCTGAGTACATGAAAAAGGCAACCAAAAACCTTGAGGCTAGCCAGGAACTTCAGAAGGCCTGGCATGACCAAAAGGCTGTTCTGACTGTTTACCAGCCAGGACAGAAGGTGTGGGTGTTGGAGCCAGTGGCCCCAGCAGCTCTCCAAGATAAATGGAGTGGACCCCACACTATTGTTGAGCAGAAGGGTGAGGTCACTTATTTAGTGGACCTAGGAACACCCAGGAGTCCCCACAGGGTTCTCCATGTCAACAGGTTAAAACCATATGTGGACAGGGCAGACATGGGCCTGCTCATGGCTACTGATGAAGGGCAGGAGGAAGAGAGTCACCCACTCCCTGACCTGCTCTCACAGAACCCTGACGATGGGTCAGTTGATGGTGTAGCCTTGGCAGGCAGCCTCACTACCCAGCAACAAACTGATTGCAGGCAAGTCCTCAATCAGTTTCGACATATGTTTTCACTGACACCCAGTCAGACCACCTGGTGCACTCATGAAGTGGACACTGGGGACAGTCTGCCTATTAAAAACAAGATTTATAGGCAACCTGACCATGTCAGGGACTGTATCAGGACTGAAGTCCAGAAAATGTTGGAATTGGGAGTAATTGAGCCCTCAGATAGCCCTTGGGCTAGTCCAGTAGTCCTAGTACCGAAACCTCACACCAGTGGTGGAAAAAGAGAGATGAGGTTTTGTGTAGACTACAGGGGTCTCAATGCAGTCACTAGGACTGATGCCCATCCAATACCCAGGGCAGATGAGCTCATAGATACTTTGGCCTCTGCCAAATATCTCAGCACATTTGACCTAACAGCTGGCTACTGGCAGATCAGACTAGCTGATACTGCAAAGCCCAAGACAGCATTCTCAACCCCTAGTGGGCATTATCAATTTGTGGTAATGCCCTTTGGTCTGAAGAATGCACATGCCACTTTCCAGAGGTTGGTGAACACAGTTCTCACAGGACTGGAAGCCTATAGTGCAGCTTATCTAGATGATATTGCTGTCTTTAGCTCCACCTGGGAGGATCACCTGGTCCACCTCAGGAATGTTTTACAGGCCCTGCAAAAGGCAGGCCTGACTATCAAGGCCACTAAGTGCCAGATAGGGCAGAGTCAGGTTGTGTACCTGGGCCACCTTGTGGGTGGAGGCCAGGTTCAACCTTTGCAGAGCAAGATCCAGACCATCATGGACTGGACTGCTCCCACTACCCAGACTCAGGTGAGAGCCTTCTTAGGCCTGACTGGGTACTATAGGAGATTTGTCAAGGGGTATGGATCAATAGTGACACCCTTGAATGACTTAACTTCTAAGAAAATGCCCAAAAGGTTCAGTGGACAGTTAGCTGTCAAAAGGCATTTGATGACCTCAAGCAGGCCATGTGCACTGCTCCAATTCTGCAGAGTCCTGATTACTCCAAGAAGTTCATTGTTCAAACTGATGCATCTGAATTGGGGGTAGGGGCTGTACTGTCACAATTGAATGAAGAAGGTCAGGATCAGCCAGTAGCTTTTATTAGCAGAAGGCTGACCCCTAGAGAGAAACGTTGGTCAGCCATAGAGAGGGAGGCCTTTGCTGTGGTCTGGGCTCTGAAGAAGTTGAGGCCATACTTGTTTGGTACACACTTCCTGGTTCAGACAGACCATAAGCCCCTCTTATGGCTAAAACAAATGAAGGGTGAAAACCCCAAACTGCTTAGGTGGTCCATTTCCCTACAGGGGATGGACTTTACAGTGGAACATAGGCCTGGGAGTAACCATGCGAATGCAGATGGACTCTCTAGGTATTTCCACTTAGAACATGAAGACTTAACTGGGCAAGGTTAGTTTAATGTCCCTACGTTTGGGGGGTTGTGTAGGAGAGTAGGATCTGCTTCACATGGGTACCCCCACTTTTTGCTGATGCTTCACTGTTTTTCGACATTAGTCTGGCTGGGGCCCTGCTAATCAGAACCCCAGCCTAGCTGCTTCCTCTCTAAAATGGTTTCCATGTGCCTTAGGCACATCTCTGATTGGGATCTGGAGTGCCCTTATAAGTCCCTAGTATATGGTATACTATGTACCAAGGGCATAGGTACCTCAGAGGCCTGCCAGGGGCTGCAGCATGTATTATGCCACCCCTGGAAGGCCATCCAAACTGACACCACAGGTCTGCTACTGCAGCCTGGGTAAGGTGGTGCAAGCACCCCTTACTGTGATATAGGTTACCTATATCACGAAATACATACACACATATAAACCTATAAGTCACTCCTAAGGCAGGCCTTATCAATCCTAAAGGCAGAGTGCATGGTTCCTAAATGAGAGGGTGCCCCTGCATGAGCAGGGCCCCTCTGCAGCGTTCGGAGACCATCTCTGATGCTGTTTGTAGTGCAGCCTGACCATATACTCTTAAGCGCATTATATCCTCGCGGTAAAATGCTAACTTTGGAATGGCTGCACCTAAACATGTCGTGTTTGGTGTCAAACATCTTGGAATACTACCCCCCGCCAATACTGGCGGCGGGGGTAGCATTCCACCCTTCTAGAGGGAAAGACATGTTAACTCTGACGAGTCCGGTAACTTCTTTCCAGAGCCCTGGCATCACAAAATGGATGCTGCTGCCACAGACACGAGTCTGGCCTCCTGCTGCTGGACGAAACTCCGGCAGGGGAGGCCTGGACAATAGGTTTCCTGTCCCAGGGAGGTGTGACCACCTCCCCAGACAGGATAATGTGTATTGGGGCTGGGCGGGAGCACTTTCGGGTGCTTTGAAGTCCTGCACTGGGGGCACATTTGGTGTCCCTGTGCATACCCCAGTTCAAACCGGATCAGGGGCTTGCAGCCCCTGCTTTGGCGCGAACTGGACAAAGGGAAAGGGTGTAGCCACCCCTCTGCCCTGACCCACCCATAGGTGGGGCCACAGAGTAGTCCAACCCCTATCTTTAGTATAAAGGTAGGAACCCAGTCCTTAGGACTTTAGATTATACCTGGACGAAACTCTGACACTGAATCCTGGACCTTCGACGCTCTACGACAAGATTAGAGGACTGAAGAATCTCCCTTGGGGTCAAGGAGTGGCTCCCCTGCTTGGCAGGCACCAAAGAAGCATCTGTCCTGTTCGCATTACTGAAGCTCCCGTCGGACGCCGAAGTCATCGCATCACCAGAGGTGGATTCTCAGACTTCCCCGAGGCTACCCTGAGTCCCCAGCAAAGCTGAGGCCCGTGGCTATCGTGGGTGACGTGAGACCGTGACCCCTGGACACCGAGCACATTTGCAAGTGCACCATCTTCTGGGTCTCCCAAGAAGTTGTGCTTTGGGCTCTGAGTAGCCCTAGCCTCCAGCACCACCTGCACCGAAGATCACTGGCCCCCACTCCACGAGTGTCCTGCAAGCCAGCTCCACGTGCGGCGTCACGAGGCTCCTTCGTAGTCACTAGCCCGTTGGCTAGTAGCCCTTAACGAAGGCCAATCTTTTCCTTACTTGGCATCCTGGTTGCTCCAGGCCTGCCCTCACTTACCCTCGCTGTGTGAGTTCCACAGACCTTGCTGGTCTGCACCATCGACGATCTTCATCTTACTCGAGACTTGCGTTGCCAAGGCTTGTTGGGTCCAATCCGGTCGCCGACACCTCAGCACTCGACAGACATGAAGCACCAGCCCGAATCCTGCTCCTAGCCGCCGACAACGCCTCCCGGACCTCGTGGCTGAAGAGTCAAGACAACCGTCAACGCACCTGAAGCACTCGACATCGGTGGGCATCTGTCCATCGCCTTCCTGGTCACTGGCTAGTGACCCAGACTCTGTCCCCTCTGCTTTCAGGTTCACCAGAACTCCGATCCACTCTTGGATCCACCCGGACACTTTTCTCTTGGCCGCCAGCAGCACTTTGCAGCAGATCGCCATTCGAATCGACGACGAAACCCGACCCCGAAAGGCACCTATGCACCCGGCTTCCCTGGGTGAGGTAACACGAGTACTCCGGTGCTCCCGTGGGTAGAGACTCTTCAAAGTCCTAGATCTCAAAGGGTTTTGTCCTAGTCCTCTTTTAAGTGTCCCTTTCCTCTATTTTCCCGATCCCGACTTTCTCCATAGAAGTTAACGGCATATCGCGGTTGTGTATTTACACTGCACGCGTCTCCCGTGGGTCCCCTGTGTCACTACCTTGGGTGGTTCCTTGTGGTCCAAGCACTTCTAGAGGCTCTAGGCCTAGTGTCTAGTTCAGTCGTGGTTCGCATACCACTTTATTGGTATATGGTTTGGCACGCCCCTAGGGCCCAAACGTGTATTTGTGCTATTATTGTGATTTAAGATCTTATAACCTATGTACTTCGAACTCTAGCCTCATAAAGAGACTAGAGGGGTGTGTTTAGTAATAAATACATATATTTTGAATATATACCTGGTGTGGTGCTCTTTCATTTGGTCACTCAAGAGATTATAGACTGGTAAAACAAGCTGCTTTACATTCCTTCAAGACTTAGCCTGAAGGCTGCTCTCCATAGCTACCACTAGGATAGCTTTCAATAAGGTTGTCTTTAACCTACCTACCATAAGAGTCGATTTGGACTGGTGCAAGGTGCCCACTATAATTAGTGGACAGCATATGCCAGGCCAACTTCTCACACTCTGTTCCAAATTTCTGCATTACTCTTGCCTTTTTCTGTACCACTCTTCCCTCTTTCTGTACCTCTCTTGCCTCAGTTTGCCCACCTGTTCCCTCTTTCTGCACCCTTTTGCCTGTTTCTGCAACTCTCTTGCCTCTTCCTGCAGTTCTCTTGCCTCCTTCTGCACCTCTGTTGCTTCTTTCTGCACTTCTCTTGCCTCTTTCTGCACTTCTCTTGCCTGTTTCTGTACCTCTCTTGCCTCTTTCTGCACTTCTCTTGCCTCTTTCTGCACCTCACTTGCTTCTTTCTGCAGTTCTCTTGCCTGTTTCTGCACCCCTGTTGCTTCATTCTGCACTTTCCATGCTTCTTTCTGCACCTGTGTTGCTTCTTTCTGCACCCCTGTTGTCTCTTTATGTACCTCTTTTGCCTGTTTCTGCAAATCTCTTGCCTCTTTCTGCAGTTCTCTTGCCTCCTTCTACACCTCTGTTGCTTCTTGTTGCACTTCTCTTGCCTCTTTCTGCACCCCTGTTGCTTCATTCTGCACTTTCCATGCTTCTTTCTGCATCTGTCTTGTTTCTTTCTGCACCCCTGTTGTCTCTTTCTGCACTTGTCTTCCCTCTTTCTGTACCTTTCTTGCCTTTTTCTGCATCTCACCTGCCTCTTTCTGCGCTTTTCTTGCTTCTTTCTACACCTCTGTTGCTTCTTTCAGCAACTCTCTTGCATCTTTGTGCACTTCTCTTGCCTGTTTCTGCACCCCTCTTGCCTCTTTCTGCACCCATCTTCCGTCTTTCTGCAACTCTCTTGCCTCTTTCTACACCTCTCTTCCCTCTTTCTGCACCACTCTTGCCTCTTTTTGTACCTCTGTTGCTTCTTTCTGCACCCCTCTTGCCTCTTTCTGCACCCGTCTTCCCTCTTTCTGCAACTATCTTGCCTCTTTCTATACCTCTCTTCTCTCTTTCTGCACCACTCTTGCCTCTTTTTGCATCTCTATTGCTTCTTTCTGCACCTCTGATGGTTATTTCTGCACTGCTCTGGCTTCTTCCTGCACCTCTGTTCCAAATTTCTGCATCCCTCTTACCTTTTTCTGTACCCCTCTTCCCTCTTTCTGCACCTCTCTTGCCTCAGTATGCCCACCTGTTCCCTCTTTCTGCACCCTTTTGCCTGTTTCTGCAACTCTCTTGCCTCTTCCTGCAGTTCTCTTGCCTCCTTCTGCACCTCACTTGCCTCTTTTTGCACCTCTGTTGGTTCTTTTGCACTGCTCTTGCTTCTTTCTGCAGCTCTCTTGCAAATTTCTGCACCCCTCTTGCCTCTTTCTGCAACCCTTTTACCTGTTTCTGCACGTCTCTTGCCTCTGTCTGCACCTGTGTTCCCTCTTGCTGTACCTCTTTTGCCTGGTTCTGCAAGTCTCTTGCCTCTCTGCAGTTCTCTTGCCTCCTTCTGCACCTCTGTTGCTTCTTTCTGCAGTTCTCTTGCCTCTTTCTGCACCCCTGTTGCTTCATTCTGCCTTTTCCATGCTTCTTTCTGCACCTGTCTTGCCTCTTTTTACACCCCTGTTGTATCTTTCTGTACTTGTATTCCCTCTTTCTGTACCTTTCTTGCCTGTTTCTGCATCTCACGTGCCTCTTTCTGCACTTTTCTTGCTTCTTTCTATACCTCTGTTGCTTCTTTCAGCAATTCTCTTGCCTCTTTCTGCACTGCTCTTGCCTGTTTCTGCACCTCTCTTGCCTCTTTCTGCACTTCTCTTGCCTCTTTCTGCACCTCACGTGCTTCTTTCTGTACTTCTCTTGCCTCTTTCTGCACCCCTGTTGCTTCATTCTGCACTTTCCATGCTTCTTTCTGCACCTGTCTTGCTTCTTTCTGCTGTCTCTTTATGTACCTCTTTTGACTGTTTCTGCAAATCTCTTGCCTCTTTCTGCAGTTCTCTTGCCTCCTTCTACACCTCTGTTGCTTCTTTTTGCACTTCTCTTGCCTCTTTCTGCAACGATGTTGCTTCATTCTGCACTTTCCATGCTTCCTTCTGCATCTGTCTTGCTTCTTTCTGCACCCCTGTTGTCGCTTTCTGCCAGTGTCTTCCCTCTTTCAGTACCTTTCTTGCCTTTTTCTGCATCTCACTTGCCTCTTTCTGCACTTTTCTTGCTTCTTTCTATACCTGTTGCTTCTTTCAGCAATTCTCTTGCCTCTTTCTGCACTTCTCCTGCCTGTTTCTGCACCCCTCTTGCCTCTTTCTGCACCCGTCTTCCCTCTTTCTCCAACTCTCTTGCCTCTTTCTATACGTCTCTTACCTCTTTCTGCACCACATTTGCCTCTTTTTGTACCTCTGTTGCTTCTTTCTGCACTTCTCTCCCCTCTTTCTGTACCCCTCTTGCCTCTTTCTGCACCTCTGATGCTTCTTTCTGCACCTCTCTTACTTCTTTCTGCAGCTGATTTGCCTCTTTCAGCACCTCTGTTGCTTTTTTTCTGCAGATCTCTTGCCTCTTTCTGCACCTCACTTGTCTGTTTCAGCACCTCTGTTGCTTTTTTCTGAAGATCTCTTGCCTCTTTCTGTACCCCTCTTTTCTCTTTCTGCACCTCTCTTGCCTCTTTCTGCACCCCTATTCCCTCTTTCTGCACCTCTCTTTCCCCTTTCTGTACCTCTGTTGCCTCTTTCTTCACTTCTCTTGCTCTTTCTGCACTTCTCTTCCTTCTTTCTGCACCTCTCTTGCTTCTTTCTGCACCTCACTTGCCTCTTTCAGCACCTCTGTTGCTTTTTTCTGCAGTTCTCTTGCCTCTTTCTGCACCCCTGTTGCTTCATTCTGCACTTTCCATGCTTCTTTCTGCATCTGTCTTGTTTCTTTCTGCACCCCTGTTGTCTCTTTCTGCACTTGTCTTCCCTCTTTCTGTACCTTACTTGCCTTTTTCTGCATCTCACCTGCCTCTTTCTACACATCTCTTTCCTCTTTCTGCACCACTCTTGCCTCTGTTTGCATCTCTGTTGCTTCTTTCTGCACCTCTGATGGTTATTTCTGCACTGCTCTGGCTTCTTCCTGCACCTCTGTTCCAAATTTCTGCATTACTCTTGCCTTTTTCTGTACCACTCTTCCCTCTTTCTGTACCTCTCTTGCCTCAGTTTGCCCACCTGTTCCCTCTTTCTGCACCCTTTTGCCTGTTTCTGCAACTCTCTTGCCTCTTCCTGCAGTTCTCTTGCCTCCTTCTGCACCTCTGTTGCTTCTTTCTGCACTTCTCTTGCCTCTTTCTGCACTTCTCTTGCCTGTTTCTGTACCTCTCTTGCCTCTTTCTGCACTTCTCTTGCCTCTTTCTGCACCTCACTTGCTTCTTTCTGCAGTTCTCTTGCCTGTTTCTGCACCCCTGTTGCTTCATTCTGCACTTTCCATGCTTCTTTCTGCACCTGTGTTGCTTCTTTCTGCACCCCTGTTGTCTCTTTATGTACCTCTTTTGCCTGTTTCTGCAAATCTCTTGCCTCCTTCTACACCTCTGTTGCTTCTTGTTGCACTTCTCTTGCCTCTTTCTGCACCCCTGTTGCTTCATTCTGCACTTTCCATGCTTCTTTCTGCATCTGTCTTGTTTCTTTCTGCACCCCTGTTGTCTCTTTCTGCACTTGTCTTCCCTCTTTCTGTACCTTTCTTGCCTTTTTCTGCATCTCACCTGCCTCTTTCTGCGCTTTTCTTGCTTCTTTCTACACCTCTGTTGCTTCTTTCAGCAACTCTCTTGCATCTTTGTGCACTTCTCTTGCCTGTTTCTGCACCCCTCTTGCCTCTTTCTGCACCCGTCTTCCGTCTTTCTGCAACTCTCTTGCCTCTTTCTACACCTCTCTTCCCTCTTTCTGCACCACTCTTGCCTATTTTTGTACCTCTGTTGCTTCTTTCTGCACCCCTCTTGCCTCTTTCTGCACCCGTCTTCCCTCTTTCTGCAACTATCTTGCCTCTTTCTATACCTCTCTTCTCTCTTTCTGCACCACTCTTGCCTCTTTTTGCATCTCTATTGCTTCTTTCTGCACATCTGATGGTTATTTCTGCACTGCTCTGGCTTCTTCCTGCACCTCTGTTCCAAATTTCTGCATCCCTCTTGCCTTTTTCTGTACCCCTCTTCCCTCTTTCTGTACTTCTCTTGCCTCAGTATGCCCACCTGTTCCCTCTTTCTGCACCCTTTTGCCTGTTTCTGCAACTCTCTTGCCTCTTCCTGCAGTTCTCTTGCCTCCTTCTGCACCTCACTTGCCTCTTTTTGCACCTCTGTTGGTTCTTTTGCACTGCTCTTGCTTCTTTCTGCAGCTCTCGTGCAAATTTCTGCACCCCTCTTGCCTCTTTCTGCAACCCTTTTACCTGTTTCTGCACGTCTCTTGCCTCTGTCTGCACCTGTGTTCCCTCTTGCTGTACCTCTTTTGCCTGGTTCTGCAAGTCCCTTGCCTCTTTCTGCAGTTCTCTTGCCTCCTTCTGCACCTCTGTTGCTTCTTTCTGCACTTCTCTTGCCTCTTTCTGCACCCCTGTTGCTTCATTCTGCATTTTCCATGCTTCTTTCTGCACCTGTCTTGCTTCTTTTTGCACCCCTGTTGTCTCTTTCTGTACTTGTTTTCCCTCTTTCTGTACCTTTCTTGCCTGTTTCTGCATCTCACGTGCCTCTTTCTGCACTTTTCTTGCTTCTTTCTATACCTCTGTTGCTTCTTTCAACAATTCTCTTGCCTCTTTCTGCACTGCTCTTGCCTGTTTCTGCACCTCTCTTGCCTCTTTCTGCACTTCTCTTGCCTCTTTCTGCACCTCACGTGCTTCTTTCTGTACTTCTCTTGCCTCTTTCTGCACCCCTGTTGCTTCATTCTGCACTTTCCATGCTTCTTTCTGCACCTGTCTTGCTTCTTTCTGCACTCCTGTTGTCTCTTTATGTACCTCTTTTGACTGTTTCTGCAAATCTCTTGCCTCTTTCTGCAGTTCTCTTGCCTCCTTCTACACCTCTGTTGCTTCTTTTTGCACTTCGATTGCCTCTTTCTGCAACGCTGTTGCTTCATTCTGCACTTTCCATGCTTCCTTCTGCATCTGTCTTGCTTCTTTCTGCACCCCTGTTGTCTCTTTCTTCCCTTGTCTTCCCTCTTTCAGTACCTTTCTTGCCTTTTTCTGCATCTCACTTACCTCTTTCTGCACTTTTCTTGCTTCTTTCTATACCTGTTGCTTCTTTCAGCAATTCTCTTGCCTCTTTCTGCACTTCTCCTGCCTGTTTCTGCACCCATCTTGCCTCTTTCTGCACCAGTCTTCCCTCTTTGTCCAACTCTCTTGCCTCTTTCTATACTTCTTTTACCTCTTTCTGTACCACATTTGCCTCTTTTTTACCTCTGTTGCTTCTTTCTGCACTTCTCTCCCCTCTTTCTGTACCCCTCTTGCCTCTTTCTGCACCTCTGATGCTTCTTTCTGCACCTCTCTTACTTCTTTCTGCAGCTGATTTGCCTCTTTCAGCACCTCTGTTGCTTTTTTCTGCAGATCTCTTGCCTCTTTCTGCACCTCACTTGCCTGTTTCAGCACCTCTGTTGCTTTTTTCTGAAGATCTCTTGCCTCTTTCTGTACCCCTCTTTTCTCTTTCTGCACCTCTCTTGCCTCTTTCTGCACCCCTATTCCCTCTTTCTGCACCTCTCTTTCCCCTTTCTGTACCTCTGTTGCCTCTTTCTGCACTTCTCTTACTCTTTCTGCACTTCTCTTCCTTCTTTCTGCACCTCTCTTGCTTCTTTCTGCACCTCACTTGCCTCTTTCAGCACCTCTGTTGCTTTTTTCTGCAGTTCTCTCGCCTCTTTCTGCACCCCTGTTGCTTCATTCTGCACTTTCCATGCTTCTTTCTGCATCAGTCTTGTTTCTTTCTGCACCCCTGTTGTCTCTTTCTGCACTTGTCTTCCCTCTTTCTGTACCTTTCTTGCCTTTTTCTGCATCTCACCTGCCTCTTTCTTTACATCTCTTTCCTCTTTCTGCACCACTCTTGCCTCTGTTTGCATCTCTGTTGCTTCTTTCTGCACCTCTGATGGTTATTTCTGCACTGCTCTGGCTTCTTCCTGCACCTCTGTTCTAAATTTCTGCATTACTCTTGCCTTTTTCTGTACCACTCTTCCCTCTTTCTGTACCTCTCTTGCCTCAGTATGCCCACCTGTTCCCTCTTTCTGCACCCTTTTGCCTGTTTCTGCAACTCTCTTGCCTCTTCCTGCAGTTCTCTTGCCTCCTTCTGCAACTCTGTTGCTTCTTTCTGCACTTCTCTTGCCTCTTTCTGCACTTCTCTTGCCTGTTTCTGTACCTCTCTTGCCTGTTTCTGTACCTCTCTTGCCTCTTTCTGTACTTCTCTTGCCTCTTTCTGCACCTCACTTGCTTCTTTCTGCAGTTCTCTTGCCTCTTTCTGCACCCCTGTTGCTTCATTCTGCACTTTCCATGCTTCTTTCTGCACCTGTGTTGCTTCTTTCTGCACCCCTGTTGTCTCTTTATGTACCTCTTTTGCCTGTTTCTGCAAATCTCTTGCCTCTTTCTGCAGTTCTCTTGCCTCCTTCTACACCTCTGTTGCTTCTTTTTGCACTTCTCTTGCCTCTTTCTGCACCCCTGTTGCTTCATTCTGCACTTTCCATGCTTCTTTCTGCATCTGTCTTGCTTCTTTCTGCACCCCTGTTGTCTCTATCTGCACTTGTCTTCCCTCTTTCTGTACCTTTCTTGCCTTTTTCTGCATCTCACCTGCCTCTTTCTGCACTTTTCTTGCTTCTTTCTACACCTGTGTTGCTTCTTTCAGCAACTCTCTTGCCTCTTTGTGCACTTCTCTTGCCTGTTTCTGCACCCCTTTTGCCTCTTTCACACCCGTCTTCCCTCTTTCTGCAACTCTCTTGCCTCTTTCTACACCTCTCTTCCCTCTTTCTGCACCACTCTTGCCTCTTTTTGTACCTCTGTTGCTTCTTTCTGCACCCCTCTTGCCTCTTTCTGCACCCGTCTTCCCTCTTTCTGCAACTCTCTTGCCTCTTTCTACACCTCTCTTCCCTCTTTCTGCACCACTCTTGCCTCTTTTTGCACCTCTGTTGCTTCTTTCTGCACCTCTGATGGTTATTTCTGCACTGCTCTGGCTTCTTCCTGCACCTCTGTTCCAAATTTCTGCATCCCTCTTTCCTTTTTCTGCACCCCTCTTCCCTCTGTCTGCACCTCTCTTGCCTCAATCTGCCCACCTGTTCCCTCTTTCTGCACCCTTTTGCCTGTTTCTGCAACTCTCTTGCCTCTTACTGCAGTTCTCTTGCCTCCTTCTGCACCTCACTTGCCTCTTTTTGCACCTCTGTTGGTTCTTTTGCACTGCTCTTGCTTCTTTCTGCAGCTCTCTTGCAAATTTCTGCACCCCTCTTGCCTCTTTCTGCACCCCTTTTACCTGTTTCTGCACGTCTCTTGCCTCTGTCTGCACATGTGTTCCCTCTTGCTGTACCTCTTTTGCCTGTTTCTGCAAGTCTCTTGCCTCTTTCTACAGTTCTCTTGCCTCCTTCTGCACCTCTGTTGCTTCTTTCTGCACTTCTCTAGCCTCTTTCTGCACCCCTGTTGCTTCATTCTGCATTTGCCATGCTTCTTTCTGCACCTGTGTTGCTTATTTCTGCACCCCTGTTGTCTCTTTCTGCACTTGTCTTCCCTCTTTCTGTACCTTTCTTGCCTTTTTCTGCATCTCACCTGCCTCTTTCTGCGCTTTTCTTGTTTCTTTCTACACCTCTGTTGCTTCTTTCAGCAACTCTCTTGCCTCTTTGTGCACTTCTCTTGCCTGTTTCTGCACCCCTCTTGTCTCTTCCTGCACCCGTCTTCCCTCTTTCTGCAACTCTCTTGCTCTTTCTACACCTCTCTTCCCTCTTTCTGCACCACTCTTGCCTCTTTTTGTACCTCTGTTGCTTCTTTCTGCACCCCTCTTGCCTCTTTCTGTACCCGTCTTCCCTCTTTCTGCAACTCTCTTGCCTCTTTCTATACCTCTCTTTCCTCTTTCTGCACCACTCTTCCTCTTTCTGCACCTCTGATGGTTATTTCTGCACTGCTCTGGCTTCTTCCTGCACCTCTGTTCCAAATTTCTGCATCCCTCTTGCCTTTTTCTGTACCCCTCTTCCCTCTTTCTGTGCCTCTCATGCCTCAGTAGGCCCACCTGTTCCCTCTTTCTGCACCCTTTTGCCTGTTTCTGCAACTCTCTTGCTTCTTCCTGCAGTTCTCTTGCCTCCTTCTGCACCTCACTTGCCTCTTTCTGCAACCCTTTTACCTGTTTCTGCACGTCTCTTGCCTCTGTCTGCACTTGTGTTCCCTCTTGCTGTACCTCTTTTGCCTGTTTCTGCAAGTCTCTTACCTCTTTCTGCAGTTCTCTTGCCTCCTTCTGCACCTCTGTTGCTTCTTTCTGCACTTCTCTTGCCTCTTTCTGCACCCCTGTTGCTTCATTCTGCATTTTCCATGCTTCTTTCTGCACCTGTCTTGCTTCTTTTTGCACCCCTGTTGTCTCTTTCTGCACTTGTTTTTCCTCTTTCTGTACCCTTCTTGTCTGTTTCTGCATCTCACGTGCCTCTTTCTGCACTTTTCTTGCTTCTTTCTATACCTCTGTTGCTTCTTTCAGCAATTCTCTTGCCTCTTTCTTCACTTCTCTTGCCTGTTTCTGCACCTCTCTTGCCTCTTTCTGCACTTCTCTTTCCTCTTCCTGCACCTCACGTGCTTCTTTCTGTACTTCTCTTGCCTCTTTCTGCACCCCTGTTGCTTCATTCTGCACTTTCCATGCTTCTTTCTGCACCTGTCTTGCTTCTTTCTGCACTCCTGTTGTCTCTTTATGTACCTCTTTTGACTGTTTCTGCAAATCTCTTGCCTCTTTCTGCAGTTCTCTTGCCTCCTTCTACACCTCTGTTGCTTCTTTTTGCACTTCTCTTGCCTCTTTCTGCAACTCTGTGGCTTCATTCTGCACTTTCCATGCTTCTTTCTGCCTCTGTCTTGCTTCTTTCTGCACCCCTGTTGTCTCTATCTGCACTTGTCTTCCCTCTTTCAGTATTTTTCTTGCCTTTTTCTGCATCTCACTTGCCCCTTTCTGCACTTTTCTTGCTTCTTTCTATACCTGTTACTTCTTTCAGCAATTCTCTTGCCTCTTTCTGCACTTCTCCTGTCTGTTTCTGCACCCGTCTTCCCTCTTTGTGCAACTGTAGGAGAGTAGGATCTGCCTCTTATGTTGCCCCCACTTTTTTTCTGATGTTTACACTGGTTTCTGGCTATAGTCTGGCTGGGCCCCTGCTAATCAGGGCCCCAGCCTCTCTGTTCTCTGTAAACGACTTGGAGTGCACTCTAGGTGCACTAGTGATTGGATACTGTGGTACCTTGTGAGTCCCTAGTATATGGTACCTTAGGTACCAAGGGCATAGGTACTTCACAGGCCTACCAGGGGCTGCAGCATGTATTATACCACCCCTGGGAAGCAGACTGAATCTGACACCACAGGCCTGCTACTGCAGCCTGGGTGAGGAAGTGCTAGCACCCCTCACTGAGATATAGGTCCCCTATATCTCTCCTACACACACATATAAACCTATCAGTCACCCCTAAGGCAGGCCCTGTCAATCCTGAGGGCAGGGTGCTTGGCTTCTATGTGAGGGGGTGCCTCTGCCTGAGCAGGGCCCCTCTGCAGCTCTCAGAGTCCATTCTCTGGTGCTGTTTGTGGATGCGGTTAAACCATATACTTTTAAGTGCATTATATCCTCGCGGTAAAATGCTAACTTTGGAATGGCTGCATCGAAACATGTCGTGGCGGCGGGGGTAGCATTCCACCCTTCTAGAGGGATAGACATTTAGCTACTGTGGAAACGCAGTAGAATGGTGCAGAGCCCTGGCATCACAAAATGGATGCCACCAGTCACAGACACTGGGCTGCCCTCCTGCTGATGACCAACACTCGCAGTGGAGGAAGCCCAACAATAGATATCCTGTCCCAAGGGGGTGTGACCACCTTCCAGACAGGGTTTAGTGTATTGGGGCTGGGTGGGTGCACTCTTAGAGTGCTTTGAAGTCCTGCACTGGGGGAGCAGAAGGCTCCTCTGTGCATATGCCAGTTCAAACCGGCTCAGGGGCTACCTGCCCCTGCACTGGCGTGAAACTGGACAAAGGGAAGTGGGTGTAGCCACCCACTCCCCTGACCCTCCCATAGGTAGGGTCATAGAGCTAGTCCCTCCCCTTCTTTTAGTATAAGAGGGGAACCTGTGCATTGCACCATAGATTTCCCTGGACGACGCTCTACAAGAAGAATCCCGGACCTTCGACGTTCCACTACCTTTGGAAGACTGAAGAATCTCCTTGGAGTCAAGGAGTGACTCCCCTGCTTGGCAGGCACCAAAAACTACAAACGACGGTTGCAAACTATGCCGCTCCCGCCGGAGTCCGAAGTCCCTGCAGCCCAAGAAGTAGATTTCCTCACTTCGCAAAGGCCATCGTGAGTCCCCAGTGAAACTGAGGCCAGTGGACCCCAAGAGTAACGAGGAACCGTGACCCCTGGGTACCATGCACTATTGTCAAGTGCAACCCCTTCACAACATTCCACGAACTTGTGCTTTGGACCATATGTGGTCCCAGCCTCCAGCAGGAATCCCTCCTAAGATCAGAGGCCTACCACATCCCGAGTGACCGTGGGCCCCTGTGAGCGGATCCTCCTGAGGCGTCTTTGCGATCCCTTGCCAGCCGGCTTGTGGGTCCCCAGAAGACTCTATAAAGAAACCGAAGGGCTCCCCTGGTTGCTCTAGGCCTGGCCTGACTTACCCTTGCTGGGTGAGTCCGACAGACCTTGCTGGTCTGTGCCATTGTCTCTTCACACTTTCCCTGAGACTTGCTGTTACCAAGGCTTGGTGGCTCCAATCGAGTCGCCGACCCCGCCGTAAGCTGCAGACATCGAGGGACACACCGAATCCAGCTCCTGGTTGTCGACGACACCTCCTGGACCTTGTGGCTGAAGAATCAAGGCAACTGCGGACGACCTGAATCTTGCGACGACGGTGGGCATTCATCTTCCTTGCCCCGAGTCACTGCCAAGTGACTTTGAACACTGTCCCCTCTGCTTTCAGGTCTTCCATCTTCCGAATCCAGGCTTGGATTCCTCCGGACACTTCTCCTGTCGCCGCAAGCAGCAAGTCTTCACTGGCTCCCATTGAAAACGACGCCGCAACCCGACACCAAAGAACACCTATGCACCCGTCTCCCCTGGGTGAGGTAACTTCAGCCCTTCGGTGCTCCTGTGGGTGTGGGCCCTAGAACTACTTACCCTGTAAGTGACTTGCTTGTAGCTTCCCTCGAAGTGTCCCAAAACTCTAACTTTCCAAGTGCGACTATCGCACTGACTCGTACCTGGTTCGCGTCTGTGTTAGACACACCGCGTCCAACTCCCTTGCAATACCATCTGTAACCGCGTCCTTCGACTCGTACAAGGACCGATCGGTGTGTTCGCCTCGAACACGCAAGGGACCTTTAACAGTGATATTTCAATCGCGTCTGAGTGCATAGACTCGTACAGGATTCGCATCGGTGCCAGGTCACCGCGTCCGTCCCCTGTGGGTCTCCTACAACTACTTGGGGTGGTTCTTGGGGGTCCCTCGATTCTAGATGCCCTAGACCTAGGTCTAGCAAACTAAGATTGTAATATTCAATTGTGCTAAACTTATCCTGATCATATTTGACTTGTACATATGTTCCTATCCTCTAATCTCATAAAGAGATTAGTAGAGAGTGTTTATTAATAAATACATATATATTTGATATATATACCTGTGTGGTGTCTTTTCATTTGGTGATTCAAGAGATTGTGTGGTAAAACAAGCTGCTTTACATTCCTTCAAGACTTAGCCTGAAGGCTGCTCTCCACAGCTACCACTAGGATAGCTTTCTATAAAGGTTGTCTTAAACCTATCTACCATAAGAGTCGAATTGTTCTGGTGCAAGGTGTCCACTTTAATTAGTGAACAGCATATACCAGGCCAACTTCTCACATTGGTGGGCAGCGTGTGGGATTCCAGCTTGCTATTGTTTTACCAGAAAATCTCTATTTGAATTACTAACTGAAAACCACTATAGGTACTTAAGGTACATATAAAGTCAAGCTTAGTATCAATAAGTTCTACTGAACTTAGAGCTGTGTGCCAAGGGATAGCACACCCTTTCTACAGCTCAAGCTAGTATCAGTAGGCCACAAACTAGTGTAGGTAGTACAACACTGCACAACACTAGAATGTCCTTAAAGGGTGGAACCAGTGGATCCACTCAGCCTCAGTATAAGGACATGGCTTTCTCTGACTTGAGAGCCATGTGTGTTGAAAGACACCTGAGACTAGGACAGAGTCCCTCAACCCTGCACCTGATAGATCTGCTGACAGCAGATGATCTTAGATTGGCTCTAGGAGCTAATGGGTCTGAATCAGTGGGTGGGTCAATTACAGTATCTGGGTCAGACGATGAAAATCCGAATGACCGGGACTCTGTGATTGAAGGGCCAGGCCTCAAGGGGCCTGAAAAGGACAGAGGAATTCTCCCTAAGAGAACTGACAGAGTGGACGAGAGGCATAGGTCCCCTTCCAGGGAATCTGAGCACTCTTATCACTCTGGCAGAGAATTTGTCCATCAGAGGAACTCATACTTTCCCATAAGAGAGACCTCCTCTGAAAGAATGTGCAAACTGCTGCAGTATGAGGAAGCAAGAGTTGCCCTCAGAACCAAGCAGTTGGCACTGGATAGAGAAGCCCTGGAGATCCAGAGAGCTTCTAGAAGAGAGGGGTTAGAACCCCTTGGTGGCAGCAACAGTGTCCCTAGAGGCAGGGAATCTATTCCAGACCATAGGAACCTGAGCAAGGTTGTTCCTCCCTACCAGAGTGGGGATGATATCCACAAGTGGATAACTGCTATGGAGAGGGCCTGTAGAGTACAGCAGGTCCCCCAGAAGCAGTGGGCAGCAATCTTGTGGCTCTCCTTTTCAGATAAAGGTAGAGACAAGCTCCTCACTGTTAGAGAAGAGGATGCTGATGATTATGAAGTCCTGAAGAGTGCACTAATAGATGGGTTTGGCTTAACCACTGAACAGTACAGGTTGAAGTTCAGAGATACCCAGAAGGCACAGACTCAGGACTGGACTGACTTTGTTGATTGTGCAACCAAGGCTCTGGAGGGTTGGCTGGTTGGCAGTAGGGTTACTGATTTCAAGGGATTGTATAATCTGATGATGAGAGAACAGATCCTTAATAATTGCCAGAACCAGTTGTTGCATCAGTACCTGGTGGACTCGGATCTGACCTATCCCCAAGAATTGGGAAAGAAGGCAGTCAAATGGGTCAGAACCAGGGTGAGGCAGAAACCCCAGAACCAAGGGGGTGACACCAAGAAGCAAGATCCTAAGGGCTCTGAGAAAGGTGGGGATAAGTCAAAAGACCAGAAGTCTTCACAAGGGCCCCAAAAATCTGCATCTGGTGGGGAGTCACAACCCAACAAGGGAAAAGGCCAAAAGAAGCCCTGGTGCAAATTCTGTAAACAGAAGGGGCACTGGACTTCTGACTGTAACAAGTCCAAAGACCAAACTACCACCACTCATGCCCCTAAGGCAACTGTTCCCCCTAGCTCAGCTACTGGTGGAGGTGGTACACAGAATAAGGGTGTAGTAGGGTTGACCCTGGGTTCTGAAGTGGACTCTGACCTAGTCAGAGTGCCCACTCAGGCAATGCTGATTTGTGAGGGAGACCTCAATATGTCCTTCCTAGTGAGTCCCAGTAATCTGGGCAAATACAAACAGCAGCCTGTAATAAATGGCAAACAGGCTTTGGCATTTAGGGACACAGGTGCTAGTGTCACCATGGTGGCAGAGGATCTTGTGGACCCTGGACAGATCATCCTGGGCGAACTGTACCAGGTGACCAATGCAAGCAACGTCAGGACCAACCATAGTCTGGCAGTTGTGAATTTCTCCTGGGGAGGGGTAACTGGCCTCAAGAAGGTTGTAGTCAGTGCAGACCTCCCTGTCGAATGTCTATTGGGCAATGATCTAGAGACTTCAGCCTGGTCTGAAGTAGAGTTATGGACTCATGCTGAGATGTTGGGCATCCCTGCATAGGTATTTGCTGTGACCAGGTCACAAGCAAGAATGCATGACACTGAACCAGCTCTGGATCCTGGAACAATGGACCAGATGCTTTCCAAGAGGAGGAGCAGTAGGGTAAAGGCAGTGCCTTCCCCTCTGTCTCAGATCACAGATTCACCCCCAGAGGGAGGTGATGCAGATCCTGAAGAAGGGACTGCCCCAGAGGGACTTGAGCCTGATCAGGTTGAGTTCTTGGGGGCAGGGGGCCCTTCCAGGGAAGATCTGAGGAAGGAGCAACAGTGCTGCCCCTCTCTTGAACCCCTCAGACAGCAGGCTGCTGCTGAGGCTGCTGGGAGTGCTAGTGGGTCCCATAAAGTTTATTGGGATGAGGGACTCCTATATTCTGAGGGTAGAGACCCAGCCCCTGGAGCCACCAGGAGGTTGGTAATACCTCAGAAGTTTAGGGGGTTCCTCTTGACCCTAGCACATGACATCCCTTTAGCAGGACACTTGGGCCAAAACAAGACCTGGGACAGGCTTGTTCCACATTTTCATTGGCCACATATGTCAGAGGACACCAAGGAGTTTTGTCGCTCCTGTGTCACATGCCAAGCCAGTGGTAAGGCAGGTGGCACAACAAAGGCCCCCTCATACCACTACCTGTGGTGGGGGTACCCTTTGAAAGGGTAGGGATTGACATTGTTGGTCCCCTTGACCCTCAAACTGCATCTGGGCACAGGTTTATCCTGGTGGTAGTGGATCATGCCACCAGGTACCCAGAAGCAATTCCCTGAGGACCACCACAGCCCCTGTGGCGGCAAGAGCCCTCATTGGAGACTTCTCCAGAGTGGGTTTTCCAAAGGAGGTCATTTCTGACAGAGGTACCAACTTCATGTCAGGATATCTAAAAGCAATGTGGAAGGAGTGTGGTGTAACTTACAAGTTCACCACCCCTATCACCCACAATGCAATGGTTTAGTTGAACGCTTCAACAAAACCTTGAAAGGAATGATTAAAGGACTCCCAGAGAAGCTTAGGTGGAAATGGGAGCTTCTTCTTCCTTGCCTGTTGTTTGCATACAGAGAGGTTCCACAGAAGGGGGTTGGCTACAGCCCATTTGAGCTTCTGTTTGGGCATCCTTTGAGAGGTCAACTGTGTTTGGTAAAGAGGGCTGGGAGTTACCTCTCAAGCCCCCAAACAAGATGTGATGGACTATGTACTTGGTCTCCGCTCCCGGATGGCAGAGTTCATGAAAAAGGCAACCAAAAACCTAGAGGCCAGCCAAGAATTACAAAAGCTTGGCATGACCAAAGGCTGTACTGACTGTATACCAGCCAGGACAGAAAGTGTGGGTGTTGGAGCCTGTGGCCCCAGCAGCCCTCCAGGACAAGTGGAGTGGCCCCCATACAATAGTTGAACAGAAGGGAGAAGTCACCTACCTGGTGAATCTTGGAACTCCCAGGAGCCCCCTGAGGGTGCTTCATGTCAACAGATTAAAGCCATATGTTGACAGGGCTGACATGGGCTTGCTCATGGCAACTGATGAGGACCAGGAGGAGGAGAGTGACCCTCTCCCTGACCTGCTCTCTCAGAACCCTGATGATGGGTCAGTAGATGGTGTTGCTTTGGCAAGCAGCCTCACTGACCATCAGCAAACTGAGTGCAGACAAGTTCTGCAACAGTTTAGACATATGTTTAGCCTGACCCCTAGTCAGACTTCCTGGTGCACCCACGAGGTGGACACTGGAGACAGTCTGCCTGTCAAGAATAAAATCTACAGGCAACCTGACCATGTCAGGGACTGTATCAGGACTGAAGTCCAGAAAATGTTGGAGCTAGGTGTAATTGAGCCTTCAGATAGCCCTTGGGCTAGTCCAGTAGTCCTGGTACCCAAGCCTCATACCCAGGAAGGTAAGAAAGAAATGAGGTTTTGTGTAGACTACAGAGGCCTCAATGCAGTCAGCAGGACTGATGCCTATCCCATACCAAGGGCAGATGAGCTGATTGATACTTTGGCCTCAGCCAAGTATCTGAGTATATTTGACCTAACAGCTGGCTACTGGCAGATCAGGTTAGCTGATGATGCAAAAGCCATAACAGCATTTTCGACCCCTGGTGGGCACTACCACTTTGTGGTGATGCCCTTTGGATTGAAAAATGCACCTGACACTTTTCAGAGGTTGGTGAACAAAGTTCTGGCAGGGATGGAAACTTATTGCTCAGCCTATCTACTTGTCTGGCACTCACTTCATAGTTCAGACCGACCACAAGCCCCTCCTATGGCTTAAACAGATGAAAGGTGAAAACCCAAAACTTTTAAGGTGGTCCATTTCCCTACAGGGGATGGACTATACAGTGGAACACAGGCCTGGGACCCAACATGCCAATGCAGATGGACTCTCAAGGTATTTCCACTTAGAGCACGAAGACTCAACTGGTCAAGGTTAGTTTAGTGTCCCTGCGTTTGGGGGTTGTGTAGGAGAGTAGGATCTGCCTCTTATGTTGCCCCACTTTTTTTCTGATGTTTACACTGGTTTCTGGCTATAGTCTGGCTGGGACCCTGCCAATCAGGGCCCCAGCCTCTCTGTTCTCTCTAAACGACTTGGAGTGCACTCTAGGTGCACTAGTGATTGGATACTGTGGTACCTTATGAGTCCCTAGTATTGGGTACCTTAGGTACCCAGGGCATAGGTACTTCACAGGCCTACCAGGGGCTGAAGCATGTATTATGCCACCCCTGGGAAGCAGACTAAATCTGACACCACAGGCCTGCTACTGCAGCCTGGGTGAGGAGGTGCTAGCACCCCTCACTGAGATATAGGTTCCCTATATCTCCCCTGCACACACATTTAAACCTATCAGTCACCCCTAAGGCAGGCCCTATCAATCCTGAGGGCAGGGTGCTTAGTTTCTATGTGAGAGGGTGCCTCTGCCTGAGCAGGGCCCCTCTGCAGCTCTCAGAGTCCATTCTCTGGGGCTGTTTGTGAATGCGGTCAAACTATATACTCTTAAGTGCATTATAACCTCGCGGTTAATGCTAACTTTGGAATGGCTGCATCAAAACATGTCGTGTTTGGTGTCAAACACCTTGGAATCATACCCCCACACCAGTAACTGGTGTGGGAGTATGATCCCACCCTTCTAGAGGGATAGACATGTACCTACTGTGGAAACGCGGTAGAATCCTGAAGAGCCCTGGCATTACAAAATGGATGCCACCAGTCACAGACACTGGGCTGCCCTCCTGCTGATGACCGAAACTCGCAGTGGAGGAAGCCCAACAATAGGTATCCTGTCCCAGGGAGGTGTGACCACCTCCCAGACAGGGTTTAGTGTATTGGGGCTGGGTGGGTGCACTCCTAGAGTGCTTTGAAGTCCTGCACTGGGGGAGCAGAAGGCTCCTCTGTGCATACACCAGTTCAAACCGGCTCAGGGGCTACCTGCCCCTGCTCTGGCGTGAAACTGGACAAAGGGAAGTGGGTGTAGCCACCCACTCCCCTGACCCTCCCATAGGTGGGGTCATAGAGCTAGTCCCTCCCTTCCTTTTAGTATAAGATAGGGAACCCTTGAACTTGCAAACTAGATCTCCCTGGATGACGCTCTACTGAAGAATCCCAGACCTTCGACGTTCCACTACCTCTGGAAGACTGAAGAATCTCCCTTGGAGTCAAGGAATGACTCCCCTGCTTGGCAGGCACCAAAAACTGAAACGCCGGTCGCAAACTACGCCGCTCCCGCCGGAGCCCAAGGTTCCTGCAGCCCAAGATGAGGATTTCCTGACTTCCCCAAGGCCATCGTGAGTCCCCAGTGAAGCTGATGCAAGTGGACCCCACGAGTGATGAGGAACCACAGTCCCTGGGTACCGTGCACTATTGTCAAGTGCAACCCTTTCACGACGTTCTACAAACCTGTGCTTTGGACCACGTATGGTCCCAGCCTCTAGAAAAAATCCCTCTGAAGATCAGAGGCCTACCCCGTCCCAAGTGACCGTGGGCCTCTGTTGAAGGAATCCTCCAGAGGCATCTTTGCAATCCCTTGCCAGCCGGCTTGTGGGTCCTCTGAAGACTTTTCTACAGAACCAAAGGGCTTCCCTGCTTGCTCCAGGCCTGCCCTGACTTACCCTCGCTGGGTGAGTTTCCCAGACCTTGCTGGTCTGCACCATTGACTTTTTTCTCTTTCCTTGAGACTTGCTGCTACCAAGGCTTGTTGGCTCCAATCGGGTCGCCAACACCTCAGTCAGCTGCAGACTTTGTGGGACACGCTGAATCCAGCTCCTGGTTGTCCTCAACACCTCCTGGACCTCGTGGCCGAAGAGTCAAGACACCCATTGTAGGAAGGTGGAATCTGACTATATGGTTGCCCCCACTTTTTTTCCTGGTGTTTTGCTGGTTTATGACTTAGTTGGACTGGGACCCTGCTATTCAGGGCCCCAGTCTATCTGCTCTCTCTAAACGACATGGAGTGCACTCTAGGTGCACTAGTGATTGGATACTGTGGTGCCTTATGAGTCCCTAGTATATGGTACCTTAGGTACCAAGGGCATAGGTACTTCACAGGCCTACCAGGGGCTGCAGCATGTATTATGCCACCCCTGGGAAGCAGTCTAAATCTGACACCACAAGCCTGCTACTGCAGCCTGGGTGAGGTGGTGCTAGCACCCCTCACTGAGATATAGGTTTCCTATATCTCTCCTGCACACACATATAAACCTATCAGTCACCCCTAAGGCAGGCCCTATCAATCCTGAGGGCAGGGTGCTTGGCTTCTATGTGAGGGGGTGCCTCTGCCTGAGCAGGGCCCCTCTGCAGCTCTCAGAGTCTATTCTCTGGGGCTGTTTGTGGATGCGGTTAAACCATATACTCTTAAGTGCATTATATCCTCGCGGTAAAATGCTAACTTTGGAATGGCTGCATCAAAACATGTCGTGTTTGGTGTCAAACATCTTGGAATACTACCCCCCGCCAATCCTGGCGGTGGGGGTAGCATTCCACCCTTCTAGAGGGATAAGACATGTACCTGCTGTGGAAACGCGGTAGAATCCTGAAGAGCCCTGGCATCACAAAATGGATGCCACCAGTCACAGACACTGGGCTGCCCTCCTGCTGATGACCGAAACTCACAGTGGAGGAAGCCCAACAATAGGCATCCTGTCACAGGGAGGTGTAACCACCTCCCAGACAGGGTTTAGTGTATTGGGGCTGGGTGGGGGCACTCTTAGAGTGCTTTGAAGTCCTGCACTGGGGAGCAGAAGGCTCCTCTGTGCATATGCCAGTTCAAACCGGCTCAGGGGCTACCTGCCCCTGCTCTGGCGCGAAACTGGACAAAGGGAAGTGGGTGTAGCCACCCCTCCCTTGACCCTCCCATAGGTGGGGTCATAGAGCTAGTCCATCCCCTCTTTTTAGTATAAGAAGGGGAACCCTTGAACTTGCTAGTTAGATAACCCCTGGATGACGCTCTACAGAAGAATCCTGGCCCTTCGACGTTCCACTACCTTTGGAAGACAGAAGAATCTCCCTTGGAGTCAAGGAGTGACTCCCCTGCTTGGCAGGCACCAAAAACGACAATGACGGTCACAAACTACGCCGCTCCCGCCGGAGTCCGAAGTCCCTGCAGCCCAAGAAGTGGATTTCCTGACTTCCCCAAGGCCATCGTGAGTCCCCAGCGAAGCTGAGGCAAGTGGACCCCACGAGTGACGAGGAACCGCGACCCCTGGGTACCGTGCACTATTGTCGAGTGCAACCCCTTTACAACATTCCACGAACTTGTACTTTGGACCACGTGTGGTCCCGACCTCTAGCAGGAATCCCTCCGAAGATCAGAGGCCTACACCGTCCCGAGTGACCGTGGGCCCCTGTTGAGTGATTCCGCCCGAGGTGTCTTTGCGATCCCTTGCCAGCCGGCTCGTGGGTCCCCAGAAGACTTCTTAAAGAAACCAAAGGGCTCCCCTGGTTACTCCAGGCCTGCCCTGACTTACCCTCGCTGGGTGAGTCCCTCAGACCTTGCTGGTCTGTGCCATCGACTTTTCTTCATCTCCCTGAGACTTGCTGTTGCCAAGGCTTGTTGGCTCCAATCGAGTTGCCGACACCGCAGTAAGCTGCAGACTTCGTGGGACACACAGAATCCAGCTCCTGGTCATCGTCGACGCCTCCTGGACCTCGTGGCTGAAGAGTCAAGGCACCCGCAACCGACCTGAATCAACCGACGACGGTGGGCATCCATCTTCCTTGCCCGAGTCACTGCCAAGTGACTTTGAACACTGTCCCCTCTGCTTTCAGGTCATCCTTCTTCAGAATCCAGGCTTGGATTCCACCGGACACTTCTTCAGCTCCCGCAAGCAGCAAGTCTTCTTTGTTCGCCATTGAAAACGACGCCGCGACCCGACACCAAAGGACACCTATGTACCCGGCTTCCCTGGGTGAGGTAACTCCAGCACTACGGTGCTCCTGTGGGTGTGGGCCCTAGAACTACTTACCCTGTAAGTGACTTGCTTGTAGGTTCTCCCGAAGTCTCCTAGAACTCTTAATTTCTAACCGCGACTTGCCCCATTGAAGTTAACGGCGATCCGCGCCTGTGTATCCACACTGCACGCGTCCCCCGTGGGTCCTTTACTTACCTGCCTGGGTGGTTTCGTGAGGCCCCAGCACTTCTGAAGGCCCTAGGCCTTGTCTCCCTGCAAGTCGTTGTTGCTAAGTCCCTTTTTTAGTATATGGTCTGGTACGCCCCTAGGGCCCCAGCCATATATTGTGCTTAACTTATTGTGAAACGTTGATTTGTGCATATGTTTGTCTTCTAATCTCATAAAGAGATTAGTAGAGAGTTATTTAGAAATAAATACATATATATTTGATATATATACCTGTGTGGTGTCTTTTCATTTGGTGATTCAAGAGATTATATGGTAAAACAAGCTGCTTTACATTCCTTCAAGACTTAGCCTGAAGGCTGCTCTCCACAGCTACCACTAGGATAGCTTTCTTTAAAAGGTTGTCTTAAACCTATCTACCATAAGAGTCGATTTGCCCTGGTGCAAGGTGTCCACTTTAATTAGTGAACATCATATACCAGGCCAACTTCTCACATTGGTGGGCAGCGTGTGGGATTCCAGCTTGCCATTGTTTTACCAGAAAATCTCTATTTGAATTACTAACTGAAAACCATTATAGGTACTCAAGGTACATATAAAGTCAAGCTTAGTATCAATAAGTTCTACTGAACTTAGAGCTGTGTGCCAAGGGATAGCACACCCTTTCCACAGCTCAAGCTAGGATCAGTAGGCCACAAACTAGTGTAGGTAGTACAACACTGCACAACACTAGAATGTCCTTAAGGGGTGGACCCAGTGGATCCACTCAGCCTCAGTATAAGGACATGGCTTTCTCTGACTTGAGAGCCATGTGTGTTGACAGACACCTGAGGCTAGGACAGAGTCCCTCAACACTACACCTGATAGATCTGCTGACAGCAGATGACCTTAGATTGGCTCTAGGAGCTAAAGGGTCTGAATCAGTGGGTGGGTCAGTCATAGTATCTGGGTCAGATGATGAAAATCAGAATGACCAAGACTCTGTGATTGAAGGGCCAGGCTTCAAGCACCCTGAAAAGGACAGAGGAATTCACCCTAAGAGAACTGACAGAGAGGAGGAGAGGCACAGATCCCCTTCCAGGGAATCTGACCACTCTTATCACTCTGGCAGAGAATTTGTCCAACAGAGGAGCTCATACTTTTCCTTAAGAGAGACCTCCTCTGAGAGAAGGTGCAAACTGCTCCAGTATGAGGAAGCCAAAGTGGCCCTCAGAACCAAGCAGTTGGCACTGGATAGGGAAGCCCTGGAGATCCAGAGAGCTTCTAGAAAAGAGGGGTTAGAACCCCCTGGTGGCAGCAACAGTGTCCCTAGAGGCAGAGAATATATTCCTGACCATAGGAACCTGAGCAAGGTTGTTCCTCCCTACCAGAGTGGGGATGATATCCACAAGTGGATAACTGCTATGGAGAGGGCCTGTAGAGTACAGCAGGTCCCCCAAAAGCAGTGGGCAGCAATCTTGTGGCTCTCCTTTTCAGATAAAGGAAGAGACAAGCTCCTCACTGTTAGAGAGGAGGATGCTGATGATTATGAGGTCCTGAAGAGTGCACTGATAGATGGGTTTGGCTTAACCACTGAGCAGTACAGGTTGAAGTTCAGAGATACCCAGAAGGCACAGACTCAGGACTGGACAGACTTTGTAGATTGTGCATCCAAGGCTCTGGAGGGTTGGCTGGTTGGCAGTAGGGTTACTGATTTCAAAGGATTTTATAATCTAATGATGAGAGAACAGATCCTTAATAATTGTCAAAACCAGCTTTTACACCAGTACCTGGTGGACTCTGATCTGTCCTCTCCCCAAGAATTGGGAAAGAAGGCAGACAAATGGGTCAGAACCAGAGTAAGGCCTAAGAATCAGGGTGGTGACCACAAGAACGATTCTACCAAGTCCCAAGAGAAAGGTGGGGATAAATCTAAGGATAAGTCCACTACAGGGCCCCAAAAGTCCTCTTCTGGGGGTGGGTCCCAAACTCCTTCCTCTCCTGAAAAGAAACCCTATTGCCATGTCTGTAAAAGCCTGGGCACTGGAAATCTGATCCCAGTTGTCCCAGGATTGGCAATAAAGAAAATGTTCCTCCAACAACTACTACCACCCCTCCTGGTACTACCAGTAGTAATCCTCCAGTTGGGAGTAGTGCACCCAAAAAGTTAGGTGCTTTTGCAAGAGGAACAGAGGTGGGCCCTAGTTTAGACAGGACCCCCTCAACAGACTCCTCAGACTCTGATGGTGGTATAGGATTTGCCACCTTTACCATGGGTCCCACAGCATTGGGCAGGTACAGTCTGGAGCCAATAATTAATGGTCAGAAAGCTGTGGCATTTAGGGACACAGGGGCTAGTGTCACCATGGTGGCAGGGAAACTAGTCCCCCTCACCAGCTTTTACCTGAGTTTAAATACCAGGTGACCAACATTGATGCTGTCAGAACAGATCACCCCATGGCCATAGTCAATCTCACCTGGGAGGGGGTCACAGGCCCAAAAGAGTGGCAGTGTCCCCAACCTTACCTGTAGATTGCCTGATGGGCAATGATCTGGAAATTTCAGCCTGGGCTGAAATTGAACACCAAACCCATCTGAGGATGTTGGGTGTCCCTGTAAAGGTTAGTGGGGCTGTGATGGCCACAGCCCCAGCCCAAGATTTTGGAGAGATGGAGCCTGGAAGAATGGCCCACTCTCCCCCAGAAGAGAGCACAAGGGTTGAAGAAAAGTCTTCTTCCCTCCAGACAGTAGGTAAGGGTCAGCCTCCTCAGGGAACTGACCCTCCCCTAGTGAAGGAACTGCCACAGAGGTAGTCAGGCCTGGCCTGGCCCCACCCCTGATGGCAGAGGACCCTTCCAAGGTGGTACCCAGTCTGGAGCAGGTAAACTGCCCCTCTCTACCCTGCCTCAGTCAGCCCAGGGCTGCAGAGGTCAGGGAGGTCAGTGGACCCCCAGGGCCCCCTGTCCAGAGGAACCCCCATCAGCAGATTAGGGGCACCCAGTCTAGTAGCCCTAGCCAGGTGAAAATTCCTCAACCCACTGAGGGATCCCCCATACCTTTATGTAGGGACCTCCCCAGAAGGACTCTGTTAGGCAAGGGCAAACCTGGGACCAAAAGGTTCCAAACATGCCATGTCCCTCCAGTGTTCCATCCAAAGGGACCCAACCCCCAGCTGTAGGCAGTCAAAGGTTGACCCTTAGAGCAAAGTGCAACTCAGTCATGGAAAGACAGGCATACATGGTGACCAGTGATCTGAGGAAGCTGAGGCCAACCTTCCTAGGGCCTCACTTCCCTACTCAGACACCCCACCAGCCTTTACTTTACCAAAGCACACCAGAGGTAGTGATTCCCCATGGTGGAGACCCTCTCATACCCTTAGGGTGAGGGATTGCTTAGTGGACCATAAGACAGGGGGCAACCATGCTAGTGCAGGTGCTTCCTTATATGACCACTTAATCAATAAAGGCTCAACTGGTCAAGGTTAGCCTTATCTCCTTTCGTTTGGGGGGTTATGTAGGAAGGTGGAATCTGACTATATGGTTGCCCCCACTTTTTTCCTGGTGTTTTGCTGGTTTATGACTTAGTTGGACTGGGACCCTGCTATTCAGGGCCCCAGTCTATCTGCTCTCTCTAAACGACATGGAGTGCACTCTAGGTGCACTAGTGATTGGATACTGTGGTGCCTTATGAGTCCCTAGTATATGGTACCTTAGGTACCAAGGGCATAGGTACTTCACAGGCCTACCAGGGGCTGCAGCATGTATTATGCCACCCCTGGGAAGCAGTCTAAATCTGACACCACAGGCCTGCTACTGCAGCCTGGGTGAGGTGGTGCTAGCACCCCTCACTGAGATATAGGTTTCCTATATCTCTCCTGCACACACATATAAACCTATCAGTCACCCCTAAGGCAGGCCCTATCAATCCTGAGGGCAGGGTGCTTGGCTTCTATGTGAGGGGGTGCCTCTGCCTGAGCAGGGCCCCTCTGCAGCTCTCAGAGTCTATTCTCTGGGGCTGTTTGTGGATGCGGTTAAACCATATACTCTTAAGTGCATTATATCCTCGCGGTAAAATGCTAACTTTGGAATGGCTGCATCAAAACATGTCGTGTTTGGTGTCAAACATCTTGGAATACTACCGCCCCGCCAATACTGGCGGCGGGGGTAGCATTCCACCCTTCTAGAGGGATAAGACATGTACCTGCTGTGGAAACGCGGTAGAATCCTGAAGAGCCCTGGCATCACAAAATGGATGCCACCAGTCACAGACATTGGGCTGCCCTCCTGCTGATGACCGAAACTCACAGTGGAGGAAGCCCAACAATAGGCATCCTGTCACAGGGAGGTGTAACCACCTCCCAGACAGGGTTTAGTGTATTGGGGCTGGGTGGGTGCACTCTTAGAGTGCTTTGAAGTCCTGCACTGGGGGAGCAGAAGGCTCCTCTGTGCATATGCCAGTTCAAACCGGCTCAGGGGCTACCTGCCCCTGCTCTGGCGCGAAACTGGACAAAGGGAAGTGGGTGTAGCCACCCCTCCCTTGACCCTCCCATAGGTGGGGTCATAGAGCTAGTCCATCCCCTCTTTTTAGTATAAGAAGGGGAACCCTTGAACTTGCTAGTTAGATAACCCCTGGACGACGCTCTACAGAAGAATCCTGGCCCTTCGACGTTCCACTACCTTTGGAAGACAGAAGAATCTCCCTTGGAGTCAAGGAGTGACTCCCCTGCTTGGCAGGCACCAAAAACGACAACGACGGTCGCAAACTACGCCGCTCCCGCCGGAGTCCGAAGTCCCTGCAGCCCAAGAAGTGGATTTCCTGACTTCTCCAAGGCCATCGTGAGTCCCCAGCGAAGCTGAGGCAAGTGGACCCCACGAGTGACGGGGAACCGCGACCCCTGGGTACCGTGCACTATTGTCGAGTGCAACCCCTTCACAACTGTGAGAAGTTGGCCTGGTATATGCTGTTCACTAATTAAAGTGGACACCTTGCACCAGGTCAAATCGACTCTTATGGTAGATAGGTTTAAGACAACCTTTTAAAGAAAGCTATCCTAGTGGTAGCTGTGGAGAGCAGCCTTCAGGCTAAGTCTTGAAGGAATGTAAAGCAGCTTGTTTTACCATATAATCTCTTGAATCACCAAATGAAAAGACACCACACAGGTATATATATCAAATATATATGTATTTATTTCTAAATAACTCTCTACTAATCTCTTTATGAGATTAGAAGACAAACATATGCACAAATCAACGTTTCACAATAAGTTAAGCACAAAATATGGCTGGGGCCCTAGGGGCGTACCAGACCATATACTAAAAAGGGACTTAGCAACAACGACTTGCAGGGAGACAAGGCCTAGGGCCTTCAGAAGTGCTGGGGCCTCACGAAACCACCCAAGGCAGGTAAGTAAAGGACCCACGGGGGACGCGTGCAGTGTGGATACACAGGCGCGGATCGCCGTTAACTTCAATGGGGCAAGTCGCGGTTGGAAATTAAGAGTTCTAGGAGACTTTGGGAGAACCTACAAGCAAGTCACTTACAGGGTAAGTAGTTCTAGGGCCCACACCCACAGGAGCACCGTAGTGCTGGAGTTACCTCACCCAGGGAAGCCGGGTGCATAGGTGTCCTTTGGTGTCGGGTCGCGGCGTCGTTTTCAATGGCGAACAAAGAAGACTTGCTGCTTGCGGGAGCTGAAGAAGTGTCCGGTGGAATCCAAGCCTGGATTCTGAAGAAGGATGACCTGAAAGCAGAGGGGACAGTGTTCAAAGTCACTTGGCAGTGACTCGGGGCAAGGAAGATGGATGCCCACCGTCGTCGGTTGATTCAGGTCGGTTGCGGGTGCCTTGACTCTTCAGCCACGAGGTCCAGGAGGCGTCGACGATGACCAGAAGCTGGATTCTGTGTGTGCCACGAAGTCTGCAGCTTACTGCGGTGTCGGCAACTCGATTGGAGCCAACAAGCCTTGGCAACAGCAAGTCTTGGGGAGATGAAGAAAAGTCGATGGCACAGACCAGCAAGGTCTGAGGGACTCACCCAGCGACGGTAAGTCAGGGCAGGCCTGGAGCAACCAGGGGAGCCCTTTGGTTTCTTTAAGAAGTCTTCTGGGGACCCACGAGCCGGCTGGCAATGGATCGCGAAGACACCTCGGGCGGAATCACTCAACAGGGGCCCACGGTCACTCGGGACGGTGTAGGCCTCTGATCTTCGGAGGGATTCTTGCTAGAGGTCGGGAACACACGTGGTCCAAAGCACAAGTTTGTGGAACGTTGTGAAGGGGTTGCACTCGACAATAGTGCACGGTACCCAGGGGTCGCGGTTCCTCATCACTCGTGGGGTCCACTTGCCTCAGCTTCACTGGGGACTCACGATGGCCTTGGAGAAGTAAGGAAATCCACGTCTTGGGCTGCAGGGACTTCGGAATCCGGCGGGAGCGGCGTAGTTTGCGACCGTCGTTGTCGTTTTTGGTGCCTGCCAAGCAGGGGAGTCACTCCTTGACTCCAAGGGAGATTCTTCTGTCTTCCAAAGGTAGTGGAACGTCGAAGGGCCAGGATTCTTCTGTAGAGCGTCGTCCAGGGGTTATCTAACTAGCAAGTTCAAGGGTTC
Organism: Calotriton arnoldi; assembly: GCA_963921515.1. Classification (NCBI taxonomy): domain Eukaryota; kingdom Metazoa; phylum Chordata; class Amphibia; order Caudata; family Salamandridae; genus Calotriton; species Calotriton arnoldi. The sequence continues at coordinate 73,565 of CAWUFW010016274.1, forward strand.
CCCTTCTTATACTGAAAAGAGGGGATGGACTAGCTCTATGACCCCACCTATGGGAGGGTCAAGGGAGAGGGTGGCTACACCCACTTCCCTTTGTCCAGTTTCGCGCCAGAGCAGGGGCAGGTAGCCCCTGAGCCGGTTTGAACTGGCATATGCACAGAGGAGCCTTCTGCTCCCCAGTGCAGGACTTCAAAGCACTCTAAGAGTGCACCCACCCAGCCCCAATACACTAAACACTGTCTGGGAGGTGGTTACACCTCCCTGTGACAGGATGCCTATTGTTGGGCTTCCTCCACTGCGAGTTTCGGTCATCAGCAGGAGGGCAGCCCAGTGTCTGTGACTGGTGGCATCCATTTTGTGATGCCAGGGCTCTTTAGGATTCTACCGCGTTTCCACAGCAGGTACATGTCTTATCCCTCTAGAAGGGTGGAATGCTACCCCCGACGCCAAGATTGGCGGGGGTAGTATTCCAAGATGTTTGACACCAAACACGACATGTTTTGATGCAGCCATTCCAAAGTTAGCATTTACCGCGAGGATATAATGCACTTAATAGTATATGGTTTAACCGCATCCACAAACAGCACCAGAGAATAGACTCTGAGAGCTGCAGAGGGGCCCTGCTCAGGCAGAGGCACCCCCTCACATAGAAGCCAAGCACCCTGCCCTCAGGATTGATAGGGCCTGCCTTAGGGGTGACTGATAGGTTTATATGTGTGTGCAGGAGAGATATAGGAAACCTATATCTCAGTGAGGGGTGCTAGCACCACCTCACCCAGGCTGCAGTAGCAGGCCTGTGGTGTCAGATTTAGACTGCTTCCCAGGGGTGGCATAATACATGCGGCAGCCCCTGGTAGGCCTGTGAAGTACCTATGCCCTTGGCACCTAAGGTACCATATACTAGGGACTCATAAGGCACCACAGTATCCAATCACTAGTGCACCTAGAGTGCACTCCATGTCGTTTAGAGAGAACAGAGAGGCTGGGGCCCTGATTGGCAGGGACCCAGCCAGACTATAGCCAGAAACCAGTGCTAACATCAGAAAAAAAGTGGGGGCAACATAAGAGGCAGATCCTACTCTCCTACAACAACGTTCCACGAACTTGTGCTTTGGACCACGTGTGGTCCCGACCTCTAGCAGGAATCCCTCCGAAGATCAGAGGCCTACACCGTCCCGAGTGACCGTGGGCCCCTGTTTAGTGATTCCGCCCGAGGTGTCTTCGCGATCCCTTGCCAGCCGGCTCGTGGGTCCCCAGAAGACTTCTTAAAGAAACCAAAGGGCTCCCCTGGTTGCTCCAGGCCTGCCCTGACTTACCCTCGCTGGGTGAGTCCCTCAGACCTTGCTGGTCTGTGCCATCGACTTTTCTTCATCTCCCCGAGACTTGCTGTTGCCAAGGCTTGTTGGCTCCAATCGAGTTGCCGACACCGCAGTAAGCTGCAGACTTCATGGGACACACAGAATCCAGCTCCTGGTCGTCGTCGACGCCTCCTGGACCTCGTGGCTGAAGAGTCAAGGCACCCGCAACCGACCTAAATCAACCGACGACGGTGGGCATCCATCTTCCTTGCCCCGAGTCACTGCCAAGTGACTTTGAACACTGTCCCCTCTGCTTTCAGGTCATCCTTCTTCAGAATTGTGAGAAGTTGGCCTGGTATATGCTGTTCACTAATTAAAGTGGACACCTTGCACCAGGGCAAATCGACTCTTATGGTAGATAGGTTTAAGACAACCTTTTAAAGAAAGCTATCCTAGTGGTAGCTGTGGAGAGCAGCCATCAGGCTAAGTCTTGAAGGAATGTAGAGCAGCTTGTTTTACCATATAATCTCTTGAATCACCAAATGAAAAGACACCACACAGGTATATATATCAAATATATATGTATTTATTTCTAAATAACTCTCTACTAATCTCTTTATGAGATTAGAAGACAAACATATGCACAAATCAACGTTTCACAATAAGTTAAGCACAAAATATGGCTGGGGCCCTAGGGGCGTACCAGACCATATACTAAAAAGGGACTTAGCAACAACGACTTGCAGGGAGACAAGGCCTAGGGCCTTCAGAAATGCTGGGGCCTCACGAAACCACCCAAGGCAGGTAAGTAAAGGACCCACGGGGGACGCGTGCAGTGTGGATACACAGGCGCGGATCGCCGTTAACTTCAATGGGGCAAGTCGCGGTTGGAAATTAAGAGTTCTAGGAGACTTCGGGAGAACCTACAAGCAAGTCACTTACAGGGTAAGTAGTTCTAGGGCCCACACCCACAGGAGCACCGTAGTGCTGGAGTTACCTCACCCAGGGAAGCCGGGTGCATAGGTGTCCTTTGGTGTCGGGTCGCGGCGTCGTTTTCAATGGCGAACAAAGAAGACTTGCTGCTTGCGGGAGCTGAAGAAGTGTCCGGTGGAATCCAAGCCTGGATTCTGAAGAAGGATGACCTGAAAGCAGAGGGGACAGTGTTCAAAGTCACTTGGCAGTGACTCGGGGCAAGGAAGTTGGATGCCCACCGTCGTCGGTTGATTCAGGTCAGTTGTGGGTGCCTTGACTCTTCAGCCACGAGGTCCAGGAGGCGTCGACGATGATCAGGAGCTGGATTCGGTGGGTCCCTTGACGTCTGCAGCTGACTGCGGTGTCGGCAACTCGATTGGAGCCAACAAGCCTTGGCAGCAGCAAGTCTCGGGGAGATGAAGAAAAGTCGATGGCGCAGACCAGCAAGGTCTGAAGGACTCACCCAGCGAGGGTAAGTCAGGGCAGGCCTGGAGCAACCAGGGGAGCCCTTTGGTTTCTTTAAGAAGTCTTCTGGGGACCCACAAGCCGGCGGGCAAGGGATCGCGAAGACACCTCGAGCGGAATCACTCAACAGGGGCCCACGGTCACTCGGGACGGTGTAGGCCTCTGATCTTCGGAGAGATTCCTGCTGGAGGTCGGGACCACACGTGGTCCAAAGCACAAGTTCGTAGAACGTTGTGAAGGGGTTGCACTCGACAATAGTGCACGGTACCCAGGGGTCGCGGTTCCTCGTTACTCGTGGGGTCCACTTGCCTCAGCTTCGCTGGGGACTCACGATGGCCTGGGAGAGGTCAGAAAATCCACTTCTTGGGCTGCAGGGACTTCAGACTCCGGCGGGAGCGGCGTAGTTTGCGACCGTCATTGTCGTTTTGGTGCCTGCCAAGCAGGGAGTCACTCCTTGACTCCAAGGGAGATTCTTCTGTCTTCCAAAGGTAGTGGAACGTCGAAGGGCCAGGATTCTTCTGTAGAGCGTCGTCCAGGGGTTATCTGCTTTGCAATGGCAAGGTTCCCCCTCTTATACTAAAAAGAGGGGATGGACTAGCTCTATGACCCCACCTATGGGAGGGTCAAGGGAGGGGTGGCTACACCCACTTCCCTTTGTCCAGTTTCAGTGCCAGAGCAGGGGCAGGTAGCCCCTGAGCTGGTTTGAACTGGCATATGCACAGAGGAGCCTTCTGCTCCCCCAGTGCAGGACTTCAAAGCACTCTAAGAGTGCACCCACCCAGCCCCAATACACTAAACCCTGTCTGGGAGGTGGTTACACCTCCCTGTGACAGGATGCCTATTGTTGGGCTTCCTCCACTGCGAGTTTCGGTCATCAGCAGGAGGGCAGCCCAGTGTCTGTGACTGGTGGCATCCATTTTGTGATGCCAGGGCTCTTTAGGATTCTACCGCGTTTCCACAGCAGGTACATGTCTTATCCCTCTAGAAGGGTGGAATGCTACCCCCGCCGCCAAGATTGGCGGGGGGTAGTATTCCAAGATGTTTGACACCAAACACGACATGTTTTGATGCAGCCATTCCAAAGTTAGCATTTACCGCGAGGATATAATGCACTTTAATAGTATATGGTTTAACCGCATCCACAAACAGCACCAGAGAATAGACTCTGAGAGCTGCAGAGGGGCCCTGCTCAGGCAGAGGCACCCCCTCACATAAAGCCAAGCACCCTGCCCTCAGGATTGATAGGGCCTGCCTTAGGGGTGACTGATAGGTTTATATGTGTGTGCAGGAGAGATATAGGAAACCTATATCTCAGTGAGGGGTGCTAGCACCACCTCACCCAGGCTGCAGTAGCAGGCCTGTGGTGTCAGATTTAGTCTGCTTCCCAGGGGTGGCATAATACATGCTGCAGCCCCTGGTAGGCCTGTGAAGTACCTATGCCCTTGGTACCTAAGGTACCATATACTAGGGACTCATAAGGCACCACAGTATCCAATCACTAGTGCACCTAGAGTGCACACCATGTCGTTTAGAGAGAGCAGATAGACTGGGGCCCTGAATAGCAGGGTCCCAGTCCAACTAAGTCATAAACCAGCAAAACACCAGGAAAAAAGTGGGGGCAACCATATAGTCAGATTCCACCTTCCTACATAACCCCCCAAACGAAAGGAGATAAGGCTAACCTTGACCAGTTGAGTCTTTATTGATTAAGTGGCCATATAAGGAAGCACCTGCACTAGCATGGTTGCCCCCTGTCTTATGGTCCCCTAAGCAATCCCTCACCCTAAGGGTATGAGAGGGTCTCCACCATGGGGAATCACTACCTCTGGTGTGCTTTGGTAAAGTACAAGGCTGGTGGGGTGTCTGAGTATGGAAGTGAGGCCCTAGGAAGGTTGGCCTCAGCTTCCTCAGATCACTGGTCACCATGTATGCCTGTCTTTCCATGACTGAGTTGCACTTTGCTCTAAGGGTCAACCTTTGACTGCCTACAGCTGGGGGTTGGGTCCCTTTGGGTGGAACACTGGAGGGACATGGCATGTTTGGAACCTTTTGGTTCCAGGTTTGCCCTTGCCTAACAGAGTCCTTCTGGGGGTGTTCCCTACATAAAGGTATGGGGGATCCCTCAGTGGGTTGAGGAATTTTCACCTGGCTAGGGCTACTAGACTGGGTGCCCCTAATCTGCTGATGGGGGGGTTCCTCTGGACAGGGGGCCCTGGGGGGTCCACTGACCTCCCTGAACTCTGCAGCCCTGGGCTGACTGAGGCAGGGTAGAGAGGGGCAGTTTACCTGCTCCAGACTGGGTACCGCCTTGGAAGGGTCCTCTGCCATCAGGGGTGGGGCCAGGCCAGGCCTGACTACCTCTGTGGCAGTTCCTTCACTAGGGGAGGGTCAGTTCCCTGAGGAGGCTGACCCTTACCTACTGTCTGGAGGGAAGAAGACTTTTCTTCAACCCTTGTGCTCTCTTCTGGGGGAGAGTGGGCCATTCTTCCAGGCTCCATCTCTCCAAAATCTTGGGCTGGGGCTGTGGCCATCACAGCCCCACTAACCTTTACAGGGACACCCAACATCCTCAGATGGGTTTGGTGTTCAATTTCAGCCCAGGCTGAAATTTCCAGATCATTGCCCATCAGGCAATCTACAGGTAAGGTTGGGGACACTGCCACTCTTTTTGGGCCTGTGACCCCCTCCCAGGTGAGATTGACTATGGCCATGGGGTGCTCTGTTCTGACACCATCAATGTTGGTCACCTGGTATTTAAACTCAGGTAAAAGCTGGTGAGGGGGACTAGTTTCCCTGCCACCATGGTGACACTAGCCCCTGTGTCCCTAAATGCCACAGCTTTCTGACCATTAATTATTGGCTCCAGTCTGTACCTGCCCAATGCTGTGGGACCCACGGTAAAGGTGGCAAATCCTATACCACCATCAGAATCTGAGGAGTCTGTTGAGGGGGTCCTGTCTGAACTAGGGCCCACCTCTGTTCCTCTTGCAAAAGCACCTAACTTTTTGGGTGCACTACTCCCAACTGGAGGATTACTACTGGTAGTACCAGGAGGGGTGGTAGTAGTTGTTGGAGGAACATTTTCTTTATTGCCAATCCTGGGACAACTGGGATCAGATTTCCAGTGCCCAGGCTTTTTACAGACATGGCAATAGGGTTTCTTTTCAGGAGAGGAAGGAGTTTGGGACCCACCCCCAGAAGAGGACTTTTGGGGCCCTGTAGTGGACTTATCCTTAGATTTATCCCCACCTTTCTCTTGGGACTTGGTAGAATCTTTCTTGTGGTCACCACCCTGATTCTTAGGCCTTACTCTGGTTCTGACCCATTTGTCTGCATTCTTTCCCAATTCTTGGGGAGAGGTCATATCAGAGTCCACCAGGTACTGGTGTAAAAGCTGGTTTTGACAATTATTAAGGATCTGTTCTCTCATCATTAGATTATAAAATCCTTTGAAATCAGTAACCCTACTGCCAACCAGCCAACCCTCCAGAGCCTTGGATGCACAATCTACAAAGTCTGTCCAGTCCTGAGTCTGTGCCTTCTGGGTATCTCTGAACTTCAACCTGTACTCCTCAGTGGTTAAGCCAAACCCATCTATCAGTGCACTCTTCAGGACCTCATAATCATCAGCATCCTCCTCTCTAACAGTGAGGAGCTTGTCTCTTCCTTTATCTGAAAAGGAGAGCCACAAGATTGCTGCCCACTGCTTTTGGGGGACCTGCTGTACTCTACAGGCCCTCTCCATAGCAGTTATCCACTTGTGGATATCATCCCCACTCTGGTAGGGAGGAACAACCTTGCTCAGGTTCCTATGGTCAGGAATATATTATCTGCCTCTAGGGACACTGTTGCTGCCACCAGGGGTTCTAACCCCTCTTTTCTAGAAGCTCTCTGGATCTCCAGGGCTTCCCTATCCAGTGCCAACTGCTTGGTTCTGAGGGCCACTTTGGCTTCCTCATACTGGAGCAGTTTGCACCTTCTCTCAGAGGAGGTCTCTCTTAAGGAAAAGTGTGAGCTCCTCTGCTGGACAAATTCTCTGCCAGAGTGATAAGAGTGGTCAGATTCCCTGGAAGGGATCTGTGCCTCTCCTCCTCTCTGTCAGTTCTCTTAGGGAGAATTCCTCTGTCCTTTTCAGGCCCCTTGAAGCCTGGCCCTTCAATCACAGAGTCTTGGTCATTCTGATTTTCATCATCTGACCCAGATACTATGACTGACCCACCCACTGATTCAGACCCTTTAGCTCCTAGAGCCAATCTAAGGTCATCTGCTGTCAGCAGATCTATCAGGTGTAGTGTTGAGGGACTCTGTCCTAGCCTCAGGTGTCTGTCAACACACATGGCTCTCAAGTCAGAGAAAGCCATGTCCTTATACTGAGGCTGAGTGGATCCACTGGGTCCACCCCTTAAGGACATTCTAGTGTTGTGCAGTGTTGTACTACCTAAACTAGTTTGTGGCCTACTGATCCTAGCTTGAGCTGTGGAAAGGGTGTGCTATCCCTTGGCACACAGCTCTAAGTTCAGTAGAACTTATTGATACTAAGCTTGACTTTATATGTACCTTGAGTACCTATAATGGTTTTCAGTTAGTAATTCAAATAGAGATTTTCTGGTAAAACAATGGCAAGCTGGAATCCCACACGCTGCCCACCAATGTGAGAAGTTGGCCTGGTATATGCTGTTCACTAATTAAAGTGGACACCTTGCACCAGGGCAAATCGACTCTTATGGTAGATAGGTTTAAGACAACCTTTTAAAGAAAGTTATCCTAGTGGTAGCTGTGGAGAGCAGCCTTCAGGCTAAGTCTTGAAGGAATGTAAAGCAGCTTGTTTTACCATATAATCTCTTGAATCACCAAATGAAAAGACACCACACAGGTATATATATCAAATATATATGTATTTATTTCTAAATAACTCTCTACTAATCTCTTTATGAGATTAGAAGACAAACATATGCACAAATCAACGTTTCACAATAAGTTAAGCACAAAATATGGCTGGGGCCCTAGGGGCGTACCAGACCATATACTAAAAAGGGACTTAGCAACAACGACTTGCAGGGAGACAAGGCCTAGGGCCTTCAGAAGTGCTGGGGCCTCACGAAACCACCCAAGGCAGGTAAGTAAAGGACCCACGGGGACGCGTGCAGTGTGGATACACAGGCGCGGATCGCCGTTAACTTCAATGGGGCAAGTCGCGGTTGGAAATTAAGAGTTCTAGGAGACTTCGGGAGAACCTACAAGCAAGTCACTTACAGGGTAAGTAGTTCTAGGGCCCACACCCACAGGAGCACCGTAGTGCTGGAGTTACCTCACCCAGGGAAGCCGGGTGCATAGGTGTCCTTTGGTGTCGGGTCGCGGCGTCGTTTTCAATGGCGAACAAAGAAGACTTGCTGCTTGCGGGAGCTGAAGAAGTGTCCGGTGGAATCCAAGCCTGGATTCTGAAGAAGGATGACCTGAAAGCAGAGGGGACAGTGTTCAAAGTCACTTGGCAGTGACTCGGGGCAAGGAAGATGGATGCCCACCGTCGTCGGTTGATTCAGGTCGGTTGTGGGTGCCTTGACTCTTCAGCCACGAGGTCCAGGAGGTGTCGATGATGACCAGGAGCTGGATTCGGTGGGTCCCTCGACGTCTGCAGCTGACTGCGGTATCAGCAACTCGATTGGAGCCAACAAGCCTTGGCAGCAGCAAGTCTCGGGGAGATGAAGAAAAGTCGATGGCGCAGACCAGCAAGGTCTGAGGGACTCACCCAGCGAGGGTAAATCAGGGCAGGTCTGGAGCAACCAGGGGAGCTCTTTGGTTTCTTTAAGAAGTCTTCTGGGGACCCACAAGCCGGCAGGCAAGGGATCGTGAAGACACCTCGGGCGGAATCACTCAACAGGGGCCCACGGTCACTGGGGATGGTGTAGGCCTCTGATCTTCAGAGGAATTCCTGCTGGAGGTCGGGACCACACGTGGTCCAAAGCACAAGTTCGTAGAACGTTGTGAAGGGGTTGCACTCGACAATAGTGCACGGTACCCAGGGGTCGTGGTTCCTCGTTACTCGTGGGGTCCACTTGCCTCAGCTTCACTGGGGACTCACGATGGCCTGGGAGAGGTCAGGAAATCCACTTCTTGGGCTGCAGGGACTTCGGACTCTGGCGGGAGCGGCGTAGTTTGTGACCGTCGTTGTCGTTTTTGGTGCCTGCCAAGCAGGGGAGTCACTCCTTGACTCCAAGGAGATTCTTCTGTCTTCCAAAGGTAGTGGAACGTCGAAGGGCCAGGATTCTTCTGTAGAGCGTCGTCCAGGGGTTATCTGCTTTGCAATGGCAAGGTTCCCCCTCTTATACTAAAAAGAGGGGATGGACTAGCTCTATGACCCCACCTATGGGAGAGTCAAGGGAGGGGTGGCTACACCCACTTCCCTTTGTCCAGTTTCGTGCCAGAGCAGGGGCAGGTAGCCCCTGAGCTGGTTTGAACTGGCATATGCACAGAGGAGCCTTCTGCTCCCCCAGTGCAGGACTTCAAAGCACTCTAAGAGTGCACCCACCCAGCCCCAATACACTAAACCCTGTCTGGGAGGTGGTTACACCTCCCTGTGACAGGATGCCTATTGTTGGGCTTCCTCCACTGCGAGTTTCGGTCATCAGCAGGAGGGCATCCCAGTGTCTGTGACTGGTGGCATCCATTTTGTGATGCCAGGGCTCTTTAGGATTCTACCGCGTTTCCACAGCAGGTACATGTCTTATCCCTCTAGAAGGGTGGAATGCTACCCCCACCGCCAAGATTGGCTGGGGGGTAGAATTCCAAGATGTTTGACACCAAACACGACATGTTTTGATGCAGCCATTCCAAAGTTAGCATTTACCGCGAGGATATAATGCACTTTAATAGTATATGGTTTAACCGCATCCACAAACAGCACCAGAGAATAGACTCTGAGAGCTGCAGAGGGGCCCTGCTCAGGCAGAGGCACCCCCTCACATAAAAGCCAAGCACCCTGCCCTCAAGATTGATAGGGCCTGCCTTAGGGGTGACTGATAGGTTTATATGTGTGTGCAGGAGAGATATAGGAAACCTATATCTCAGTGAGGGGTGCTAGCACCACCTCACCCAGGCTGCAGTAGCAGGCCTGTGGTGTCAGATTTAGTCTGCTTCCCAGGGGTGGCATAATACATGCTGCAGCCCCTGGTAGGCCTGTGAAGTACCTATGCCCTTGGTACCTAAGGTACCATATACTAGGGACTCATAAGGCACCACAGTATCCAATCACTAGTGCACCTAGAGTGCACTCCATGTCGTTTAGAGAGAGCAGATAGACTGGGGCCCTGAATAGCAGGGTCCCAGTCCAACTAAGTCATAAACCAGCAAAACACCAGGAAAAAAGTGGGGGCAACCATATAGTCAGATTCCACCTTCCTACAAGAATCCAGGCTTGGATTCCACCGGACACTTCTTCAGCTCCCGCAAGCAGCAAGTCTTCTTTGTTCGCCATTGAAAACGACGCCGCGACCCGACACCAAAGGACACCTATGTACCCGGCTTCCCTGGGTGAGGTAACTCCAGCACTACGGTGCTCCTGTGGGTGTGGGCCCTAGAACTACTTACCCTGTAAGTGACTTGCTTGTAGGTTCTCCCGAAGTCTCCTAGAACTCTTAATTTCTAACCGCGACTTACCCCATTGAAGTTAACGGCGATCCGCGCCTGTGTATCCACACTGCACGCGTCCCCCGTGGGTCCTTTACTTACCTGCCTTGGGTGGTTTCGTGAGGCCCCAGCACTTCTGAAGGCCCTAGGCCTTGTCTCCCTGCAAGTCGTTGTTGCTAAGTCCCTTTTTTAGTATATGGTCTGGTACGCACCTAGGGCCCCAGCCATATATTGTGCTTAACTTATTGTGAAACGTTGATTTGTGCATATGTTTGTCTTCTAATCTCATAAAGAGATTAGTAGAGAGCTATTTAGAAATAAATACATTTATATTTGATATATATACCTGTGTGGTGTCTTTTCATTTGGTGATTCAAGAGATTATATGGTAAAACAAGCTGCTTTACATTCCTTCAAGACTTAGCCTGAAGGCTGCTCTCCACAGCTACCACTAGGATAGCTTTCTTTAAAAGGTTGTCTTAAACCTATCTACCATAAGAGTCGATTTGCCCTGGTGCAAGGTGTCCACTTTAATTAGTGAACAGCATATACCAGGCCAACTTCTCACACCCATGAACAACCTGAATCTGTCGACGACGGTGGGCATTCATCTTCCTTGCCCCGGGTCACTGCCCAGTGACTTTGAACACTGTCCCCTCTGCTTTCAGGTCTTCCTTCTTCCGAATCCAGGCTTGGATTCCACCGGACACTTCTTCTGGCTTCACAAGCAGCAAGTCTTCATTGGCTCCCATTGAAAACGACGCCGCGACCCGACACCAAAGGACACCTATGCACCCGGCTTCCCTGGGTGAGGTAACTCCAGCACTACGGTGCTCCTGTGGGTGTTGGCCCTAGAACAACTTACCCTGTAAGTGACTTGCTTGTAGCTTCTCCCGAAGAGCCCTGAAACTCTTAATTTCCAACCGCGACTTGCCCCATTGAAGTCTACGGCGATCCGCGCCTGTGTTCACGCACTGCACGTGTCCCCCGTGGGTCCTTTACTTACCTGCCTTGGGTGGTTTCGTGAGGCCCCAGCACTTCTGAAGGCCCTAGGCCTTGTCCCTTTGCAAGTCGTTGTTCTTAAGTCTCTTTTTAGTATATGGTCTGGTACGCCCTAGGGCCCCAGCCATGTTTGTGCTTAATTTATTGTGAAACGTTGATTTGTGCATATGTTCCTGACTTCTAATCTCACAAGAGATTAGTAGAGTTGTTTAGTAATAAATACATATATATTTGATATATATACCTGTGTGGTGTCTTTTCATTTGGTGATTCAAGAGATTGTGTGGTAAAACAAGCTGCTTTACATTCGTCCAAGACTTAGCCTAAAGGCTGCTCTCCACAGCTACCACTAGGATAGCTTTCTATAAAGGTTGTCTTAAACCTACCTACCATAAGAGTCGAATTGTACTGGTGCAAGGTGTCCACTTTAACTAGTGAACAGCATATACCAGGCCAACTTCTCACACCCGTCTTCCCTCTTTCTGCAACTCTCTTGCCTCTTTCTATACCTCTCTTCTCTTTTTCTGCACCACTCTTGCCTCTTTCTGCACCTCTGATGGTTATTTCTGCACTGCTCTGGCTTCTTCCTGCACCTCTGTTCCAAATTTCTGCATCCCTCTTGCCTTTTTCTACAACACTCATCCCTCTTTCTGCACCTCTCTTGCCTCAGTCTGCCCACCTGTTCCCTCTTTCTGCACCCCTTTTGCCTGTTTCTGCAACTCTCTTGCCTCTTTCTGCAGTTCTCTTGCCTCCTTCTGCACCTCACTTGCCTCTTTTTGCACCTCTGTTGGTTCTTTTGCACTGCTCTTGCTTCTTTCTGCAGCTCTCTTGCAATTTTCTGCACCCCTCTTGCCTCTTTCTGCAACCCTTTTACCTGTTTCTGCACGTCTCTTGCCTCTGTCTGCACCTGTGTTCCCTCTTGCTGTACCTCTTTTGACTGTTTCTGCAAGTCTCTTACCTCTTTCTGCACTTCTCTTGCCTCCTTCTGCACCTCTGTTGCTTCTTTCTGCACTTCTCTTGCCTCTTTCTGCACCCCTGTTGCTTCATTCTGCATTTGCCATGCTTCTTTCTGCACCTGTCTTGCTTCTTTGTGCACCCCTGTTGTCTCTTTCTGCACTTGTTTTCCCTCTTTCTGTACCTTTCTTGTCTGTTTCTGCATCTCACGTGCCTCTTTCTGCACTTTTCTTGCTTCTTTCCATACCTCTGTTGCTTCTTTCATCAATTCTCTTACCTCTTTCTTCACTTCTCTTGCCTGTTTCTGCACCTCTCTTGCCTCTTTCTGCACTTCTCTTGCTTCTTTCTGCACCTCACGTGCTTCTTTCTGTCCTTCTCTTGCCTCTTTCTGCACCCCTGTTGCTTCATTCTGCACTTTCCATGCTTCTTTCTGTACCTGTCTTGCTTCTTTCTGCACTCCTGTTGTCTCTTTATGTACCTCTTTTGACTGTTTCTGCAAATCTCTTGCCTCTTTCTGCAGTTCTCTTGCCTCCTTCTACACCTCTGTTGCTTCTTTTGCACTTCTCTTGCCTCTTTCTGCAACCCTGCTGCTTCATTCTGCACTTTCCATGCTTCCTTCTGCATCTGTCTTGCTTCTTTCTGCACCCCTGTTGTCTCTTTCTGCACTTGTCTTCCCTCTTTCAGTACCTTTCATGCCTTTTTCTGCATCTCACTTGCCTCTTTCTGCACTTTTCTTGCTTCTTTCTATACCTGTTGCTTCTTTCAGCAATTCTCTTGCCTCTTTCTGCACTTATCCTGCCTGTTTCTGCACCCCTCTTGCCTCTTTCTGCACCCGTCTTCTCTCTTTGTGCAACTCTCTTGCCTCTTTCTATACCTCTCTTACCTCTTTCTGCACCACATTTGGCTCTTTTTGTACCTCTGTTGCTTCTTTCTGCACTTCTCTCTCCTCTTTCTGTACCCCTCTTGCCTCTTTCTGCACCTCTGATGCTTCTTTCTGCACCTCTCTTCTTTCTGCACCTGTTTTGCCTCTTTCAGCACCTCTGTTGCTTTTTTCTGCAGATCTCTTGCCTCTTTCTGCACCTCACTTGCCTGTTTCAGCACCTCTGTTGCTTTTTTCTGAAGATCTCTTGCCTCTTTCTGTACCCCTCTTTTCTCTTTCTGCTCCTCTCTTGCCTCTTTCTGCACCCCTATTCCCTCTTTCTGCACCTCTCTTGCCTCTTTCTGTACCTCTGTTGCCTCTTTCTGCACTTCTCTTGCTCTTTCTGCACCCTTCGCGTCTCTTTCAGCACCTCTGTTACTTCTTTCTGCACTTCTCTTCCTTCTTTCTGCACCTCTCTTGCTTCTTGCTGCACCTCACTTGCCTCTTTCAGCACCTCTGTTGCTTTTTTCTGCAGATCTCTTGCCTCTTTCTGCACCCCTGTTGCTTCATTCTGCACTTTCCATGCTTCTTTCTGCATCTGTCTTGTTTCTTTCTGCACCCCTGTTGTCTCTTTCCGCACTTGTCTTCCCTCTTTCTGTACCTTTCTTGCCTTTTTCTGCATCTCACCTGCCTCTTTCTGCACTTTTCTTGTTTCTTTCTACACCGCTGTTGCTTCTTTCAGCAACTCTCTTGCCTCTTTGTGCACTTCTCTTGCCTATTTCTGCACCCCTCTTGCCTCTTTCACACCCGTCTTCCCTCTTTCTGCAACTCTCTTGCCTCTTTCTACACCTCTCTTCCCTCTTTCTGCACCACTCTTGCCTCTTTTTGTACCTCTGTTGCTTCTTTCTGCACCCCTCTTGCCTCTTTCTGCACCCGTCTTCCCTCTTTCTGCAACTTTCTTGCCTCTTTCTACACCTCTCTTCCCTCTTTCTGCACCACTCTTGCCTCTTTTTGCACCTCTGTTGCTTCTTTCTGCACCTCTGATGGTTATTTCTGCACTGCTCTGGCTTCTTCCTGCACCTCTGTTCCAAATTTCTGCATCCCTCTTGCCTTTTTCTGCACCCCTCTTCCCTCTTTCTGCACCTCTCATTCCTCAATCTGCCCACCTGTTCCCTCTTTCTGCACCCTTTTGCCTGTTTCTGCAACTCTCTTGCCTCTTACTGAAGTTCTCTTGCCTCCTTCTGCATCTCACTTGCCTCTTTTTGCACCTCTGTTGGTTCTTTTGCACTGCTCTTGCTTCTTTCTGCAGCTCTCTTGCAAATTTCTGCACCCCTCTTGCCTCTTTCTGTACCCCTTTTACCTGTTTCTGCACGTCTCTTGCCTCTGTCTGCACCGGTGTTCCCTCTTGCTGTACCTCTTTTGCCTGTTTCTGCAAGTCTCTTGCCTCTTTCTACAGTTCTCTTGCCTCCTTCTGCACCTCTGTTGCTTCTTTCTGCACTTCTCTTGCCTCTTTCTGCACCCCTGTTGCTTCATTCGGCATTTTCCATGCTTCTTACTGCACCTGTCTTGCTTATTTCTGCACCCCTTTTGTCTCTTTCTGCTCTCGTCTTCCCTCTTTCTGTACCTTTCCTGCCTGTTTCTGTATCTCACGTTCCTCTTTCTGCACTTTTCTTGCTTCTTTCTACACCTCTGTTGCTTCTTTCAGCAATTCTCTTGCCTCTTTGTGCACTTCTCTTGCCTGTTTCTGCACCCCTCTTGCCTTTTTCTGCACCTGTCTTCCCTCTTTCTGCACCTCACTTGCTTCTTTCTGCACTTCTCTTGCCTCTTTCTGCACCCCTGTTGCTTCATTCTGCACTTCTCTTGCCTCTTTCTGCACCCCTGTTGCTTCATTCTGCACTTTCCATGCTTCTTTCTGCACCTGTCTTGCTTCTTTCTGCACCCCTGTTGTCTCTTTATGTACCTCTTTTGCCTGTTTCTGAAAATATATTGCCTCTTTCTGCAGTTCTCTTGCCTCCTTCTACACCTGTGTTGCTTCTTTTTGCACTTCTCTTGCCTCTTTCTGCACCCCTGGTGCTTCATTCTGCACTTTCCATGCTTCTTTCTCCATCTGTCTTGTTTCTTTCTGCACCCCTGTTGTCTCTTTCTGCACTTGTCTTCCCTCTTTCTGTACCTTTCTTGCCTTTATCTGCATCTCACCTGCCTCTTTCTGCACTTTTCTTGCTTCTTGCTACACCTCTGTTGCTTCTTTCAGCAACTCTCTTGCCTCTTTGTGTACTTCTCTTGCCTGTTTCTGCACCCCTCTTGCCTCTTTCACACCCGTCTTCCCTTTTTCTGCAACTCTCTTGCCTCTTTCTACACCTCTCTTCCCTCTTTCTGCACCACTCTTGCCTCTTTTTGTACCTCTGTTGCTTCTTTCTGCATCCCTCTTGCCTCTTTCTGCACCCGTCTTCCCTCTTTCTGCAACTCTCTTGCATCTTTCTACACCTCACTTCCCTCTTTCTGCACCACTCTTGCCTCTTATTGCACCTCTGTTGCTTCTTTCTCCACCTCTGATGGTTATTTCTGCACTGCTCTGGCTTATTCCTGCACCTCTGTTCCAAATTTCTGCATCCCTCTTGCCTTTTTCTGCACCCCTCTTCCCTCTTTCTGCACCTCTCTTGCCTCAATCTGCCCACCTGTTCCCTCTTTCTGCACCCTTTTGCCTGTTTCTGCAATTCACTTGCCTCTTACTGCAGTTCTCTTGCCTCCTTCTGCACCTCACTTGCCTCTTTTTGCACCTCTGTTGGTTCTTTTGCACTGCTCTTGCTTCTTTCTGCAGCTCTCTTGCAAATTTCTGCACCCCTCTTGCCTCTTTCTGCACCCCTTTTACCTGTTTCTGCACGTCTCTTGCCTCTGTCTGCACCTGTGTTCCCTCTTGCTGTACATCTTTTGCCTGTTTCTGCAAGTCTCTTGCCTCTTTCTGCAGTTCTCTTGCCTCCTTCTGCACCTCTGTTGCTTCTTTCTGCACTTCTCTTGCCTCTTTCTGCACTTCTCTTGCCTCTTTCTGCACTTCTCTTGCCTGTTTATGTACCTCTCTTGCCTCTTTCTGCACTTCTCTTGCCTCTTTCTGCACCTCACTTGCTTCTTTCTGCACTTCTCTTGCCTCTTTCTGCACCCCTGTTGCTTCATTCTGCACTTTCCATGCTTCTTTCTGCACCTGTCTTGCTTCTTTCTGCACCCATTGTTGTCTCTTTATGTACCTCTTTTGCCTGTTTCTGCAAATCTCTTGCCTCTTTCTGCAGTTCTCTTGCCTCCTTCTACACCTCTGTTGCTTCTTTTTGCACTTCTCTTGCCTCTTTCTGCACCCCTGTTGCTTCATTCTGCTCTTTCCATGCTTCTTTCTGCATCTGTCTTGTTTCTTTCTGCACTCCTGTTGTCTCTTTCTGCACTTGTCTTCCCTCTTTCTGTACCTTTCTTGCCTTTTTCTGCATCTCACCTGCCGCTTTCTGCGCTTTTCTTGCTTCTTTCTACACCTCTGTTGCTTCTTTCAGCAACTCTCTTGCCTCTTTGTGCACTTCTCTTGCCTGTTTCTGTACCCCTCTTGCCTCTTTCTGCACCCGTCTTTCCTCTTTCTGCAACTCTCTTGCCTCTTTCAACACCTCTCTTCCCTCTTTCTGCACCACTCATGCCTCTTTTTGTACCTCTGTTGCTTCTTTCTGCACCCCTCTTGCTTCTTTCTGCACCCGTCTTCCCTCTTTCTGCAACTCTCTTGCCTCTTTCTATACCTCTCTTCCCTCTTTCTGCACCACTCTTGCCTCTTTTTGCATCTCTGTTGCTTCTTTCTGCACCTCTGATGGTTATTTCTGCACTGCTCTGGCTTCTTCCTGCACCTCTGTTCCAAATTTCTGCATCCCTCTTGCCTGTTTCCGTACCCCTCTTCCCTCTTTCTGCACCTCTCTTGCCTCAGTATGCCCTCCTGTTACTTCTTTCTGCACCCTTTTGCCTGTTTCTGCAACTCTCTTGCCTCTTCCTGCAGTTCTCTTGCCTCCTTCTGCACCTCATTTGCCTCTTTTTGCACCTCTGTTGGTTCTTTTCCACTGCTCTTGCTTCTTTCTGCAGCTCTCTTGCAAATTTCTGCACCCCTCTTGCCTCTTTCTGCAACCCTTTTACCTGTTTCTGCACGTCTCTTGCCTCTGTCTGCACCAGTGTTCCCTCTTGCTGTACCTCTTTTGCCTGTTTCTGCAGTTCTCTTGCCTCTTTCTGCACCTCTGTTGCTTCTTTCTGCACTTCTCTTGCCACTTTCTGCACCCCTGTTGCTTCATTCTGCATTTTCCATGCTTCTTTATGCACCTGTCTTGCTTCTTTTTGCACCCCTGTTGTCTCTTTCTGCACTTGTTTTCACTCTTTCTCTACCTTTCTTGCCTGTTTCTGCATCTCACGTGCCTCTTTCTGCACTTTTCTTGCTTCTTTCTATACCTCTGTTGCTTCTTTCAGCAATTCTCTTGCCTCTTTCTGCACTTCTCTTGCCTGTTTTGCACCTCTCTTGCCTCTTTATGCACTTCTCTTGCCTCTTTCTGCACCTCACGTGCTTATTTCTGTACTTCTCTTGCCTCTTTCTGCACCCCTGTTGCTTCATTCTGCACTTTCCATGCTTCTTTCTGCACCCGTCTTGCTTCTTTCTGCACTCCTGTTGTCTCTTTATGAACCTCTTTTGCCTGTTTCTGCAAGTCTCTTGCCTCTTTCTGCAGTTCTCTTGCCTCCTTCTGCACCTCTGTTGCTTCTTTCTGCACTTCTCTTGCCTCTTTCTGCACTTCTCTTGCCTGTTTATGTACCTCTCTTGCCTCTTTCTGCACTTCTCTTGCCTCTTTCTGCACCTCACTTGCTTCTTTCAGCACTTCTCTTGCCTCTTTCTGCACCCCTGTTGCTTCATTCTGCACTTTCCATGCTTCTTTCTGCACCTGTCTTGCTTCTTTCTGCACCCCTGTTGTCTCTTTATGTACCTCTTTTGCCTGTTTCTGCAAATCTCTTGCCTCTTTCTGCAGTTCTCTTGCCTCCTTCTACACCTCTGTTGCTTATTTTTGCACTTTCCATGCTTCTTTCTGCATCTGTCTTGTTTCTTTCTGCACCCCTGTTGTCTCTTTCCGCACTTGTCTTCCCTCTTTCTGTACCTTTCTTGCCTTTTTCTGCATCTCACCTGCCTCTTTCTGCACTTTTCTTGTTTCTTTCTACACCGCTGTTGCTTCTTTCAGCAACTCTCTTGCCTCTTTGTGCACTTCTCTTGCCTATTTCTGCACCCTCTTGCCTCTTTCACACCCGTCTTCCCTCTTTCTGCAACTCTCTTGCCTCTTTCTACACCTCTCTTCCCTCTTTCTGCACCACTCTTGCCTCTTTTTGTACCTCTGTTGCTTCTTTCTGCACCCCTCTTGCCTCTTTCTGCACCCGTCTTCCCTCTTTCTGCAACTCTCTTGCCTCTTTCTACACCTCTCTTCCCTCTTTCTGCACCACTCTTGCCTCTTTTTGCACCTCTGTTGCTTCTTTCTGCACCTCTGATGGTTATTTCTGCACTGCTCTGGCTTCTTCCTGCACCTCTGTTCCAAATTTCTGCATCCCTCTTGCCTTTTTCTGCACCCCTCTTCCCTCTTTCTGCACCTCTCATTCCTCAATCTGCCCACCTGTTCCCTCTTTCTGCACCCTTTTGCCTGTTTCTGCAACTCTCTTGCCTCTTACTGAAGTTCTCTTGCCTCCTTCTGCATCTCACTTGCCTCTTTTTGCACCTCTGTTGGTTCTTTTGCACTGCTCTTGCTTCTTTCTGCAGCTCTCTTGCAAATTTCTGCACCCCTCTTGCCTCTTTCTGTACCCCTTTTACCTGTTTCTGCACGTCTCTTGCCTCTGTCTGCACCGGTGTTCCCTCTTGCTGTACCTCTTTTGCCTGTTTCTGCAAGTCTCTTGCCTCTTTCTACAGTTCTCTTGCCTCCTTCTGCACCTCTGTTGCTTCTTTCTGCACTTCTCTTGCCTCTTTCTGCACCCCTGTTGCTTCATTCGGCATTTTCCATGCTTCTTTCTGCACCTGTCTTGCTTATTTCTGCACCCCTTTTGTCTCTTTCTGCTCTCGTCTTCCCTCTTTCTGTACCTTTCCTGCCTGTTTCTGTATCTCACGTTCCTCTTTCTGCACTTTTCTTGCTTCTTTCTACACCTCTGTTGCTTCTGTCAGCAATTCTCTTGCCTCTTTGTGCACTTCTCTTGCCTGTTTCTGCACCCCTCTTGCCTTTTTCTGCACCTGTCTTCCCTCTTTCTGCACCTCACTTGCTTCTTTCTGCACTTCTCTTGCCTCTTTCTGCACCCCTGTTGCTTCATTCTGCACTTCTCTTGCCTCTTTCTGCACCCCTGTTGCTTCATTCTGCACTTTCCATGCTTCTTTCTGCACCTGTCTTGCTTCTTTCTGCACCCGTCTTGCTTCTTTCTGCACCACTGTTGTCTCTTTAAGTACCTCTTTTGCCTGTTTCTGAAAATATATTGCATCTTTCTGCAGTTCTCTTGCCTCCTTCTACACCTCTGTTGCTTCTTTTTGCACTTCTCTTGCCTCTTTCTGCACCCCTGTTGCTTCATTCTGCACTTTCCATGCTTGTTTCTGCATCTGTCTTGTTTCTTTCTGCACCCCTGTTGTCTCTTTCTGCACTTGTCTTCCCTCTTTCTGTACCTTTCTTGCCTTTATCTGCATCTCACCTGCCTCTTTCTGCACTTTTCTTGCTTCTTGCTACACCTCTATTGCTTCTTTCAGCAACTCTCTTGCCTCTTTGTGTACTTCTCTTGCCTGTTTCTGCACCCCTCTTGCCTCTTTCACACCCGTCTTCCCTTTTTCTGCAACTCTCTTGCCTCTTTCTACACCTCTCTTCCCTCTTTCTGCACCACTCCTGCCTCTTTTTGTACCTCTGTTGCTTCTTTCTGCATCCCTCTTGCCTCTTTCTGCACCCGTCTTCCCTCTTTCTGCAACTCTCTTGCATCTTTCTACACCTCTCTTCCCTCTTTCTGCACCACTCTTGCCTCTTATTGCACCTCTGTTGCTTCTTTCTCCACCTCTGATGGTTATTTCTGCACTGCTCTGGCTTATTCCTGCACCTCTGTTCCAAATTTCTGCATCCCTCTTGCCTTTTTCTGCACCCCTCTTCCCTCTTTCTGCACCTCTCTTGCCTCAATCTGCCCACCTGTTCCCTCTTTCTGCACCCTTTTGCCTGTTTCTGCAATTCTCTTGCCTCTTACTGCAGTTCTCTTGCCTCCTTCTGCACCTCACTTGCCTCTTTTTGCACCTCTGTTGGTTCTTTTGCACTGCTCTTGCTTCTTTCTGCAGCTCTCTTGCAAATTTCTGCACCCCTCTTGCCTCTTTCTGCACCCCTTTTACCTGTTTCTGCACCTCTCTTGCCTCTGTCTGCACCTGTGTTCCCTCTTGCTGTACCTCTTTTGCCTGTTTCTGCAAGTCTCTTGCCTCTTTCTGCAGTTCTCTTGCCTCCTTCTGCACCTCTGTTGCTTCTTTCTGCACTTCTCTTGCCTCTTTCTGCACTTCTCTTGCCTGTTTATGTACCTCTCTTGCCTCTTTCTGCACTTCTCTTGCCTCTTTCTGCACCTCACTTGCTTCTTTCTGCACTTCTCTTGCCTCTTTCTGCACCCCTGTTGCTTCATTCTGCACTTTCCATGCTTGTTTCTGCACCTGTCTTGCTTCTTTCTGCACCCCTGTTGTCTCTTTATGTACCTCTTTTGCCTGTTTCTGCAAATCTCTTGCCTCTTTCTGCAGTTCTCTTGCCTCCTTCTACACCTCTGTTGCTTCTTTTTGCACTTCTCTTGCCTCTTTCTGCACCCCTGTTGCTTCATTCTGCTCTTTCCATGCTTCTTTCTGCATCTGTCTTGTTTCTTTCTGCACTCCTGTTGTCTCTTTCTGCACTTGTCTTCCCTCTTTCTGTACCTTTCTTGCCTTTTTCTGCATCTCACCTGCCTCTTTCTGCGCTTTTCTTGCTTCTTTCTACACCTCTGTTGCTTCTTTCAGCAACTCTCTTGCCTCTTTGTGCACTTCTCTTGCCTGTTTCTGCACCCCTCTTGCCTCTTTCTGCACCCGTCTTCCCTCTTTCTGCAACTCTCTTGCCTCTTTCAACACCTCTCTTCCCTCTTTCTGCACCACTCATGCCTCTTTTTGTACCTCTGTTGCTTCTTTCTGCACCCCTCTTGCCTCTTTCTGCACCCGTCTTCCCTCTTTCTGCAACTCTCTTGCCTCTTTCTATACCTCTCTTCCCTCTTTCTGCACCACTCTTGCCTCTTTTTGCATCTCTGTTGTTTCTTTCTGCACCTCTGATGGTTATTTCTGCACTGCTCTGGCTTCTTCCTGCACCTCTGTTCCAAATTTCTGCATCCCTCTTGCCTGTTTCTGTACCCTCTTCCCTCTTTCTGCACCTCTCTTGCCTCAGTATGCCCTCCTGTTACTTCTTTCTGCACCCTTTTGCCTGTTTCTGCAACTCTCTTGCCTCTTCCTGCAGTTCTCTTGCCTCCTTCTGCACCTCATTTGCCTCTTTTTGCACCTCTGTTGGTTCTTTTCCACTGCTCTTGCTTCTTTCTGCAGCTCTCTTGCAAATTTCTGCACCCCTCTTGCCTCTTTCTGCAACCCTTTTACCTGTTTCTGCACGTCTCTTGCCTCTGTCTGCACCAGTGTTCCCTCTTGCTGTACCTCTTTTGCCTGTTTCTGCAGTTCTCTTGCCTCTTTCTGCACCTCTGTTGCTTCTTTCTGCACTTCTCTTGCCACTTTCTGCACCCCTGTTGCTTCATTCTGCATTTTCCATGCTTCTTTATGCACCTGTCTTGCTTCTTTTGCACCCCTGTTGTCTCTTTCTGCACTTGTTTTCCCTCTTTCTCTACCTTTCTTGCCTGTTTCTGCATCTCACGTGCCTCTTTCTGCACTTTTCTTGCTTCTTTCTATACCTCTGTTGCTTCTTTCAGCAATTCTCTTGCCTCTTTCTGCACTTCTCTTGCCTGTTTTTGCACCTCTCTTGCCTCTTTATGCACTTCTCTTGCCTCTTTCTGCACCTCACGTGCTTCTTTATGCACTTCTCTTGCCCCTTTCTGCACCCCTGTTGCTTCATTCTGCACTTTCCATGCTTCTTTCTGCACCTGTCTTGCTTCTTTCTGCACTCCTGTTGTCTCTTTATGAACCTCTTTTGCCTGTTTCTGCAAGTCTCTTGCCTCTTTCTGCAGTTCTCTTGCCTCCTTCTGCACCTCTGTTGCTTCTTTCTGCACTTCTCTTGCCTCTTTCTGCACTTCTCTTGCCTGTTTATGTACCTCTCTTGCCTCTTTCTGCACTTCTCTTGCCTCTTTCTGCACCTCACTTGCTTCTTTCTGCACTTCTCTTGCCTCTTTATGCACCCCTGTTGCTTCATTCTGCACTTTCCATGCTTCTTTCTGCACCTGTCTTGCTTCTTTCTGCACCCCTGTTGTCTCTTTATGTACCTCTTTTGCCTGTTTCTGCAAATCTCTTGCCTCTTTCTGCAGTTCTCTTGCCTCCTTCTACACCTCTGTTGCTTCTTTTTGCACTTCTCTTGCCTCTTTCTGCACCCCTGTTGCTTCATTCTGCTCTTTCCATGCTTCTTTCTGCATCTGTCTTGTTTCTTTCTGCACTCCTGTTGTCTCTTTCTGCACTTGTCTTCCCTCTTTCTGTACCTTTCTTGCCTTTTTCTGCATCTCACCTGCCTCTTTCTGCACTTTTCTTGCTTCTTTCTATACCTGTTGCTTCTTTCAGCAATTCTCTTGCCTCCTTCTGCACTTCTGCCTGTTTCTGCACCCCTCTTGCCTCTTTCTGCACCAGTCTTCCCTCTTTGTGCAACTCTCTTGCCTCTTTCTACACCTCTCTTCCCTCTTTCTGCACCACTCTTGCCTCTTTTTGTACCTCTGTTGCTTCTTTCTGCATCCCTCTTGGCTCTTTCTGCACCCGTCTTCCCTCTTTCTGCAACTCTCTTGCATCTTTCTACATCTCTCTTCCCTCTTTCTGCACCACTCTTGCCTCTTATTGCACCTCTGTTGCTTCTTTCTCCACCTCTGATGGTTATTTCTGCACTGCTCTGGCTTATTCCTGCACCTCTGTTCCAAATTTCTGCATCCCTCTTGCCTTTTTCTGCACCCCTCTTCCCTCTTTCTGCACCTCTCTTGCCTCAATCTGCCCACCTGTTCCCTCTTTCTGCACCCTTTTGCCTGTTTCTGCAACTCTCTTGCCTCTTACTGCAGTTCTCTTGCCTCCTTCTGCACCTCACTTGCCTCTTTTTGCACCTCTGTTGGTTCTTTTGCACTGCTCTTGCTTCTTTCTGCAGCTCTCTTGCAAATTTCTACACCGCTCTTGCCTCTTTCTGCACCCCTTTTACCTGTTTCTGCACGTCTCTTGCCTCTGTCTGCACCTGTGTTCCCTCTTGCTGTACCTCTTTGCCTGTTTCTGCAAGTCTCTTGCCTCTTTCTGCAGTTCTCTTGCCTCCTTCTGCACCTCTGTTGCTTCTTTCTGCACTTCTCTTGCCTCTTTCTGCACTTCTCTTGCCTGTTTATGTACCTCTCTTGCCTCTTTCTGCACTTCTCTTGCCTCTTTCTGCACCTCACTTGCTTCTTTCTGCACTTCACTTGCCTCTTTCTGCACCCCTGTTGCTTCATTCTGCACTTTCCATGCTTCTTTCTGCACCTGTCTTGCTTCTTTCTGCACCCCTGTTGTCTCTTTATGTACCTCTTTTGCCTGTTTCTGCAAATCTCTTGCCTCTTTCTGCAGTTCTCTTGCCTCCTTCTACACCTCTGTTGCTTCTTTTTGCACTTCTCTTGCCTCTTTCTGCACCCCTGTTGCTTCATTCTGCTCTTTCCATGCTTCTTTCTGCATCTGTCTTGTTTCTTTCTGCACTCCTGTTGTCTCTTTCTGTACTTGTCTTCCCTCTTTCTGTACCTTTCTTGCCTTTTTCTGCATCTCACCTGCCTCTTTCTGCGCTTTTCTTGCTTCTTTCTACACCTCTGTTGCTTCTTTCAGCAACTCTCTTGCCTCTTTGTGCACTTCTCTTGCCTGTTTCTGCACCCCTCTTGCCTCTTTCTGCACCAGTCTTCCCTCTTTGTGCAACTCTCTTGCCTCTTTCTACACCTCTCTTCCCTCTTTCTGCACCACTCTTGCCTCTTTTTGTACCTCTGTTGCTTCTTTCTGCATCCCTCTTGGCTCTTTCTGCACCCGTCTTCCCTCTTTCTGCAACTCTCTTGCATCTTTCTACATCTCTCTTCCCTCTTTCTGCACCACTCTTGCCTCTTATTGCACCTCTGTTGCTTCTTTCTCCACCTCTGATGGTTATTTCTGCACTGCTCTGGCTTATTCCTGCACCTCTGTTCCAAATTTCTGCATCCCTCTTGCCTTTTTCTGCACCCCTCTTCCCTCTTTCTGCACCTCTCTTGCCTCAATCTGCCCACCTGTTCCCTCTTTCTGCACCCTTTTGCCTGTTTCTGCAACTCTCTTGCCTCTTACTGCAGTTCTCTTGCCTCCTTCTGCACCTCACTTGCCTCTTTTTGCACCTCTGTTGGTTCTTTTGCACTGCTCTTGCTTCTTTCTGCAGCTCTCTTGCAAATTTCTGCACCCCTCTTGCCTCTTTCTGCACCCCTTTTACCTGTTTCTGCACGTCTCTTGCCTCTGTCTGCACCTGTGTTCCCTCTTGCTGTACCTCTTTTGCCTGTTTCTGCAAGTCTCTTGCCTCTTTCTGCAGTTCTCTTGCCTCCTTCTGCACCTCTGTTGCTTCTTTCTGCACTTCTCTTGCCTCTTTCTGCACTTCTCTTGCCTGTTTATGTACCTCTCTTGCCTCTTTCTGCACTTCTCTTGCCTCTTTCTGCACCTCACTTGCTTCTTTCTGCACTTCTCTTGCCTCTTTCTGCACCTCTGTTGCTTCATTCTACACTTTCCATGCTTCTTTCTGCACCTGTTTTGCTTCTTTCTGCACCCCTGTTGTCTCTTTATGTACCTCTTTTGCCTGTTTCTGCAAATCTCTTGCCTCTTTCTGCAGTTCTCTTGCCTCCTTCTACACCTCTGTTGCTTCTTTCTGCACTTCTCTTGCCTCTTTCTGCACTTCTCTTGCCTGTTTATGTACCTCTCTTGCCTCTTTCTGCACTTCTCTTGCCTCTTTCTGCACCTCACTTGCTTCTTTCTGCACTTCTCTTGCCTCTTTCTGCACCCCTGTTGCTTCATTCTGCTCTTTCCATGCTTCTTTCTGCATCTGTCTTGTTTCTTTCTGCACTCCTGTTGTCTCTTTCTGTACTTGTCTTCCCTCTTTCTGTACCTTTCTTGCCTTTTTCTGCATCTCACCTGCCTCTTTCTGCACTTTTCTTGCTTCTTTCTACACCTCTGTTGCTTCTTTCAGCAACTCTCTTGCCTCTTTGTGCACTTCTCTTGCCTGTTTCTGCACCCCTCTTGCCTCTTTCTGCACCCGTCTTCCCTCTTTCTGCAACTCTCTTGCCTCTTTCAACACCTCTCTTCCCTCTTTCTGCACCACTCATGCCTCTTTTTGTACCTCTGTTGCTTCTTTCTGCACCCCTCTTGCTTCTTTCTGCACCCGTCTTCCCTCTTTCTGCAACTCTCTTGCCTCTTTCTATACCTCTCTACCCTCTTTCTGCACCACTCTTGCCTCTTTTTGCATCTCTGTTGCTTCTTTCTGCACCTCTGATGGTTATTTCTGCACTGCTCTGGCTTCTTCCTGCACCTCTGTTCCAAATTTCTGCATCCCTCTTGCCTGTTTCTGTACCCCTCTTCCCTCTTTCTGCACCTCTCTTGCCTCAGTATGCCCTCCTGTTACTTCTTTCTGCACCCTTTTGCCTGTTTCTGCAACTCTCTTGCCTCTTCCTGCAGTTCTCTTGCCTCCTTCTGCACCTCATTTGCCTCTTTTTGCACCTCTGTTGGTTCTTTTCCACTGCTCTTGCTTCTTTCTGCAGCTCTCTTGCAAATTTCTGCACCCCTCTTGCCTCTTTCTGCAACCCTTTTACCTGTTTCTGCACGTCTCTTGCCTCTGTCTGCACCAGTGTTCCCTCTTGCTGTACCTCTTTTGCCTGTTTCTGCAGTTCTCTTGCCTCTTTCTGCACCTCTGTTGCTTCTTTCTGCACTTCTCTTGCCACTTTCTGCACCCCTGTTGCTTCATTCTGCATTTTCCATGCTTCTTTATGCACCTGTCTTGCTTCTTTTTGCACCCCTGTTGTCTCTTTCTGCACTTGTTTTCCTCTTTCTCTACCTTTCTTGCCTGTTTCTGCATCTCACGTGCCTCTTTCTGCACTTTTCTTGCTTCTTTCTATACCTCTGTTGCTTCTTTCAGCAATTCTCTTGCCTCTTTCTGCACTTCTCTTGCCTGTTTTTGCACCTCTCTTGCCTCTTTATGCACTTCTCTTGCCTCTTTCTGCACCTCACGTGCTTCTTTATGCACTTCTCTTGCCCCTTTCTGCACCCCTGTTGCTTCATTCTGCACTTTCCATGCTTCTTTCTGCACCTGTCTTGCTTCTTTCTGCACTCCTGTTGTCTCTTTATGAACCTCTTTTGCCTGTTTCTGCAAGTCTCTTGCCTCTTTCTGCAGTTCTCTTGCCTCCTTCTGCACCTCTGTTGCTTCTTTCTGCACTTCTCTTGCCTCTTTCTGCACTTCTCTTGCCTGTTTATGTACCTCTCTTGCCTCTTTCTGCACTTCTCTTGCCTCTTTCTGCACCTCACTTGCTTCTTTCTGCACTTCTCTTGCCTCTTTCTGCACCCCTGTTGCTTCATTCTGCACTTTCCATGCTTCTTTCTGCACCTGTCTTGCTTCTTTCTGCATCCCTGTTGTCTCTTTATGTACCTCTTTTGCCTGTTTCTGCAAATCTCTTGCCTCTTTCTGCAGTTCTCTTGCCTCCTTCTACACCTCTGTTGCTTCTTTTTGCACTTCTCTTGCCTCTTTCTGCACCCCTGTTGCTTCATTCTGCTCTTTCCATGCTTCTTTCTGCATCTGTCTTGTTTCTTTCTGCACTCCTGTTGTCTCTTTCTGCACTTGTCTTCCCTCTTTCTGTACCTTTCTTGCCTTTTCTGCATCTCACCTGCCTCTTTCTGCACTTTTCTTGCTTCTTTCTATACCTGTTGCTTCTTTCAGCAATTCTCTTGCCTCTTTCTGCACTTCTGCCTGTTTCTGCACCCCTCTTGCCTCTTTCTGCACCAGTCTTCCTCTTTGTGCAACTCTCTTGCCTCTTTCTACACCTCTCTTCCCTCTTTCTGCACCACTCTTGCCTCTTTTTGTACCTCTGTTGCTTCTTTCTGCATCCCTCTTGGCTCTTTCTGCACCCGTCTTCCCTCTTTCTGCAACTCTCTTGCATCTTTCTACATCTCTCTTCCCTCTTTCTGCACCACTCTTGCCTCTTATTGCACCTCTGTTGCTTCTTTCTCCACCTCTGATGGTTATTTCTGCACTGCTCTGGCTTATTCCTGCACCTCTGTTCCAAATTTCTGCATCCCTCTTGCCTTTTTCTGCACCCCTCTTCCCTCTTTCTGCACCTCTCTTGCCTCAATCTGCCCACCTGTTCCCTCTTTCTGCACCCTTTTGCCTGTTTCTGCAACTCTCTTGCCTCTTACTGCAGTTCTCTTGCCTCCTTCTGCACCTCACTTGCCTCTTTTTGCACCTCTGTTGGTTCTTTTGCACTGCTCTTGCTTCTTTCTGCAGCTCTCTTGCAAATTTCTGCACCCCTCTTGCCTCTTTCTGCACCCCTTTTACCTGTTTCTGCACGTCTCTTGCCTCTGTCTGCACCTGTGTTCCCTCTTGCTGTACCTCTTTTGCCTGTTTCTGCAAGTCTCTTGCCTCTTTCTGCAGTTCTCTTGCCTCCTTCTGCACCTCTGTTGCTTCTTTCTGCACTTCTCTTGCCTCTTTCTGCACTTCTCTTGCCTGTTTATGTACCTCTCTTGCCTCTTTCTGCACTTCTCTTGCCTCTTTCTGCACCTCACTTGCTTCTTTCTGCACTTCTCTTGCCTCTTTCTGCACCCCTGTTGCTTCATTCTGCACTTTCCATGCTTCTTTCTGCACCTGTCTTGCTTCTTTCTGCACCCCTGTTGTCTCTTTATGTACCTCTTTTGCCTGTTTCTGCAAATCTCTTGCCTCTTTCTGCAGTTCTCTTGCCTCCTTCTACACCTCTGTTGCTTCTTTTTGCACTTCTCTTGCCTCTTTCTGCACCCCTGTTGCTTCATTCTGCTCTTTCCATGCTTCTTTCTGCATCTGTCTTGTTTCTTTCTGCACTCCTGTTGTCTCTTTCTGTACTTGTCTTCCCTCTTTCTGTACCTTTCTTGCCTTTTCTGCATCTCACCTGCCTCTTTCTGCGCTTTTCTTGCTTCTTTCTACACCTCTGTTGCTTCTTTCAGCAACTCTCTTGCCTCTTTGTGCACTTCTCTTGCCTGTTTCTGCACCCTCTTGCCTCTTTCTGCACCCGTCTTTCCTCTTTCTGCAACTCTCTTGCCTCTTTCAACACCTCTCTTCCCTCTTTCTGCACCACTCATGCCTCTTTTTGTACCTCTGTTGCTTCTTTCTGCACCCCTCTTGCTTCTTTCTGCACCCGTCTTCCCTCTTTCTGCAACTCTCTTGCCTCTTTCTATACCTCTCTTCCCTCTTTCTGCACCACTCTTGCCTCTTTTTGCATCTCTGTTGCTTCTTTCTGCACCTCTGATGGTTATTTCTGCACTGCTCTGGCTTCTTCCTGCACCTCTGTTCCAAATTTCTGCATCCCTCTTGCCTGTTTCCGTACCCTCTTCCCTCTTTCTGCACCTCTCTTGCCTCAGTATGCCCTCCTGTTACTTCTTTCTGCACCCTTTTGCCTGTTTCTGCAACTCTCTTGCCTCTTCCTGCAGTTCTCTTGCCTCCTTCTGCACCTCATTTGCCTCTTTTGCACCTCTGTTGGTTCTTTTCCACTGCTCTTGCTTCTTTCTGCAGCTCTCTTGCAAATTTCTGCACCCCTCTTGCCTCTTTCTGCAACCCTTTTACCTGTTTCTGCACGTCTCTTGCCTCTGTCTGCACCAGTGTTCCCTCTTGCTGTACCTCTTTTGCCTGTTTCTGCAGTTCTCTTGCCTCTTTCTGCACCTCTGTTGCTTCTTTCTGCACTTCTCTTGCCACTTTCTGCACCCCTGTTGCTTCATTCTGCATTTTCCATGCTTCTTTATGCACCTGTCTTGCTTCTTTTTGCACCCCTGTTGTCTCTTTCTGCACTTGTTTTCCCTCTTTCTCTACCTTTCTTACCTGTTTCTGCATCTCACGTGCCTCTTTCTGCACTTTTCTTGCTTCTTTCTATACCTCTGTTGCTTCTTTCAGCAATTCTCTTGCCTCTTTCTGCACTTCTCTTGCCTGTTTTTGCACCTCTCTTGCCTCTTTATGCACTTCTCTTGCCTCTTTCTGCACCTCACGTGCTTCTTTCTGTACTTCTCTTGCCTCTTTCTGCACCCCTGTTGCTTCATTCTGCACTTTCCATGCTTCTTTCTGCACCTGTCTTGCTTCTTTCTGCACTCCTGTTGTCTCTTTATGAACCTCTTTTGACTGTTTCTGAAAATCTCTTGCCTCTTTCTGCAGTTCTCTTGCCTCCTTCTACACCTCTGTTGCTTCTTTTTGCACTTCTCTTGCCTCTTTCTGCAAACCTGTTGCTTCATTCTGCACTTTCCATGCTTCCTTCTGCATCTGTCTTGTTTCTTTCTGCACCCCAGTTGTCTCTTTCTGCACTTGTCTTCCCTCTTTCAGTACCTTTCTTGCCTTTTTCTGCATCTCACTTGCCTCTTTCTGCACTTTTCTTGCTTCTTTCTATACCTGTTGCTTCTTTCAGCAATTCTCTTGCCTCTTTCTGCACTTCTGCCTGTTTCTGCACCCCTCTTGCCTCTTTCTGCACCAGTCTTCCCTCTTTGTGCAACTCTCTTGCCTCTTTCTATACCTCTCTTACCTCTTTCTGCACCACATTTGCCTCTGTAGGAGAGTAGGATCTGCCTCTTATGTTGCCCCCACTTTTTTTCTGATGTTAGCACTGGTTTCTGGCTATAGTCTGGCTGGGTCCCTGCCAATCAGGGCCCCAGCCTCTCTGTTCTCTCTAAACGACATGGAGTGCACTCTAGGTGCACTAGTGATTGGATACTGTGGTGCCTTATGAGTCCCTAGTATATGCTACCTTAGGTACCAAGGGCATAGGTACTTCACAGGCCTCCCAGGGGCTGCAGCATATGATATGCCACCCCTGGGAAGCAGTCTAAATCTGACACCACAGGCCTGCTACTGCAGCCTGGGTGAGGTGGTGCTAGCACCCTCACTGAGATATAGGTTTCCTATATCTCTCCTGCACACACATATAAACCTATCAGTCACCCCTAAGGCAGGCCCTATCAATCCTGAGGGCAGGGTGCTTGGCTTCTATGTGAGGGGTGCCTCTGCATGAGCAGGGCCCCTCTGCAGTTCTCAGAGTCCATTCTCTGGTGCTGTTTGTGGATGCGGTTAAACCATATACTCTTAAGTGCATTATATCCTCGCGGTAAATGCTAACTTTGGAATGGCTGCATCAAAACATGTCGTGTTTGGTGTCAAACATCTTGGAATACTACCCCTCGCCAATCTTGGCGGTGGGGGTAGCATTCCACCCTTCTAGAGGGAGAAGACATGTACCTGCTGTGGAAACGCGGTAGAATCCTAAAGAGCCCTGGCATCACAAAATGGATGCCACCAGTCACAGACACTGGGCTGCCCTCCTGCTGATGACCGAAACTCGCAGTGGAGGAAGCCCAACAATAGGCATCCTGTCACAGGGAGGTGTAACCACCTTCCAGACAGGGTTTAGTGTATTGGGGCTGGGTGGGTGCACTCTTAGAGTGCTTTGAAGTCCTGCACTGGGGGAGCAGAAGGCTCCTCTGTGCATATGCCAGTTCAAACCAGCTCAGGGGCTACCTGCCCCTGCTCTGGCGCGAAACTGGACAAAGGGAAGTGGGTGTAGCCACCCCCTCCCTTGACCCTCCCATAGGTGGGGTCATAGAGCTAGTCCATCCCCTCTTTTTAGTATAAGAGGGGAACCTTGCCATTGCAAAGCAGATAACCCCTGGACGACGCTCTACAGAAGAATCCTGGCCCTTCGACGTTCCACTACCTTTGGAAGACAGAAGAATCTCCCTTGGAGTCAAGGAGTGACTCCCCTGCTTGGCAGGCACCAAAAACGACAACGACGGTCGCAAACTACGCCGCTCCCGCCGGAGTCCGAAGTCCCTGCAGCCCAGGAAGTGGATTTCCTGACCTCTCCCAGGCCATCGTGAGTCCCCAGTGAAGCTGAGGCAAGTGGACCCCACGAGTAATGAGGAACCGCGACCCCTGGGTACCGTGCACTATTGTCGAGTGCAACCCCTTCACAACGTTCTACGAACCTGTGCTTTGGACCACGTGTGGTCCCGACCTCCAGCAGGAATCCCTCCGAAGATCAGAGGCCTACACCGTCCCGAGTGACCGTGGGCCCCTGTTGAGTAATTCCGCCCGAGGTGTCTTTGCGATCCCTTGCCCGCTGGCTTGTGGGTCCCCAGAAGACTTCTTAAAGAAACCAAAGGGCTCCCCTGGTTGCTCCAGGCCTGCCCTGACTTACCCTCGCTGGGTGAGTTCCACAGACCTTGCTGGTCTGCACCATCGACTTTTCTTCATCTCCCTGAGACTTGCGGCTGCCAAGGCTTGTTGGCTCCGATCGAGTTGCCGACACCACAGTCAGCTGCAGACGTCGAGGGACACACCGAATCCAGCTCCTGGTCGTCGTCGACGCCTCCTGGACCACGTGGCTGAAGAGTCAAGGCACCCGCAACTGACCTGAATCACTCGACGACGGTGGGCATCCATCTTCCTTGCCCCGAGTCACTGCCAAGTGACTTTGAACACTGTCCCCTCTGCTTTCAGGTCATCCTTCTTCAGAATCCAGGCTTGGATTCCACCCGACACCAAAGGACACCTGTGCACCCGGCTTCCCTGGGTGAGGTAACTCCAGCACTACGGTGCTCCTGTGGGTGTGGGCCCTAGAACGACTTACCCTGTAAGTGACTTGCTTGTAGGTTCTATAGAAGTATCCTAAAACTCTTTCTTTCCAACCGCGACTTGCCCCATTGAAGTTAACGGCGATCCGCGCCTGTGTATCCACACTGCACGCGTCCCCTGTGGGTCCTTTACTTACCTGCCTTGGGTGGTTTCGTGAGGCCCCTGCACTTCTGAAGGCCCTAGGCCTTGTCTCCCTGCAAGTCGTTGTCCCTAAGTCTCTTACTTAGTATATGGTCTGGTACGCCCCTAGGGCCCCAGCCATATTTTGTGCTTAACTTATTGTGAAACGTTGATTTGTGCATATGTTTGTCTTCTAATCTCATAAAGAGATTAGTAGAGAGTTATTTAGAAATAAATACATATATATTTGATATATATACCTGTGTGGTGTCTTTTCATTTGGTGATTCAAGAGATTATATGGTAAAACAAGCTGCTTTACATTCCTCCAAGACTTAGCCTGAAGGCTGCTCTCCACAGCTACCACTAGGATAGCTTTCTTTAAAAGGTTGTCTTAAACCTATCTACCATAAGAGTCGATTTGCCCTGGTGCAAGGTGTCCACTTTAATTAGTGAACAGCATATACCAGGCCAACTTCTCACAGCCTCTTTTTGTACCTCTGTTGCTTCTTTCTGCACTTCTCTCTCCTCTTTCTGTACCCCTCTTGCCTCTTTCTGCACCTCTGATGCTTCTTTCTGCACCTCTCTTACTTCTTTCTGCAGCTGATTGGCTTCTTTCAGCACCTCTGTTGCTTTTTTCTGCAGATCTCTTGCCTCTTTCTGCACCTCACTTGCCTGTTTCAACACCTCTGTTGCTTTTTTCTGAAGATCTCTTGCCTCTTTCTGTACCCCTCTTTTCTCTTTCTCCACCTCTCTTGCCTCTTTCTGCACCCCTATTCCCTCTTTCTGCACCTCTCTTGCCTCTTTCTGTACCTCTGTTGACTCTTTCTGCACTTCTCTTGCTCTTTCTGCGCCCTTTGCGCCTCTTTCAGCACCTCTGTTACTTCTTTCTGCACTTCTCTTCCTTCTTTCTGCACCTCTCTTGCTTCTTTCTGCACCTCACTTGCCTCTTTAAGCACCTCTGTTGCTTTTTTCTGCAGATCTCTTGCCTCTTTCTGCACCCCTCTTTTCTCTTTCTGCACCTGTCTTGCCTCTTTCAGCACCCCTGTTCCCTCTTTCTGCACTTTTCTTGCCTCTTTCTGCACCCCTTTTGCCTCTTTTTGCACCTCTGTTGCTTCTTTCTGCACTTCTATTGCCTCTTTCTGCACCTCTCTTGCTTCTTTCTGCACCTCACTCGCCTCTTTCAGCACCTCTGTTGCTTTTTTCTGCAGATCTCATGCCCCTTTCTGCACCTCACTTGACTCTTTCAGCACCTCTGTTGCTTTTTTCTGCAGATCTCTTGCCTCTTTCTGCACCCCTCTTTTCTCTTTCTGCACCTCTCTTGCCTCTATCTGCACCCCTGTGCCCTCTTTTTGCACCTTTCCTGCCTGTTTCTGCAGTTCTCTTGCCTCTTTCTGTACCTCTGTTGCCTCTTCTGTATCTCTCTTGCCTCTTTGTGCACCCCTCTTCCCTCTTTGTGCAACTCAATTGCCTCTTTCTACACCTCTGTTGGTTCTTTCTGCACTGCTATTGCTTCTTTCTGCACCTTACTTGCCTCTTTCTGCACTTCTCTTGCTTCTTTCTACACCTCTGTTGCTTCTTTCAGCAATTCTCTTGCATCTTTCTGCAGTTCTCTTCCTTCTTTCTGCACCCCTCCTGCCTCTTTCTGTACCCCTCTTGCCTCTTTTTCCACCGCTGCTGGTTCTTTCTACACCTCTTTTGCTTTGTTCTGCACTTCACTTGCCTATTTCTGTACCCCTCTTGCCTCTTTCTGCACTTCTATTGCCTCTTTCTGCACCTCTCTTGCTTCTTTCTGCACCTCACTCGCCTCTTTCAGCACCTCTGTTGCTTTTTTCTGCAGATCTCATGCCCCTTTCTGCACCTCACTTGCCTCTTTCAGCACCTCTGTTGCTTTTTTCTGCAGATCTCTTGCCTCTTTCTGCACCCCTCTTTTCTCTTTCTGCACCTCTCTTGCCTCTATCTGCACCCCTGTGCCCTCTTTTTGCACCTTTCCTGCCTGTTTCTGCAGTTCTCTTGCCTCTTTCTGTACCTCTGTTGCCTCTTCTGTATCTCTCTTGCCTCTTTGTGCACCCCTCTTCCCTCTTTGTGCAACTCAATTGCCTCTTTCTACACCTCTGTTGGTTCTTTCTGCACTGCTATTGCTTCTTTCTGCACCTTACTTGCCTCTTTCTGCACTTCTCTTGCTTCTTTCTACACCTCTGTTGCTTCTTTCAGCAATTCTCTTGCATCTTTCTGCAGTTCTCTTCCTTCTTTCTGCACCCCTCCTGCCTCTTTCTGTACCCCTCTTGCCTCTTTTTCCACCGCTGCTGGTTCTTTCTACACCTCTTTTGCTTTGTTCTGCACTTCACTTGCCTATTTCTGTACCCCTCTTGCCTCTTTCTGCACCTCTGTTGGTTCTTTCTGCACTGCTCTGGCTTTTTCCTGCACCTCTGTTCCAAATTTCTGCATCCCTCTTGCCTTTATCTTCACCCCTCTTCCCTCTTTCTGCACCTCTCTTGCCTCAGTCTGCCCACCTGTTCCCTCTTTCTGCATCCCTTTTGCCTGTTTCTGCAACTCTCTTGCCTCTTTCTGCAGTTCTCTTGCCTCCTTCTGCACCTCACTTGCCTCGTTTTGCACCTCTGTTGGTTCTTTTGCACTGCTCTTGCTTCTT
Source organism: Calotriton arnoldi (assembly GCA_963921515.1). Classification (NCBI taxonomy): domain Eukaryota; kingdom Metazoa; phylum Chordata; class Amphibia; order Caudata; family Salamandridae; genus Calotriton; species Calotriton arnoldi. The sequence continues at coordinate 108,523 of CAWUFW010016274.1, forward strand.
TCTGCAGCTATCTTGCAAATTTCTGCACCCCTCTTGCCTCTTTCTGCACCCCTTTTACCTGTTTCTGCACGTCTCTTGCCTCTGTCTGCACCTGTGTTCCCTCTTGCTGTACCTCTTTTGCCTGTTTCTGCAAATCTCTTGCCTCTCTCTGCAGTTCTCTTGCCTCCTTCTGCACCTCTGTTGCTTCTTTCTGCACTTCTCTTGCCTCTTTCTGCACTTCTCTTGCCTGTTTCTGTACCTCTCTTGCCTCTTTCTGCACTTCTCTTGCCTCTTTCTGCACCTCACTTGCTTCTTTCTGCACTTCTCTTGCCTCTTTCCGCACCCCTGTTGTCTCATTCTGCACTTTCCATGCTTCTTTCTGGACCTGTCTTGCTTCTTTCTGCACCCCTGTTGTCTCTTTATGTACCTCTTTTGCCTGTTTCTGCAAATCTCTTGCCTCTTTCTGCAGTTCTGTTGCCTCCTTCTACACCTCTGTTGCTTCTTTTTGCAGTTCTCTTGCCTCTTTCTGCACCCCTGTTGCTTCATTCTGCACTTTCCATGCTTCTTTCTGCATCTGTCTTGTTTCTTTCTGCACCCCTGTTGTCTCTTTCTGCACTTGTCTTCCCTCTTTCTGTACCTTTCTTGCCTTTTTCTGCATCTCACCTGCCTCTTTCTGCGCTTTTCTTGCTTCTTTCTACACCTCTGTTGCTTCTTTCAGCAACTCTCTTGCCTCTTTGTGCACTTCTCTTGCCTGTTTCTGTACCCCTCTTGCCTCTTTCTGCACCCGTCTTCCCTCTTTCTGCAACTCTCTTGCCTCTTTCAACATCTCTCTTCCCTCTTTCTGCACCACTCTTGCCTCTTTTTGTACCTCTGTTGCTTCTTTCTGCACCCCTCTTGCTTCTTTCTGCACCCGTCTTCCCTCTTTCTGCAACACTCTTGCCTCTTTCTATACCTCTCTTCCCTCTTTCTGCACCACTCTTGCCTCTTTTTGAATCTCTGTTGCTTCTTTCTGCACCTCTGATGGTTATTTCTGCACTGCTCTGGCTTCTTCCTGCACCTCTGTTCCAAATTTCTGCATCCCTCTTGCCTGTTTCCGTACCCCTCTTCCCTCTTTCTGCACCACTCTTGCCTCAGTATGCCCTCCTGTTACTTCATTCTGCACCCTTTTGCCTGTTTCTGCAACTCTCTTGCCTCTTCCTGCAGTTCTCTTGCCTCCTTCTGCACCTCATTTGCCTCTTTTTGCACCTCTGTTGGTTCTTTTCCACTGCTCTTGCTTCTTTCTGCAGCTCTCTTGCAAATTTCTGCACCCTTCTTGCCTCTTTCTGCAACCCTTTTACCTGTTTCTGCACGTCTCTTGCCTCTGTCTGCACCTGTGTTCCCTCTTGCTGTACCTCTTTTGCCTGTTTCTGCAAGTCTCTTGCCTCTTTCTGCAGTTCTCTTGCCTCCTTCTGCACCTCTGTTGCTTCTTTCTGCACTTTCTTGCCTCTTTCTGCACCCCTGTTGCTTCATTCTGCATTTTCCATGCTTCTTTATGCACCTGTCTTGCTTCTTTTTGCACCCCTGTTGTCTCTTTCTGCACTTGTTTTCCCTCTTTCTCTACCTTTCTTGCCTGTTTCTGCATCTCACGTGCCTCTTTCTGCACTTTTCTTGCTTCTTTCTATACCTCTGTTGCTTCTTTCAGCAATTCTCTTGCCTCTTTCTGCACTTCTCTTGCCTGTTTCTGCACCTCTCTTGCTTCTTTCAGCAATTCTCTTGCCTCTTTCTGCACTTCTCTTGCCTGTTTTTGCACCTCTCTTGCCTCTTTCTGCACTTCTCTTGCCTCTTTCTGCACCTCACGTGCTTCTTTCTGCACCTGTCTTGCTTCTTTCTGCACTCCTGTTGTCTCTTTATGTACCTCTTTTGACTGTTTCTGCAAATCTCTTGCCTCTTTCTGCATTTCTCTTGCCTCCTTCTACACCTCTGTTGCTTCTTTTTGCACTTCTCTTGCATCTTTCTGCAACCCTGTTGCTTAATTCTGCACTTTCCATGCTTCCTTCTGCATCTGTCTTGCTTCTTTCTGCACCCCTGTTGTCTGTTTCTGCACTTGTCTTCCCTCTTTCAGTACCTTTCTTGCCTTTTTCTGCATCTCACTTGCCTCTTTCTGTACTTTTCTTGCTTCTTTCTATACCTGTTGCTTCTTTCAGCAATTCTCTTGCCTCTTTCTGCACTTCTGCCTGTTTCTGCACCCCTCTTGCCTCTGTCTGCACCCGCCTTCCCTCTTTGTGCAACTCTCTTGCCTCTTTCTATACCTCTCTTACCTCTTTCTGCACCACATTTGCCTCTTTTTGTACCTCTGTTGCTTCTTTCTGCACTTCTCTCTCCTCTTTCTGTACCCTTCTTGCCTCTTTCTGCACCTCTGATGCTTCTTTCTGCACCTCTCTTACTTCTTTCTGCAGCTGATTTGCTTCTTTCAGCACCTCTGTTGCTTTTCTTCTACTGATCTCTTGCCTCTTTCTGCACCTCACTTGCCTGTTTCAACACCTCTGTTGCTTTTTTCTGAAGATCTCTTGCCTCTTTCTGTACCCTTCTGTAGGAGAGTAGGATCTGCCTCTTATGTTGCCCCCACTTTTTTTCTGATGTTTACACTGGTTTCTGGCCATAGTCTGGCTGGGCCCCTGCTAATCAGGGTCCCAGCCTCTCTGTTCTCTCTAGACGACTTGGAGTGCACTCTAGGTGCACTAGTGATTGGATACTGTGGTACCTTATGAGTCCCTAGTATATGGTACCTTAGGTACCAAGGACATAGGTACTTCACAGGCCTACCAGGGGCTGAAGCATGTATTATGCCACCCCTGGGAAGCAGACTAAATCTGACACCACAGGCCTGCTACTGCAGCCTGGGTGAGGTGGTGCTAGCACTCCTCACTGAGATATAGGACCCCTATATCGCTCCTGCACACACATATGAACCTATCAGTCACCCCTAAGGCAGGCCCTATCAATCCTGAGGGCAGGGTGCTTGGCTTCTATGTGAGGGGGTGCCTCTGCCTGAGCAGATCCCCTCTGCAGCTCTCAGAGTCCATTCTCTGGTGCTGTTTGTGGATGCGGTTAAACCATATACTTTTAAGTGCATTATATCCTTGCGGTAAAATGCTAACTTTGGAATGGCTGCATCGAAACATGTCGTGTTTGGTGTCAAACATCTTAGACACACCACGTCCATCTCCTTTGCAACACTAGCTAGAACTGTATCCTTCGACTCGTACTGAGTCCGATCGGTGTTCGCCTCGAACACACAAAGGGCCTGTAACTCTGAGAACTACATCGCACTGACTCGCACAAGGTTCGCTTCTGTGTTAGACACAGCGCGTCCATCTCCCTTGCATCTCTATCTTAAACCGCGTCCTTCAACTCGTACAATGACCGATCGGTGTGTTCGCCTCGAACACGCAAGGGACCTTTAACATTGATATCCCAATCGCATCTGAGCGCATAGACTCGCACAGGACTCGCACCGGTGCCAGGTCACCGCGTACGTCCCCTGTGGGTCTCCTACAACTACCTGGGGTGGTTCTTGGGGGTCCCTCGATTCTAGATGCCCTAGACCTAGGTCTAGCAAACTAAGATTGTGATATTCGATTGTGCTAAACTTATTCTGATAAGATTTGACTTGTACATATGTTCTTGACCTCTAATCTCATAAAGAGATTAGTAGAGAGTGTTTATTAATAAATACATATATATTTGATATATATACCTGTGTGGTGTCTTTTCATTTGGTGATTCAAGAGATTGTGTGGTAAAACAAGCTGCTTTACATTCCTTCAAGACTTAGCCTGAAGGCTGCTCTCCACAGCTACCACTAGGATAACTTTCTATAAAGTTTGTCTTAAACCTATCTACCATAAGAGTCGAATTGTTCTGGTGCAAGGTGTCCACTTTAATTAGTGAACAGCATATACCAGGCCAACTTCTCACATTGGTGGGCAGCGTGTGGGATTCCAGCTTGCTATTGTTTTACCAGAAAATCTCTATTTGAATTACTAACTGAAAACCACTATAGGTACTTGAGGTACATATAAAGTCAAGCTTAGTATCAATAAGTTCTACTGAACTTAGAGCTGTGTGCCAAGGGATAGCACACCCTTTCTACAGCTCAAGCTAGTATCAGTAGGCCACAAACTAGTGTAGGTAGTACAACACTGCACAACACTAGAATGTCCTTAAGGGGTGGAACCAGTGGATCCACTCAGCCTCAGTATAAGGACATGGCTTTCTCTGACTTGAGAGCCATGTGTGTTGAAAGACACCTGAGGCTAGGACAGAGTCCCTCAACCCTACACCTGATAGATCTGCTGACAGCAGATGATCTTAGATTGGCTCTAGGAGCTAATGGGTCTGAATCAGTGGGTGGGTCAATTACAGTATCTGAGTCAGATGATGAACATCAGAATGACCAGGACTCTGTGATTGAAGGGCCAGGCCTCAAGGGGCCTGAAAAGGACAGAGGAATTCTCCCTAAGATAACTGACAGAGTGGACGAGAGGCATAGGTCCCCTTCCAGGGAATCTGAGCACTCTTATCACTCTGGCAGAGAATTTGTCCACCAGAGGAACTCATACTTTCCAATAAGAGAGACCTCCTCTGAAAGAATGTGCAAACTGCTGCAGTATGAGGAAGCAAGAGTTGCCCTCAGAACCAAGCAGTTGGCACTGGATAGAGAAGGCCTGGAGATCCAGAGAGCTTCTAGACGAGAGGGGTTAGAACCCCTTGGTGGCAGCAACAGTGTCCCTAGAGGCAGAGAATCCATTCCAGACCATAGGAACCTGAGCAAGGTTGTTCCTCCCTACCAGAGTGGGGATGATATCCACAAGTGGATAACTGCTATGGAGAGGGCCTGTAGAGTACAGCAGGTCCCCCAAAAGCAGTGGGCAGCAATCTTGTGGCTCTCCTTTTCAGACAAAGGTAGAGACAAGCTCCTCACTGTTAGAGAAGAGGATGCTGATGATTATGAAGTCCTGAAGAGTGCACTGATAGATGGGTTTGGCTTAACCACTGAACAGCACAGGTTGAAGTTCAGAGACACCCAGAAGGCACAGACTCAGGACTGGACTGACTTTGTTGATTGTGCAACCAAGGCTCTGGAGGGTTGGCTGGTTGGCAGTAGGGTTACTGATTTCAAGGGATTATAATCTGATGATGAGAGAACAGATCCTTAATAATTGCCAGAACCAGTTGTTGCATCAGTACCTGGTGAACTCGGATCTGACCTCTCCCCAAGAATTGGGAAAGAAGGCAGACAAATGGGTCAGAACCAGGGTGAGGCAGAAACCCCAGAACCAAGGGAGTGACACCAAGAAGCAAGATCCTAAGGGCTCTGAGAAAGGTGGGGATAAGTCAAAAGACCAGAAGTCTTCACAAGGGCCCCAAAAATCTGCATCTGGTGGGGAGTCACAATCCAACAAGGGAAAAGGCCAAAAGAAGCCCTGGTGCAAATTCTGTAAACAGAAAGGGCACTGGACTTCTGACTGTAACAAGTCCAAAGACCAAACCACCACCACTCATGCCCCTAAGGCAACTGTTCCCCCTAGCTCAGCTACTGGTGGAGGTGGTACACAGAATAAGGGTGTAGTAGGGTTGACCCTGGGTTCTGAAGTGGACTCTGGCCTAGTCAGAGTACCCACTCAGGCAATGCTGATTTGTGAGGGAGACCTTAATATGTCCTTCCTAGTGAGTCCCAGTAATCTGGGCAAATACAAAGAGCAGCCTTTACTAAATGGCAAACAGGCTTTGTCATTTAGGGACACAGGTGCTAGTGTCACCATGGTGGCAGAGGATCTTGTGGACCCTGGACAGATCATCCTGGGCGAAATGTACCAGGTGACCAATGCAAGCAATGTCAGGACCAACCATAGTCTGGCAGTTGTGAATTTCTCCTAGGGAGGGGTAACTGGCCTCAAGAAGGTTGTAGTCAGTGCAGACCTCCCTGTCGAATGTCTATTGGGCAATGATCTAGAGACTTCAGCCTGGTCTGAAGTAGAGTTATGGACTCATGCTGAGATGTTGGGCATCCCTGCAGAGGTATTTGCTGTGACCAGGTCACAAGCAAGAATGCATGACACTGAACCAGCTCTGGATCCTGGAACAATGGACCAGATGCTTCCCAAGAGGAGGAGCAGTAGGGTAAAGGCAGTGCCTTCCCTCTGTCTCAGATCACAGATTCACCCCCAGAGGGAGGTGAAGCAGATCCTGAAGAAGGAACTGCCCCAGAGGGACTTGAGCCTGATCAGGTTGAGTTCTTGGGGGCAGGGGGCCCTTCTAGGGAAGATCTGAGTAAGGAGCAACAGTGCTGCCCCTCTCTTGAACCCCTCAGACAGCAGGCTGCTGCTGAGGCTGCTGGGAGTGCTAGTGGGTCCCATAAAGTTTATTGGGATGAGGGGCTCCTATATTCTGAAGGTAGAGACCCAGCCCATGGAGCCACTAGGAGGTTGGTAATACCTCAGAAGTTTAGGGGGTTCCTCTTGACCCTAGCACATGACATCCCTTTAGCAGGACACTTGGGCCAAAACAAGACCTGGGACAGGCTTGTTCCACATTTTCATTGGCCACATATTTCAGAGGACACAAAGGAGTTTTGTCGCTCCTGTGTCACATGCCAAGCCAGTGGTAAGGCAGGTGGCACAACAAAGGCCCCCTGATACCACTACCGGTGGTGGGGGTACCCTTTGAAAGGGTAGGGATTGACATTGTTGGTCCCCTTGACCCTCAAACTGCATCTGGGTACAGGTTTATCCTGGTGGTAGTGGATCATGCCACCAGGTACCCAGAAGCAATTCCTCTGAGGACCACCACAGCCCCTGTGGTGGCAAGAGCCCTCATTGGAGTCTTCTCCAGAGTGCGTTTCCCAAAGGAGGTCATTTCTGACAGAGGTACCAACTTCATGTCAGGATATCTAAAAGCAATGTGGAAGGAGTGTGGTGTAACTTACAAGTTCACCACCCCTATCACCCACAATGCAATGGTTTAGTTGAACGCTTCAACAAAACCTTGAAAGGAATGATCAAAGGACTCCCAGAGAAGCTTAGGCGGAAATGGGACCTTCTTCTTCCTTGCCTGCTGTTTGCATACAGAGAGGTTCCACAGAAGGGGGTTGGTTACAGCCCATTTGAGCTTCTGTTTGGGCATCCTGTGAGAGGTCCACTGTGTTTGGTAAAGAGGGCTGGGAGTTACCTCTCAAGCCCCCAAACAAGATGTGATGGACTATGTACTTGGTCTCCGCTCCCGGATGGCTGAGTACATGAAAAATGCAACCAAAAACCTAGAGGCCAGCCAAGAATTACAAAAAGCTTGGCATGACCAAAGGCTGTACTGACTGTATACCAGCCAGGACAGAAAGTGTGGGTGTTGGAGCCTGTGGCCCCAGCAGCCCTCCAGGACAAGTGGAGTGGCCCCCATACAATAGTTGAACAGAAGGGAGAAGTCACCTACCTGGTGAATCTTGGAACTCCCAGGAGCCCCTTGAGGGTGCTTCATGTCAACAGATTAAAGCCATATGTTGACAGGGCTGACATGGGCTTGCTCATGGCAACTGATGAGGACCAGGAGGAGGAGAGTGACCCTCTCCCTGACCTGCTCTCTCAGAACCCTGATGATGGGTCAGTAGATGGTGTTGCTTTGGCAAGCAGCCTCACTGACCATCAGCAAACTGAGTGCAGACAAGTTCTGCAACAGTACCGACATATGTTTAGCCTGACCCCTAGTCAGACTTCCTGGTGCACCCATGAGGTGGACACTGGAGACAGTCTGCCTGTCAAGAATAAGATCTACAGGCAACCTGACCATGTCAGGGACTGTATCAGGACTGAAGTCCAGAAAATGTTGGAGCTAGGTGTAATTGAGCCTTCAGATAGCGCTTGGGCTAGTCCAGTAGTCCTGGTACCCAAGCCTCATACCCAGGGTGGTAAGAAAGAGATGAGGTTTTGTGTAGACTACAGAGGCCTCAATGCAGTCACTAGGACTGATGCCTATCCCATACCAAGGGCAGATGAGATGATTGATACTTTGGCCTCAGCCAAGTATCTAAGCACGTTTGACCTGACAGCTGGCTACTGGCAGATCAGGTTAGCTGATGATGCAAAAGCCAAGACAGCATTTTCGACCCCTGGTGGGCACTACCACTTCGTGGTGATGCCCTTTGGATTGAAAAATGCACCTGCCACTTTTCAGAGGTTGGTGAATAAAGTTCTGACAGGGATGGAAACTTATTGCTCAGCTTATCTAGATGATATTGCTGTCTTTAGTTCCTCCTGGCAGGATCACCTGGTCCACCTCAGGAATGTTTTGGAGGCCCTGCAGAAAGCAGGCCTCACTATCAAGGCCACTAAGTGCCAGATAGGGCAGAGTCAGGTTGTATACCTGGGCCACCTTGTAGGTGGAGGCCAGGTTCAGCCTTTACAGAGCAAAATCCAAACCATAATGGAATGGGTTGCTCCAACCACCCAGACACAGGTGAGAGCCTTCTTAGGCCTGTCTGGGTACTATAGGAGGTTTGTCAAGGGATATGGATCTATAGTGACCCCCTTGAATGATCTGACCTCAAAGAAAATGTCAAAAAGATTCAGTGGACAGCTAGCTGTCAAAAGGCATTTGAAGACCTAAAGCAGGCCATGTGCACTGCCCCCATCTTACAGAGTCCAGACTACACCAAAAAGTTCATTGTCCAAACAGATGCTTCTGAGCTGGGTGTGGGAGCTGTACTGTCTCAACTGAATGATGAAGGTCAAGACCAGCCAGTAGCTTTTATTAGCAGAAGGCGGACCCCTAGAGAGAAACGTTGGTCAGCTATAGAGAGGGAGGCCTTTGCTGTGGTGTGGGCCCTGAAGAAGCTGAGGCCATACTTGTTTGGTACTCACTTCATAGTTCAGACCGACCACAAGCCCCTCCTATGGCTTAAACAAATGAAAGGAGAAAACCCCAAACTTTTGAGGTGGTCCATTTCCCTACAGGGGATGGACTATACAGTGGAACATAGACCTGGGACCCAACATGCCAATGCAGATGGACTCTCAAGGTATTTCCACTTTGAACACGAAGACTCAACTGGTCAAGGTTAGTTTAGTGTCCCTGCGTTTGGGGGGTTGTGTAGGAGAGTAGGATCTGCCTCTTATGTTGCCCCCACTTTTTTTCTGATGTTTACACTGGTTTCTGGCTATAGTCTGGCAGGGCCCCTGCTAATCAGGGCCCCAGCCTCTCTGTTCTCTCTAGACGACTTGGAGTGCACTCTAGGTGCACTAGTGATTGGATACCTAGTATATGGTACCTTAGGTACCAAGGGCATAGGTACTTCACAGGCCTACCAGGGGCTGAAGCATGTATTATGCCACCCCTGGGAAGCAGACTAAATCTGACACCACAGGCCTGCTACTGCAGCCTGGGTGAGGTGGTGCTAGCACTCCTCACTGAGATATAGGTCCCCTATATCTCTCCTGCACACACATATGAACCTATCAGTCACCCCTAAGGCAGGCCCTATCAATCCTGAGGGCAGGGTGCTTGGCTTCTATGTGAGGGGGTGCCTCTGCCTGAGCAGGGCCCCTCTGCAGCTCTCAGAGTCCATTCTCTGGTGCTGTTTGTGGATGCGGTTAAACCATATACTTTTAAGTGCATTATATCCTCGCGGTAAAATGCTAACTTTGGAATGGCTGCATCGAAACATGTCGTGTTTGGTGTCAAACATCTTGGAATACTACCCCCGCCAGTCCTGGCGGCGGGGGTAGCATTCCACCCTTCTAGAGGGATAGACATGTACCTACTGTGGAAACGCGGTAGAATCCTGCAGAGCCCTGGCATCACAAAATGGATGCCACCAGTCACAGACACTGGGCTGCCCTCCTGCTGATGACCAACACTCGCAGTGGAGGAAGCCCAACAATAGATATCCTGTCCCAAGGGGTGTGACCACCTTCCAGACAGGGTTTAGTGTATTGGGGCTGGGTGGGTGCACTCTTAGAGTGCTTTGAAGTCCTGCACTGGGGGAGCAGAAGGCTCCTCTGTGCATATGCCAGTTCAAACCGGCTCAGGGGCTACCTGCCCCTGCTCTGGCGTGAAACTGGACAAAGGGAAGTGGGTGTAGCCACCCACTCCCCTGACCCTCCCATAGGTAGGGTCATAGAGCTAGTCCCTCCCTTTCTTTTAGTATAAGAGGGGAACCTGTGCATTGCACCCTAGATTTTCCTGGACGACGCTCTACAAGAAGAATCCCGGACCTTCGACGTTCCACTACCTTTGGAAGACTGAAGAATCTCCCTTGGAGTCAAGGAGTGACTCCCCTGCTTGGCAGGCACCAAAAACTACGAACGTTGGTCGCAAACTACGCCGCTCCCGCCGGAGTCCGAAGTCCCTGCAGCCCAAGAAGTAGATTTCCTGACTTCTCAAAGGCCATCGTGAGTCCCCAGCGAAGCTGAGGCCAGTGGACCCCAAGAGTAACGAGGAACCGTGACCCCTGGGTACCGTGCACTATTGTCAAGTGCAACCCCTTCACAACATTCCACAAACTTGTGCTTTAGACCACGTGTGGTCCCAGCCTCCAGCAGGAATCCCTCCTAAGATCAGAGGCCTACCACGTCCCGAGTGACTGTGGGCCCCTGTGAGCGGATCCTCCCGAGGCATCTTCGCGATCCCTTGCCAGCCGGCTTGTGGCTCCCCAGAAGACTTTCTAAAGATACCAAAGGGCTCCCCTGGTTGCTCCAGGCCTGCCCTGACTTACCCTCGCTGGGTGAGTCCCACAGACCTTGCTGGTCTGCGCCATTGTCTCTTCACACTTTCCCCGAGACTTGCTGTTACCAAGGCTTGTTGGCTCCGATCGAGTCGCCAACACCGCAGTAAGCTGCAGACATCGTGGGACACGCCGAACCCAGCTCCTGGTTGTCGTCGACACCTCCTGGACCTCGTGGCTGAAGAGTCAAGGCAACTGCAAACGACCTGAATCTTGCGACGACGGTGGGCATCCATCTTCCTTGCCCCGAGTCACTGCCAAGTGACTTTGAACACTGTCCCCTCTGCTTTCAGGTCTTCCATCTTCCGAATCCAGGCTTGGATTCCTCCGGACACTTCTCCTGTCGCCGCAAGCAGCAAGTCTTCACTGGCTCCCATTGAAAACGACGCCGCGACCCGACACCAAAGAACACCTATGCACCCGGCTCCCCTGGGTGAGGTAACTTCAGCACTACGGTGCTCCTGTGGGTGTGGGCCCTAGAACAACTTACCCTGTAAGTGACTTGCTTGTAGCTTCCCTAGAAGTGTCCTAAAACTCTAACTTTCTAAGTGCGACAATTGCGCTGACTCGTACAGGGTTCGCGTCTGTGTTAGACACACCGCGTCCATCTCCTTTGCAACACTAGCTAGAACTGTATCCTTCGACTCGTACTGAGTCCGATCGGTGTTCGCCTCGAACACACAAAGGGCCTGTAACTCTGAGATCTACATTGCACTGACTCGCACAAGGTTCGCGTCTGTGTTAGACACAGCGCGTCCATCTCCCTTGCATCTCTATCTGAAACCGCGTCCTTCGACTCGTACAAGGACCGATCGGTGTGTTCGCCTCGAACACGCAAGGGACACTTTAACATTGATATCCCAATCGCGTCTGAGCGCATAGACTCGCACAGGACTCGCACCGGTGCCAGGTCACCGCGTCCGTCCCCTGTGGGTCTCCTACAACTACCTGGGGTGGTTCTTGGGGGTCCCTCGATTCTAGATGCCCTAGACCTAGGTCTAGCAAACTAAGATTGTGATATTCGATTGTGCTAAACTTATTCTGATAACATTTGACTTGTACATATGTTCTTGACCTCTAATCTCATAAAGAGATTAGTAGAGAGTGTTTATTAATAAATACATATATATTTGATATATATACCTGTGTGGTGTCTTTTCATTTGGTGATTCAAGAGATTGTGTGGTAAAACAAGCTGCTTTACATTCCTTCAAGACTTAGCCTGAAGGCTGCTCTCCACAGCTACCACTAGGATAGCTTTCTATAAAGGTTGTCTTAAACCTATCTACCATAAGAGTCGAATTGTTCTGGTGCAAGGTGTCCACTTTAATTAGTGAACAGCATATACCAGGCCAACTTCTCACATTGGTGGGCAGCGTGTGGGATTCCAGCTTGCTATTGTTTTACCAGAAAATCTCTATTTGAATTACTAACTGAAAACCACTATAGGTACTTGAGGTACATATAAAGTCAAGCTTAGTATCAATAAGTTCTACTGAACTTAGAGCTGTGTGCCAAGGGATAGCACACCCTTTCTACAGCTCAAGCTAGTATCAGTAGGCCACAAACTAGTGTAGGTAGTACAACACTGCACAAGACTAGAATGTCCTTAAGGGGTGGAACCAGTGGATCCACTCAGCCTCAGTATAAGGACATGGCTTTCTCTGACTTGAGAGCCATGTGTGTTGAAAGACACCTGAGGCTAGGACAGAGTCCCTCAACCCTAGACCTGATAGATCTGCTGACAGCAGATGATCTTAGATTGGCTCTAGGAGCTAATGGGTCTGAATCAGTGGTTGGGTCAATTACAGTATCTGGGTCAGATGATGAACATCAGAATGACCAGGACTCTGTGATTGAAGGGCCAGGCCTCAAGGGGCCTGAAAAGGACAGAGGAATTCTCCCTAAGATAACTGACAGAGTGGACAAGAGGCATAGGTCCCCTTCCAGGGAATCTGAGCACTCTTATCACTCTGGCAGAGAATTTGTCCACCAGAGGAACTCATACTTTCCCATAAGAGAGACCTCCTCTGAAAGAATGTGCAAACTGCTGCAGTATGAGGAAGCAAGAGTTGCCCTCAGAACCAAGCAGTTGGCACTGGATAGAGAAGGTCTGGAGATCCAGAGAGCTTCTAGACGAGAGGGGTTAGAACCCCTTGGTGGCAGCAACAGTGTCCCTAGAGGCAGAGAATCCATTCCAGACCATAGGAACCTGAGCAAGGTTGTTCCTCCCTACCAGAGTGGGGATGATATCCACAAGTGGATAACTGCTATGGAGAGGGCCTGTAGAGTACAGCAGGTCCCCCAAAAGCAGTGGGCAGCAATCTTGTGGCTCTCCTTTTCAGACAAAGGTAGAGACAAGCTCCTCACTGTTAGAGAAGAGGATGCTGATGATTATGAAGTCCTGAAGAGTGCACTGATAGATGGGTTTGGCTTAACCACTGAACAGTACAGGTTGAAGTTCAGAGACACCCAGAAGGCACAGACTCAGGACTGGACTGACTTTGTTGATTGTGCAACCAAGGCTCTGGAGGGTTGGCTGGTTGGCAGTAGGGTTACTGATTTCAAGGGATTGTATAATCTGATGATGAGAGAACAGATCCTTAATAATTGCCAGAACCAGTTGTTGCATCAGTACCTGGTGGACTCGGATCTGACCTCTCCCCAAGAATTGGGAAAGAAGGCAGACAAATGGGTCAGAACCAGGGTGAGGCAGAAACCCCAGAACCAAGGGAGTGACACTAAGAAGCAAGATCCTAAGGGCTCTGAGAAAGGTGGGGATAAGTCAAAAGACCAGAAGTCTTCACAAGGGCCCCAAAAATCTGCATCTGGTGGGGAGTCACAATCCAACAAGGGAAAAGGCCAAAAGAAGCCCTGGTGCAAATTCTGTAAACAGAAAGGGCACTGGACTTCTGACTGTAACAAGTCCAAAGACCAAACCACCACCACTCATGCCCCTAAGGCAACTGTTCCCCCTAGCTCAGCTACTGGTGGAGGTGGTACACAGAATAAGGGTGTAGTAGGGTTGACCCTGGGTTCTGAAGTGGACTCTGACCTAGTCAGAGTACCCACTCAGGCAATGCTGATTTGTGAGGGAGACCTTAATATGTCCTTCCTAGTGAGTCCCAGTAATCTGGGCAAATACAAACAGCAGCCTGTAATAAATGGCAAACAGGCTTTGGCATTTAGGGACACAGGTGCTAGTGTCACCATGGTGGCAGAGGATCTTGTGGACCCTGGACAGATCATCCTGGGCGAAATGTACCAGGTGACCAATGCAAGCAATGTCAGGACCAACCATAGTCTGGCAGTTGTGAATTTCTCCTGGGGAGGGGTAACTGGCCTCAAGAAGGTTGTAGTCAGTGCAGACCTCCCTGTCGAATGTCTATTGGGCAATGATCTAGAGACTTCAGCCTGGTCTGAAGTAGAGTTATGGACTCATGCTGAGATGTTGGGCATCCCTGCAGAGGTATTTGCTGTGACCAGGTCACAAGCAAGAATGCATGACACTGAACCAGCTCTGGATCCTGGAACAATGGACCAGATGCTTCCCAAGAGGAGGAGCAGTAGGGTAAAGGCAGTGCCTTCCCCTCTGTCTCAGATCACAGATTCACCCCCAGAGGGAGGTGAAGCAGATCCTGAAGAAGGAACTGCCCCAGAGGGACTTGAGCCTGATCAGGTTGAGTTCTTGGGGGCAGGGGGCCCTTCTAGGGAAGATCTGAGTAAGGAGCAACAGTGCTGCCCCTCTCTTGAACCCCTCAGACAGCAGGCTGCTGCTGAGGCTGCTGGGAGTGCTAGTGGGTCCCATAAAGTTTATTGGGATGAGGGACTCCTATATTCTGAAGGTAGAGACCCAGCCCCTGGAGCCACCAGGAGGTTGGTAATACCTCAGAAGTTTAGGGGTTCCTCTTGACCCTAGCACATGACATCCCTTTAGCAGGACACTTGGGCCAAAACAAGACCTGGGACAGGCTTGTTCCACATTTTCATTGGCCACATATGTCAGAGGACACAAAGGAGTTTTGTCGCTCCTGTGTCACATGCCAAGCCAGTGGTAAGGCAGGTGGCACAACAAAGGCCCCCTGATACCACTACCGGTGGTGGGGGTACCCTTTGAAAGGGTAGGGATTGACATTGTTGGTCCCCTTGACCCTCAAACTGCATCTGGGCACAGGTTTATCCTGGTGGTAGTGGATCATGCCACCAGGTACCCAGAAGCAATTCCCCTGAGGACCACCACAGCCCCTGTGGTGGCAAGAGCCCTCATTGGAGTCTTCTCCAGAGTGGGTTTCCCAAAGGAGGTCATTTCTGACAGAGGTACCAACTTCATGTCAGGATATCTAAAAGCAATGTGGAAGGAGTGTGGTGTAACTTACAAGTTCACCACCCCTATCACCCACAATGCAATGGTTTAGTTGAACGCTTCAACAAAACCTTGAAAGGAATGATCAAAGGACTCCCAGAGAAGCTTAGGCGGAAATGGGACCTTCTTCTTCCTTGCCTGCTGTTTGCATACAGAGAGGTTCCACAGAAAGGGGTTGGTTACAGCCCATTTGAGCTTCTGTTTGGGCATCCTGTGAGAGGTCCACTGTGTTTGGTAAAAAGGGCTGGGAGTTACCTCTCAAGCCCCCCAAACAAGATGTGATGGACTATGTACTTGGTCTCCGCTCCCGGATGGCTGAGTACATGAAAAAGGCAACCAAAACCTAGAGGCCAGCCAAGAATTACAAAAAGCTTGGCATGACCAAAAGGCTGTACTGACTGTATACCCAGCCAGGACAGAAAGTGTGGGTGTTGGAGCCTGTGGCCCCAGCAGCCCTCCAGGACAAGTGGAGTGGCCCCCATACAATAGTTGAACAGAAGGGAGAAGTCACCTACCTGGTGAATCTTGGAACTCCCAGGAGCCCCCTGAGGGTGCTTCATGTCAACAGATTAAAGCCATATGTTGACAGGGCTGACATGGGCTTGCTCATGGCAACTGATGAGGACCAGGAGGAGGAGAGTGACCCTCTCCCTGACCTGCTCTCTCAGAACCCTGATGATGGGTCAGTAGATGGTGTTGCTTTGGCAAGCAGCCTCACTGACCATCAGCAAACTGAGTGCAGACAAGTTCTGCAACAGTACCGACATATGTTTAGCCTGACCCCTAGTCAGACTTCCTGGTGCACCCATGAGGTGGACACTGGAGACAGTCTGCCTGTCAAGAATAAGATCTACAGGCAACCTGACCATGTCAGGGACTGTATCAGGACTGAAGTCCAGAAAATGTTGGAGCTAGGTGTAATTGAGCCTTCAGATAGCGCTTGGGCTAGTCCAGTAGTCCTGGTACCCAAGCCTCATACCCAGGGTGGTAAGAAAGAAATGAGGTTTTGTGTAGACTACAGAGGCCTCAATGCAGTCACTAGGACTGATGCCTATCCCATACCAAGGGCAGATGAGCTGATTGATACTTTGGCCTCAGCCAAGTATCTAAGCACGTTTGACCTGACAGCTGGCTACTGGCAGATCAGGTTAGCTGATGATGCAAAAGCCAAGACAGCATTTTCGACCCCTGGTGGGCACTACCACTTTGTGGTGATGCCCTTTGGATTGAAAAATGCACCTGCCACTTTTCAGAGGTTGGTGAATAAAGTTCTGACAGGGATGGAAACTTATTGCTCAGCTTATCTAGATGATATTGCTGTCTTTAGTTCCTCCTGGCAGGATCACCTGGTCCACCTCAGGAATGTTTTGGAGGCCCTGCAGAAAGCAGGCCTCACTATCAAGGCCACTAAGTGCCAGATAGGGCAGAGTCAGGTTGTATACCTGGGCCACCTTGTAGGTGGAGGCCAGGTTCAGCCTTTACAGAGCAAAATCCAAACCATAATGGAATGGGTTGCTCCAACCACCCAGACACAGGTGAGAGCCTTCTTAGGCCTGTCTGGGTACTATAGGAGGTTTGTCAAGGGATATGGATCTATAGTGACCCCCTTGAATGATCTGACCTCAAAGAAAATGCCAAAAAGGTTCAGTGGACAGCTAGCTGTCAAAAGGCATTTGAAGACCTAAAGCAGGCCATGTGCACTGCCCCCATCTTACAGAGTCCAGACTACACCAAAAAGTTCATTGTCCAAACAGATGCTTCTGAGCTGGGTGTGGGAGCTGTACTGTCTCAACTGAATGATGAAGGTCAAGACCAGCCAGTAGCTTTTATTAGCAGAAGGCTGACCCCTAGAGAGAAACGTTGGTCAGCTATAGAGAGGGAGGCCTTTGCTGTGGTGTGGGCCCTGAAGAAGCTGAGGCCATACTTGTTTGGTACTCACTTCATAGTTCAGACTGACCACAAGCCCCTCCTATGGCTTAAACAAATGAAAGGAGAAAACCCCAAACTTTTGAGGTGGTCCATTTCCCTACAGGGGATGGACTATACAGTGGAACATAGACCTGGGACCCAACATGCCAATGCAGATGGACTCTCAAGGTATTTCCACTTTGAACATGAAGACTCAACTGGTCAAGGTTAGTTTAGTGTCCCTGCGTTTGGGAGGGGTTGTGTAGGAGAGTAGGATCTGCCTCTTATGTTGCCCCCACTTTTTTCTGATGTTTACACTGGTTTCTGGCTATAGTCTGGCTGGGCCCCTGCTAATCAGGGCCCCAGCCTCTCTGTTCTCTCTAGACGACTTGGAGTGCACTCTAGGTGCACTAGTGATTGGATACTGTGGTACCTTATGAGTCCCTAGTATATGGTACCTTAGGTACCAAGGGCATAGGTACTTCACAGGCCTACCAGGGGCTGAAGCATGTATTATGCCACCCCTGGGAAGCAGACTAAATCTGACACCACAGGCCTGCTACTGCAGCCTGGGTGAGGTGGTGCTAGCACTCCTCACTGAGATATAGGTCCCCTATATCTCTCCTGCACACACATATGAACCTATCAGTCACCCCTAAGGCAGGCCCTATCAATCCTGAGGGCAGGGTGCTTGGCTTCTATGTGAGGGGGTGCCTCTGCCTGAGCAGGGCCCCTCTGCAGCTCTCAGAGTCCATTCTCTGGTGCTGTTTGTGGATGCTGGTTAAACCATATACTTTTAAGTGCATTATATCCTCGCGGTAAAATGCTAACTTTGGAATGGCTGCATCGAAACATGTCGTGTTTGGTGTCAAACATCTTGGAATACTACCCCCCGCCAGTCCTGGCGGCGGGGGTAGCATTCCACCCTTCTAGAGGGATAGACATGTACCTACTGTGGAAACGCGGTAGAATCCTGCAGAGCCCTGGCATCACAAAATGGATGCCACCAGTCACAGACACTGGGCTGCCCTCCTGCTGATGACCAACACTCGCAGTGGAGGAAGCCCAACAATAGATATCCTGTCCCAAGGGGTGTGACCACCTTCCAGACAGGGTTTAGTGTATTGGGGCTGGGTGGGTGCACTCTTAGAGTGCTTTGAAGTCCTGCACTGGGGGAGCAGAAGGCTCCTCTGTGCATATGCCAGTTCAAACCGGCTCAGGGGCTACCTGCCCCTGCTCTGGCGTGAAACTGGACAAAGGGAAGTGGGTGTAGCTACCCACTCCCCTGACCCTCCCATAGGTAGGGTCATAGAGCTAGTCCCTCCCCTTCTTTTAGTATAAGAGGGGGAACCTGTGCATTGCACCCTAGATTTCCCTGGACGACGCTCTACAAGAAGAATCCCGGACCTTCGACGTTCCACTACCTTTGGAAGACTGAAGAATCTCCCTTGGAGTCAAGGAGTGACTCCCCTGCTTGGCAGGCACCAAAAACTACGAACGTTGGTTGCAAACTACGCCGCTCCCGCCGGAGTCCGAAGTCCCTGCAGCCCAAGAAGTAGATTTCCTGACTTCTCAAAGGCCATCGTGAGTCCCCAGTGAAGCTGAAGCCAGTGGACCCCAAGAGTAACGAGGAACCGTGACCCCTGGGTACCGTGCACTATTGTCAAGTGCAACCCCTTCACAACGTTCCACAAACTTGTGCGTTGGACCACGTGTGGTCCCAGCCTCCAGCAGGAATCCCTCCTAAGATCAGAGGCCTACCATGTCCCGAGTGACCGTGGGCCCCTGTGAGCGGATCCTCCCGAGGTGTCTTCGCGATCCCTTGCCAGCCGGATTGTGGCTCCCCAGAAGACTTTCTAAAGATACCAAAGGGCTCCCCTGGTTGCTCCAGGCCTGCCCTGACTTACCCTCGCTGGGTGAGTCCCACAGACCTTGCTGGTCTGCGCCATTGTCTCTTCACATTTTCCCCAAGACTTGCTGTTACCAAGGCTTGTTGGCTCCGATCGAGTCGCTGACACCGCAGTAAGCTGCAGACATCGTGGGAAACGCCGAATCAAGCTCCTGGTTGTCGTCGACGCCTCCTGGACCTCGTGGCTGAAGAGTCAAGGCAAGTGTGAATGACCTGAATCTTGCGACGACGGTGGGCATCCATCTTCCTTGCCCCGAGTCACTACCAAGTGACTTTGAACACTGTCCCCTCTGCTTTCAGGTCTTCCATCTTCCGAATCCAGGCTTGGATTCCTCCGGACACTTCTCCTGTCGCCGCAAGTCTTCACTGGCTCCCATTGAAAACGACGCCGCGACCCGACACCAAAGAACACCTATGCACCCGGCTCCCCTGGGTGAGGTAACTTCAGCACTACGGTGATCCTGTGGGTGTGGGCCCTAGAACAACTTACCCTGTAAGTGACTTGCTTGTAGCTTCCCTAGAAGTGTCCTAAAACTCTAACTTTCTAAGTGCGACAATTGCGCTGACTCGTACAGGGTTCGCGTCTGTGTTAGACACACCGCGTCCATCTCCTTTGCAACACTAGCTAGAACTGTATCCTTCGACTCGTACTGAGTCCGATCGGTGTTCGCCTCGAACACACAAAGGGCCTGTAACTCTGAGAACTACATCGCACTGACTCGCACAAGGTTCGCGTCTGTGTTAGACACAGCGCGTCCATCTCCCTTGCATCTCTATCTGAAACCGCGTCCTTCAACTCGTACAATGACCGATCGGTGTGTTCGCCTCGAACATGCACGGCACCTTTAACATTGATATCCCAATCGCGTCTGAGCGCATAGACTCGCACAGGACTCGCACCGGTGCCAGGTCACCGCGTCCGTCCCCTATGGGTCTCCTACAACTACCTGGGGTTGTTCTTGGGGGTCCCTCGATTCTAGATGCCCTAGACCTAGGTCTAGCAAACTAAGATTGTGATATTCGATTGTGCTAAACTTATTCTGATAAGATTTGACTTGTACATATGTTCTTGACCTCTAATCTCATAAAGAGATTAGTAGAGAGTGTTTATTAATAAATACATATATATTTGATATATATACCTGTGTGGTGTCTTTTCATTTGGTGATTCAAGAGATTGTGTGGTAAAACAAGCTGCTTTACATTCCTTCAAGACTTAGCCTGAAGGCTGCTCTCCACAGCTACCACTAGGATAGCTTTCTATAAAGGTTGTCTTAAACCTATCTACCATAAGAGTCGAATTGTTCTGCTGCAAGGTGTCCACTTTAATTAGTGAACAGCATATACCAGGCCAACTTCTCACACCCTCCTTTCTCTTTCTCCACCTCTCTTGCCTCTTTCTGCACCCCTATTCTCTCTTTCTGCACCTCTCTTGCCTCTTTCTGTACCTCTGTTGCCTCTTTCTGCACTTCTCTTGCTCTTTCTGCACCCTTCACACCTCTTTCAGCACCTCTGTTACTTCTTTCTGCACTTCTCTTCCTTCTTTCTGCACCTCTCTTGCTTCTTTCTGCACCTCACTTGCCTCTTTCAGCACCTCTGTTGCTTTTTTCTGCAGATCTCTTGCCTCTTTCTGCACCTCACTTGCCTCTTTCAGCACCTCTGTTGCTTTTTTCTGCAGATCTCTTGCCTCTTCCTGCACCCCTCTTTTCTCTTTCTGCACCTGTCTTGCCTCTTTCAGCACCCCTGTTCCCTCTTTCTGCACTTTTCCTGCCTGTTTCTGCACCTCTCTTCACTCTTTCTGTATCTCTGTTGCCTCTTTCTGCACTTTTCTTGCCTCTTTCTGCACCCCTTTTGCCTCTTTTTGCACCTCTGTTGCTTCTTTCTGCACTTCTATTGCCTCTTTCTGCACCTCTCTTGCTTCTTTCTGCACCTCACTCGCCTCTTTCAGCACCTCTGTTGGTTCTTTCTGCACTGCTCTGGCTTTTTCCTGCACCTCTGTTCCAAATTTCTGCATCGCTCTTGCCTTTATCTTCACCCTCTTCCCTCTTTCTGCAGATCTCTTGCCTCTTTCTGCACCCCTCTTTTCTCTTTCTGCACCTCACTTGCCTCTTTCAGCACCTCTGTTGCTTTTTTCTGCAGATCTCTTGCCTCTTTCTGCACCCCTCTTTTCTCTTTCTGCACCTGTCTTGCCTCTTTCAGCACCCCTGTTCCCTCTTTCTGCACTTTTCCTGCCTGTTTCTGCACCTCTCTTCACTCTTTCTGTATCTCTGTTGCCTCTTTCTGCACTTTTCTTGCCTCTTTCTGCACCCCTTTTGCCTCTTTTTGCACCTCTGTTGCTTCTTTCTGCACTTCTATTGCCTCTTTCTGCACCTCTCTTGCTTCTTTCTGCACCTCACTCGCCTCTTTCAGCACCTCTGTTGCTTTTTTCTGCAGATCTAATGCCCCTTTCTGCACCTCACTTGCCTCTTTCAGCACCTCTGTTGCTTTTTTCTGCAGATCTCTTCCCTCTTTCGGCACCCCTCTTTTCTCTTTCTGCACCTCTCATGCCTCTATCTGCACCCCTGTGCCCTCTTTTTGCACCTTTCCTGCCTGTTTCTGCACCTCTCTTGCCTCTTTCTATACCTCTGTTGCCTCTTACTGCACCCCTCCTGCCTCTTTCTGTATCTCTCTTGCCTCTTTGTGCACCCCTCTTCCCTCTTTGTGCAACTCTATTGCCTCTTTCTACACCTCTGTTGGTTCTTTCTGCACTGCTATTGCTTCTTTCTGCACCTTACTTGCCTCTTTCTGCACTTCTCTTGCTTCTTTCTACACCTCTGTTTCTTCTTTCAGCAATTCTCTTGCATCTTTCTGCAGTTCTCTTCCTTCTTTCTGCACCCCTCCTGCCTCTTTCTGTACCCCTCTTGCCTCTTTTTCCACCTCTGTTGGTTCTTTCTACACCTCTTTTGCTTTGTTCTGCACTTCACTTGCCTATTTCTGTACCCCTCTTGCCTCTTTCTGCACCTCTGTTGGTTCTTTCTGCACTGCTCTGGCTTTTTCCTGCACCTCTGTTCCAAATTTCTGCATCGCTCTTGCCTTTATCTTCACCCCTCTTCCCTCTTTCTGCACCTCTCTTGCCTCAGTCTGCCCACCTGTTCCCTCTTTCTGCATCCCTTTTGCCTGTTTCTGCAACTCTCTTGCCTCTTTCTGCAGTTCTCTTGCCTCCTTCTGCACCTCACTTGCCTCTTTTTGCACCTCTGTTGGTTCTTTTTCACTGCTCTTGCTTTTTTCTGCAGCTATCTTGCAAATTTCTGCACCCCTCTTGCCTCTTTCTGCACCCCTTTTACCTGTTTCTGCACGTCTCTTGCCTCTGTCTCCACCTGTGTTCCCTCTTGCTGTACCTCTTTTGCCTGTTTCTGCAAATCTCTTGCCTCTTTCTGCAGTTCTCTTGCCTCCTTCTGCACCTCTGTTGCTTCTTTCTGCACTTCTCTTGCCTCTTTCTGCACCCCTGTTGCTTCATTCTGCATTTTCCATGCTTCTTTCTGCACCTGTCTTGCTTCTTGTTGTACCCCTGTTGTCTCTTTCTGCACTTGTCTTCCCTCTTTCTGTACCTTTCTTGCCTGTTTCTGCATCTCATGTGCCTCTTTCTGCACGTTTCTTGCTTCTTTCTATACCTCTGTTGCTTCTTTCAGCAATTCTCTTGCCTCTTTCTGCACTTCTCTTGCCTCTTTCTGTACCTCTCTTGCCTCTTTCTGCACTTCTCTTGCCTCTTTCTGCACCTCACGTGCTTCTTTCTGCACTTCCCTTGCCTCTTTCTGCACCCCTGTTGCTTCATTCTGCACTTTCCATGATTATTTCTGCACCTGTCTTGCTTCTTTCTGCATTCCTGTTGTCTATTTATGTACCTCATTTGCCTGTTTCTGCAAATCTCTTGCCTCTTTCTGCAGTTCTCTTGCCTCCTTCTACACCTCTGTTGCTTCTTTTTGCACTTCTCTTGCCTCTTTCTGCACCCCTGTTGCTTCATTCTGCACTTTCCATGCTTCTTTCTGCATCTGCCTTGCTTCTTTCTGCACCCCTGTTGTCTCTTTCTGCACTTGTCTTCCCTCTTTCTGTACCTTTCTTGCCTTTCTCTGCATCTCACTTGCCTCTTTCTGCACTTTTCTTCCTTCTTTCTACACCTCTGTTGCTTCTTTCAGCAATTCTCCTGCCTATTTCTGCACCCCTCTTGCCTCTTTCTGCACCCGTCTTCCCTCTTTGTGCAACTCTCTTGCCTCTTTCTACACCTCTCTTACCCCTTTCTGCACCACATTTGCCTCTTTTTGTACCTCTGTTGCTTCTTTCTGCACTTCTTTTGCCTCTTTCTGTACCCTTCGTGCCTCTTTCAGCACCTCTGTTGCTTCTTTCTGCACCTCACTTGCCTCTTTCAGCACCCCTCTTATCTTTTTCTGCACCTGTCTTGCCTCTTTCTGCACCCCTGTTCTCTCTTTCTGCACTTTTCCTGCCTGTTTCTGTACCTCTCTTGCCTCTTTCTGTATCTCTGTTGCCTCTTTCTGTACTTTTCTTGCCTCTTTCTGCACCCCTTTTGCCTCTTTATGCACCTCTGTTGCTTCTTTCTGCACTTCTATTGCCTCTTTCTGCACCTCTCTTGCCTCTTTCTGCACCTCACTTGCCTCTTATAGCACCTCTGTTGCTTTTTTCTGCAGATCTCTTGCCCTTTTCTGCACCTCACTTGCCTCTTTCAGCACCTCTGTTGCTTTTTTCTGCAGATCTCTTGCCTCTTTCTGCACCCCTCTTTTCTCTTTCTGCCCCTCTCTTGCCTCTATCTGCACCCTGTGCCCTCTTTCTGCACCTTTCCTGCCTGTTTCTGTACCTCTCTTGCCTCTTTCTGTACCTCTGTTGCCTCTTTCCGCACCCCCCCAGCCTCTTTCTGTACCTCTCTTGCCTCTTTGTGCACCCCACTTCCCTCTATGTGCAACTCTATTGCCTCTTTCTACACCTCTGTTGGTTCTTTCTGCACTGCTATTGCTTCTTTCTGCACCTTACTTGCCTCTTTCTGCACTTCTCTTGCTTCTTTCTACACCTCTGTTGCTTCTTTCAGCAATTCTCTTGCATCTTTCTGCAGTTCTCTTCCTTCTTTCTGCACCCCTCCTGCCTCTTTCTGTACCTCTCTTGCATCTTTGTGCACCTCTCCTACCTCTTTCTGCACCCCTCTTGCCTCTTTTTGCACCTCTGTTGGTTCTTTCTGCACTGCTCTTGCTGCTTTCAGCACCTCACTTGCCTCTTTTTGCACTTCTCTTGGTTCTTTCTAAACCTCTGTTGCTTCTTTCAGCAATTCTCTTGCCTCTTTCTGCACTTCTCTTGCTTGTTTCTGCACCTCTCTTGCGTCTTTCTGCACCTCTGTTGCCTCTCTCTGCACTTCACTTGCTTCTTTCTGCACCTCTCTTGCCTCTTTCGGCACCTCTGTTGCTTCTTTCTGCACCCCTCCTGCCTCATTCTGCACCCCTCTTCCCTCTTTGTGCAACTCTCTTGCAGCTTTCTACACCTCTCTTCCCTCTTTCTGCACCACTCTTGCCTCTTTCAGCACCTCTATTGCTTCTTTCTGCACTTGTCTTGCCTCTTTCTGCACCTCTGAGTTAGAGGTAGTTTTAATCCCCCTGCCCTATTATGTACTTGGGCCTTATAGGGGAGGTCATGCCAATCACAGGGGTACCCCAACCCATAGTGTACCCTAGTGTATATAGGTGTTTTCACTGTATTCTAAGTGTCTTTCAGCATGGCACTGGCTCCCGGCCTGGTTAGTCAGAGTCAGTTACCACCAGTACCAGTCAGCAAAAAGTTGGGGGCACAGGATGACTTTGCAACAAGGTCTCTTTCTGCACCTCTGTTGGTACTTTCTGCATATCTCTTGCTTCTTTCTGCACTTTTCTTCGTCTTTCTGGACTTCTGTTGCCTCTTTCTGCATTTCTCTTGCTTCTTTCTGCGCCTTTCTTTCTCTTTCTGCACATGTCCTACCTCTGTAGGCATAGTTAGAAATTAGCATTTAAAAAACCTTTGAAATTCACTGAAAAAACTATAGGTTTCAGGGACGTTATAGTTGGAAATTAGCATTTAAAAAACCTTAGAAATTCACTGAAAAAACCACAGGTTTCAGGGACGTTATAGTTAGTTGGACATTTCACTTGTACAAAACCAGAGAAATTCGGCCGTTATAGTTAGTTGAGCTAAGTATAACTCGCGCCCCTGCAATGCACTGCTGATGACATCACATATTACATCACTCATGACATGGTCAGTGACATCACTCATGACATCACTGATGAAATCTCAAATGACATCACTGATGACATCACTGATGACATCATCCACGTGATCCTCTGATGCACCTCCTCACAGCCTAATATAACCTTTGATACACCCACTCTAAAATACATACTGCCATTCTCGAAACCATAGACACACCAATACCAGTTACTACATACCCACTAAATGATTCCTAGGTCTACACACACATCCACTCACTCACCCATACAGTCACTCATACATGCAGTCACTCATCAATACAGCCACTATCATATGCACTCATACACCTATACAGACACTCACACACTGCCACTCACCCATACAGTTACTTACACAGCTAGTTAGTCATGCAAAGAATCAATCACACTCCCATTTACTCACCTATACAGTTATACACACACCACCTCACTTATTCACACAGATACTAACACATACTTACTCTCTTATACAATCACTGACACAAGCACACACTCATCCACACAGCCACTCTCACAATCACTCACTCTCACATATAGTCATTTATATACTCCAACACTCACATATACTGCCTTTCACATATGTAGTTACTCACACATGTACCACTGAGACATCCATTCACTCACCAACACAGCCATACACACACGCACCCACCCATACAGCCCCTCACAGACACACTCTTGAACCCATACATCCAGTGAATCACCCACTCACACATCCTTGCAGTGAGTCACACAAACCCCACCCACCCACACAGACACTCAGGCACCCATACAAATACTCAGAGAAGCAATAAACAACCCATATAGACACTCATGTAGCTCCTCACCAACCCATGCAACCGCTTACACACCAACAGACAGACTGATACAGACATTCACACAGTTTAGTCACTAACCCATGCATTCAGTAAGACACGTTTAATCACTCACCTATACAGTCAGTCACGCACCTACTAAATCATCCATTCAGACAGTCATACACCCACTCATTCTTCAATACATCTTGGCCTATATATATATAAAACATATTAAAACTTTACAGAAACACACAGTCACTGGATGATGTCATCAGTGATGTCATCAGTGATGTCATTTGAGATGTCATCAGTGATGTCATTAGTGATGTCACTTACCATGTCATGAGTGATGTAATATGTGATGTCATCAGCAGTGCATTACGGGGGCGCAAGTTATACTTAGCTCAACTACCTATAACGGCCGAATTTCTCTGGTTTTGTACGAGTGAAATGTCCAACTAACTATAACGTCCCTGAAATCTGTGGTTTTTTCAGTGAATTTCTAACGTTATTTATATGCTAATTTCTCACTATATTGTCCCTGAAACCTATGGTTTTTTCAGTGAATATATATATTTATATATATATATATATTGGTAGTTATTGTTAGGACCAAATTTTCTATAGGAAAAGCGTTTTTTGTTTTGTTAATAACTTTAGCACCGCTCGACAAATCTTCACAAAATCTTGATTTGATTTGATTTGATTTTAGGTTTGATATAGCGCTCGAATGCCCAGGGGCGTCTTGGTGCTGGAGCAGACAGGGGGAAAGAGAAGCCTGAACAGAATGATTCTTACTTTTCACTGAGGGAACAGCCAGGTTTTGACTTGTTTCCGAAAAGTCAGGAAGTCAGAGCAGTATTTGATGGCTAAAGGTAGAGAATTCCAAAGAGTAGTTGCCTTCAGAAGGAAACTCCTGCCCCCCCAGGCCGAGAGTTTTGATCTAGGGATAGATAGTAGCCTTGCTTCTGACGATCTGAGTTTTCTGCTTGGCACGTACCAGGCTAATTTACTACAAAAGTAGCTGGGTCCACAATTATGCAGTGTCTTGAAAGTTATGCATAATGTTTTAAACTCAAGGCGTTTTGCAATAGGTAGCCAGGGTAAATTGCTCAAGATTTGGGTTGCTGACTTATGTTTAGGAATTCCAGCAATAAGTCTCGCTGCCGCGTTTTGTAAAACCTGTAGTTTCTGTAAGAGCTTTTTGCGGATCCCAATAAATAGTGAATTTCCATAATCCAGTTTGGTCAGAACAAGCGAGGTGACGACCAATTTTTGAAGTTCATTTGGGATGAACGGTCTAATTTTCCTTATCAGTTTTAGCGTATAAAAAACTGAAGAAGATAAAGCTTTAACTTGGTGATTGAAGAGGAGCTTATCATCAAAAATGACTCCCAGATTTCTACCCTTTTGAGCTGGAATGGGTAAGGATCCCATATTCTGGGGCCACCAGCTAGGGGACCAGACAGATCTATTGTTACCGAAAACTAACACCTCAGTTTTGCCGGAGTTTAGCTTTAGGCAGTCAGTTTTCATCCAGTGATCAACTTGTGTCATGCATGAGCTGAACCTGAGGCCTACCTCTGTAGATTCTTTAGGTATAGACACCACAATTTGTGTGTCGTCTGCGTAAGACACCACCGAGAACCCCAGGGACTTTATCAGTTTAACCAGAGGGGCAACATACAAATTAAAAAGGGTGGGGCTCAGTGAGGAGCCCTGCGGCACCCCACATGGTAGACTAAATTGTTCAGAAGTGCAATTGCCCATTGCCACATGGTTTCTCCTGTTTGTTAAAAAATCTTGTAGTAAGGTCAAGGCAGCTCCTCTAATTCCCATGGTCCTTAGACGGTTGACCAATATCGCATGGTTGACCGTGTCAAATGCCGCCGAGAGATCGAGTAATATCAGGACGGCTTGGTCACCTTTGTCCAATATCCATCTGATCTCTAAGGAGGCGGCAAGCAGAGCCGTTTCTGTGCTATGCGCCTTTCTGAAACCATACTGTGAGGAATCCAGGAGATTGTTATTATCAATACAGGTCATTATTTCCACATTTAGTGCTTTTTCAAGTATTTTGGCGGGAAATGGAAGCGTAGAGATGGGTCTGTAGCTAATGGGTTCCAGGGGATTCAAGTTACTTTTTTTCAATATGGGGAGGATAGACACCATCTTCCAATAAGTGGGAATGTGTCCTGAGTTGAGCACTTTGTTTAAAATTAGTGTGAGTTGTTCCTCGAACACCTCGGGGGCTAGATGAATCATTTTTGGGGGACGGGGTCTAATGGGGACCCTGATTTGCAAGCCCTGATGAGTTTCATAATTGTTCTCTGTCAAGGGGGAAAACCTATCCAGGATTATGGGAGAGTTGTTCACTGAGACGGTGGATACTTCCTTATGGTTTTTATTGAACGATTAAAAAACCTCTGTGACTTTATTTTGGAAAAAACTAACGAGGGTGTTGCAGAGAGTTTGATTCGACGTGCTGACTTCCCTAGTTACCATTTTTGATGAAGTGGTTATTGTTTTAAACAGGTCCTTGGCCGAATTTTCGGCCAGCATGATCTGTTCAGTAAAGTATTTAGTTTTCTCCCTGTGTATCAGTGATTTGTATTCCATTATGGCTTTTTTGTAGATCTCTTTGTCACTCGGGTTATAATTAATTCTCCACTTACGCTCTAGTCTCCTACAGGTTTGTTTCTGAGACCTTAATGTTTGTGAGAACCAGGGTTCAGACGGGGTATTACGCCGGAATTTCTGCTTTTTCTCAGGGGCTAGGAGGTCCATGGCCTCCTTTATCCAGATATTATATTTATGAGCAGTAATGTCAACATCGTTATCTCCTGTATTTGTTAAAGGACATGTGTCTAACAGAATAGTATTTAAATCCAGTGAATTTATCTTATTCCAAGCTCTGGAATTAAGGATCTTTGCTGGTGATTTTCCGGCTACATTATGTGACTGGGGTGGGCTAATAGAAAAAGATATAGCCTTGTGATCAGACCATGTTAAGGAAAGAATATCGGTGATAACTAGGAAAGGAATGTTCGCGAAAATTCCATCCAATGTGTGGCCCGCTGAATGAGCAGGGGCTTCGATTTTTTGATCAAGGCCCATGGTCTTCATAACAAATGGACAAATCTTCACGAAATCTTCACAAAATTTTCCCTTTTTGGTTCATCTGCTGTGTTGAAAGTTTCAGGGTGATCCGTCAAGTGGGGGGCAGAGAAAAAATGGAGATCCCAAAACGCGTTTTCCGCATGTTATGTCTATGGGGATTTTTTATTTTTTTAACACGTCAACAGCCCGAACAGCTGAATGGAATTACACCAAATTAGGCAGGAAGCTACATGTTGGTCCAGAAAGTGTGCTTTTTGTGATTTGTTGTAAATCCGTTCAGCAGTTTCAGAGAAATTAAAGTTTATAAAATATTGATATCTCGGGACTTGAGTCCTTGCAGAGGACTCGCGGATCCTACTAAAATTTGATTGGCTGCCAACATTCCAACCAGGAAGTGTTGGCAGCCATCTTGGAACTTGACTTTAAGTCCCCAGATATGGTGGGGGTCCCACAGGGACATAGCCGGGGTTTATAAGCTCTTTTAAAAATGTTGCCGCAGACTCTCAGGGGTCAATTACGATGTCGTCTGGAAAGGCTCTGAACGGCA
The DNA here is from genome assembly GCA_963921515.1 of Calotriton arnoldi. Classification (NCBI taxonomy): domain Eukaryota; kingdom Metazoa; phylum Chordata; class Amphibia; order Caudata; family Salamandridae; genus Calotriton; species Calotriton arnoldi. The sequence goes on from CAWUFW010016274.1 coordinate 138,153, forward strand.
TTCGATTTGTCCAAATCCGATTCGGGACCCGCCTTTCAGATCGACTCAGACACTTTTCCCAACAAGCGATTATGATGGCTGGAAAGTGTTCCAACTGTCTGACTCGGTTCCAAAAGCCATTGGGAGTAACCGAGTCAGTCAGTGCCGAATCGTAGCAGTCTACGGAGCGTGTTTCCAGCTGAGCGGTTAGGATGTCATATTCGGACAGCCTTTCCAAATCGGTTGTTTCAAAATGAATCAGCTGTTAGAATCTGACTTTGGGGGCCCATAGCATGCCCCCTTCACCCGGGGCCCTCCGAATCGAGCCCATGGGGGGACCCATGGCCCCCCCTACCCATGCATGCATAGTGTGGCAGGCACCATGGGGTGCCTGCCACAGGGTGCAAGGTTTTCCCTAACCACCCCTTTTGTCAATGGTAGCCTGTGTTCTCATTCGGAACACAGGCTCCCATTGAAGTCAATGGGAGTCCGACTGAATCGTATCTGGAAGCATCAAAATCGCTCGGTCGGACTCCCCGGATCCGAGTCGTTTGGAAAGCATTCCGGAACCGAATCGGTCGGAATGCTTTACGGACAAGATCGTAATCGGCCCCTTAGGTGGATCTGCGAATCTGCAGCAATTTGTTTTTTAAAAAGACGTGTGCATCTTGTTTCTAAAGTCCCAGATGGGCCAAATCCCGGGGGCATGCAATTAACCAAGGAGGGGGGCTCATGGGCCCCCCTCTCAGGCTTTTCTTAAGCCCCAGGTACTGCCACCTCTCCGGGGCACTCAACACTGAGAATGCAGTCAGGGCGCTTGGCACCCTCGCTGCCCCGGGGACCGCCACCTCCCAGGGGCACATATATGATTTAATAAAAAACTGCTTGTGTCAGTATAGGTGAGTGAGTACGTGCTAGTATCTGTATGAGTAAGTGAGTGAATGTGTGTGTAACTGTATGGGTGAGTAAGTGGCTGTGTGATTGATTTGGTGTGTGAGTAGCTCTATGGGTGACTGACTCAGTGTGTGAGTGGATGTATGGGTGTATGAGTGGATATGTTAGTGGCTGTATTAGTGACTGAGTGAGTGTATGAGTGGCTGTATGGGTGAGTCAATGGATGTGTGTGTTGAACTATGCACTAGTGAGTGGCTGTGTAAGTACTGGTATGGGTGTGTGAATGTGTTTGAGAATGGTAGTGTGGAAGTTGGAGTGGGTGTATGAAAGGTTATATTGGGTGTGAGTGTGTGCGTCAGAGATTCTGTAGAGCAGCAATGTGCCAGGAGGGTGTTTGCAAAATGGTGGAGAAAGGGGCGTGGCCTCTGACGACCTCTCAGCAATCCAGCTGTGTGGGGCTTACTGGAGTTAACAGGAGGTCTTGTTGGCCTCTAGGAACCCTCAGCAGCCAAGGGGATCATAATGCGTGGGGGCTCTAGCCCCCCCACGCAGCCCAGGGACTACCACATCCCTGGGGCACACATACAATAATGCAGGGGGTCAAAAACCTTAGAAATTAACAGAAAAAACAAACCTTACAGAGACGTTATAGTTAGGCTCAGGGTTCACTCATACAAAACCAGACAAATTCAGCAGTTATAGTTAGCTGAGCTAACTATGCAATGCATTGCTTATGACCTCACATATTACATCACTCATGGCATGGTCGGTGTTAGACCTGGCATCATTGGCGCAGGTCTCCCTTCCTCTTTTCGCTTCTTACCTTTTATGTTGGCTGGATTTAGATGCTCTGGGCGCTGTGCCACTGCCAATCAGTGACACAGCGCGAATGCTCCCTGTGTAAAGATAACTGTATGAATTGGGATAATCATAATTGGCCCGTTTGGTTTACCTGTCAGTCCCTAGTATCAGTGCACTGTGTGTGCCCAGGGCTGGTAGACCAAATACTGCTGGTGGGCCGGAAGCACTGATTTGCGCTACCCACCGAAGCAGCTTTTAAAGTATGTCTGTGTAGCATGTTCTAATAGCGAGTTACCCTCCATTTCACTGTTTACTATTGTGAGGCTATCCGTTCTCATAGGCCAGAATGGGCACGCTGAGTATTACATGCCCTAATCCTACCTGCCCCCAGGAACCTGATAGGAACGTCGAATTTGATATGTTTAAGCTCAGGACATTGAGATACATCTTTTAGTAAGGATTATTTGCGTAGCCCGTATTCGAAAATACCTCTGCTAGAAACGAGGTATTTTCTGGCCTCAGCTTTCCTGTAGGCTTCCCTAGCGTGTGTATTGGCCGTCTGGTTTTGGAGCATCAGGGCCAGCTGGGTCAGACCTGGCTGGAGAGAGAGATCGGCATTTAGAGTATGGAGAGGGGTGACTCTTTGATCTGAGCAGGGCCATGCCTGGCAAGGTGAATGATGGCTCCACCTCCCACTGGGCGTCTGATAGCAGACCCCCAGATTCTCAAAGGGCAGGATGTCGCCTCGTAAACCAAGTGCTCCCCGACCCCACCGAACTGGTTCTGGCTGGATGCAGTGATTTGTGACTGCAGAGAACAAAGACTTTTTAGGTATAAAACGCTGCGCTGAACCCTGTTTCAAGTGTGTTCCTTCTGGATGTCAAGACGAAACTCTGTCCGAGTGAACAGAGGAAAGGACTTTGAAACTTTCACCAAGCTTGCCGAAGAAACTACCCGAGGGCCTGAATTGAGAGCCCCTCCTGCTGAAGTCTCAGGGACAATAGACTTCACCCCGTCACCCATCCGAATCCCTGTGCTAGGGATTCTACTTGCAGGTGAGGCCTCCGTCGAGTAATCCGGAACCTCTAGTTCTACTGTGAGGAACGCGGACTGGTAACCCTTGTTAACTCTGTGTGTGGGCCGCCACAGCTAAGAGAGAGCTGCCGCCGCTGAGCGCACGCCTTAATTTGAATCTCCGGAACCTTCGCTGAATCTGTGTGGGCCACCGCAGCTAAGAGAGAGCTGCCGCCGCTGAGCGCCCGCCTTAATTTGAACCTTCGGAACCTTCGCTGAATCAGTGTGGGCCGCCGCAGCTAAGAGAGAGCTGTAGCCGCTGAGTGCCCGCCGTTGTGCCAGCCTGGTCGAGATCATCGTGATTTGTCCTGTGGGCAGCCGCAGCTAAGAGAGAGCTGCTGCCGCTGAGTGCCCGCACCTTTGCCAACCTGGCCTCATCGTGATTTGTCCTGTGGGCCGCCGCAGCTAAGAGAGAGCTGCTGCTGCTGAGTGCCCGCACCTTTGCCAAACTCTGCATCATCGTGATTTGTCCTGTGAGCTGCCGCAGCTAAGAGAGAGCTGCTGCCGCTGAGTGCTCGCACCTTTGCCAACTTTGCATCATTGTGATTTGTCCTGTGGGCCGCCGCAGCTAAGAGAGAGCTGCTGCCGCTGAGTGCTCGCACCTTTGCCAACTTTGCCTCATCGTGATTTGTCCTGTGAGCCGCCGCAGCTAAGAGAGAGCAGCTGCCGCTGAGTGTTCGCACCTTTGCCAACTTTGCCTCATTGTGATTTGTCCTGTGAGCCACCGCAGCTAAGAGAGAGCTGCTGCCGCTGAGTGCTCGCACCTTTGCCAACTTTGCATCATTGTGATTTGTCCTGTGGGCCGCCGCAGCTAAGAGAGAGCTGCTGCCGCTGAGTGGTCGCACCTTTGCCAACTTTGCCTCATCGTGATTTGTCCTGTGAGCCGCCGCAGCTAAGAGAGAGCTGCTGCCACTGAGTGCTCGCACCTTTGCCAACTTTGCATCATTGTGATTTGTCCTGTGGGCCGCTGCAGCTAAGAGAGAGCTGCTGCCGCTGAGTGCCCGCACCTTTGCCAACTTTGCATCATCGTGAATCGTCCTGTGGGCCGCCGCAGCTAGGAGAGAGCTGCTGCCGCTGTGAGCCCACCACGGAGCTGCACGACGAGACTCATCGCCACCACCAGCCTGGGCCGCCGCAGCCGCGTGCTGCTGCCGCTGAAGGCCCGCCTGTCCCCGAGTGCCCGAATCATTGTGAGTGCACGTTGCGGACCACTGCAGTCGAGAACTGTGATCGCTGGGAGTCCGCCTGTCACCGTCTCCGCTTCTTCGAGAAGCTACGTGCTGTGTCCCCGTCCAACGGCAGGTATCTGGTGCGCAACGGGTCGCGTCGACCCAGGCCTTGAACTCAGTCAGTGCCACGTTCTGGTGAACACGTTATTGCCTTTTTAAGTCCCTACTGATTTACCTGCATTGTGACTGGTTAAAACGCTTTTGAGAGTCTCGTACTAAACCTTAGATAAAGATATTATTTTTCTATACCTACTTGAGCTGTGTCCTTTTGTGGTGTCGTTACTGCCTTATTGTGCATGGTCATAAATGCTTCACACACTGCCTCTGAGATAGGCCTAACTGCTCGTGCTACGTTACCACAGGGTTGAGCAGGGGCTATCAAAGGGGGTAGCCCACTTGCCCTGACTTAGGAAGAAGGGTCCCTATTTGGACATTGGCGCCAGCCATGGCCAACTAGAGACCCCCATTTCTAACATTGGCGGTCAGCGGTGAGGATCAGGACTTGCATTTATGATCCACGTACAATAACTGGTAGACGCCACTAGTGAGTACAGACCAAAGCGCAGCCACGCACAGGTTTTTTTTCCCTCTTCGAATTTTTTTTTGTTTGTTGGTTGTTGTAGTATTGAATTGTTGATCGCAGCCATGAGTACTGCTAATATGGGAAGGCCAACATCCAATGCTTCGGAGGATCTCACCTTTGAGGAGGAAAGATTAGATACCTATACAGCCAAACAGCTGAAGTCATTTTGTAAGCAATTCGCAGTCCCCGTGATAGGCTTCTCTAGGAAGAAGGAGTACCACAAGGCGCTGAAGGCCTGGTGGGAAGCGAGAGAGTCCGCTGGGGATGAGGAAGAGAATTCTGGAGGGCAGCAGGATGATGCAGTAGAGGGGGGGAGATAGAACACCCTCCAATCCGGGTACTAGTGTATCCCAAAGGAGCCTGACCCTAGAAGAGCTGGAGGACAGGGAGAGAGATAGGAGGCATAGTTTGGAGTTGGCTAAATTGGAAGGTCAGAAGGACCTTGAGAGTAAGAAGTTAGACATTGAGAAGAATCGATTGTCAATTGAACTTGAGAAAATGAGAATGGAGCATGAGAGAATGTTGAGGGAGATAGAGATCAGGGCGAGGAGTGTCCCGGTCTCCCCTCTGGTGGCAGCATACCTTTAGTAACTCCTGAGAGTAGAGTTTATATTCCTAAGGATGTCATTAAGGATTTTCACAAGAGTGAGGATATTGGGCAATGGTTTGCCGCATATGAGATAGCAATGGTGTCCCACCGGGTCCCTGAGCAGGATTGGGGAGCGGGATTGTGGGGGCACTTTGTGAGTGATGGTCGGGATACCCTGTTGGACCTGCCTGAGGAGAGCCGGATGGTGTATGCCCATATGAAAGAAGCTTTGATGACCCGTTATGGTTTGACCCCAGAGATGTACAGGCAGAGGTTTAGGACCTGTAAGAAGTTAGAGGGTACCACGTGGGTTGAATATGTGTCTATTTTCTGCAGAGCAATGGATTGCTGGGTAAAGGGTAGCAAAGTGGAAACTTTCGAGCAATTGTATGATTTGTTTGCGTGGGAGCATTTTTCTAGTAACTGTTTTCCAGAGCTACGCCGACACCTGATTGATAGCAAGCTGACTAACCCTAGGAAGCTTGCTGAGGAGGCGGACCGCTGGGTGAACACCTGGGTCCGCAAAGGTTTTGTGGGAGACTTTGCCAGAGGTGGGCAGGGTCCGCAGCAGAGAAGTGGGGGGGACAAGGGTAAGCCGAGGGAGTTCCAGAGAGGGCCCCAAAGTAATTCCTAAGGGAACCAAGCAGTGGTGTCCCAGCCTCCCCCTGAGAAGAAGCCAGTGTCCCCGACAGGTAGGCCTGTTCAGAGGGGGCCACTCACTTGTTTCAAGTGTGGTCAAGTGGGCCACCGGTATTATGATCCCCAGTGTCCCCAGACGGACCCCAATGCATCCCCTCATGCACCACCCCATGCACCATCCCGCCAGATTGCCAGTGTAGCCCTGGAGGGGAGGAGGTAGAGGTCCAAGGTGGGTGGGATCCCGTAGAGTTAACCCTTGTCTCGCTAGGAGACTTTGAGAAGGTCCCTAACCCCACACTGCCGAATAACACTCAGAAGTACCGACAGTGGGTGACCATCAATGGCCATAGGGTGGAGGCTCTCAGGGACACCGGAGCTAGTGTGACTGCTGTCAGCTCCCATGTTGGTGTCCAAAGAGCAGGTTGTCCCCCATGCATTCTGCCCCGTAGTGTCAGCAGACAACTCAGAGAGCCAGTGTGAAGTGGCTCAGGTTCCCTTCGAGTGGGGGGGTCTCAGGAACTCGTCAAGTGGCTGTGAGGCCCGCCATGCATGTAGACTGTCTGGTGGGCAATGATCTAGAGAACTCCCCGTGGGCTATGGTGGAGAGAAAGTCTCATTTGGAAATGTTGGGTCTGCATGAGTGGGCGTGTGTGGCCACTCGGTCCATGACAGCTCAGAAAGATGTTCAGGAGGGTCTGGAGCCTGAAAGTATGGCCCAGGCCCCTGCCTTAAAGAGAAGGGGTAGGGGCGTGGGAAACCGGCCCCCGCGGTTCCCACGGTCCCGGAGGGAGCAGACCTTGAGGGGGATGCCCTGGAACCTACAGGAGAACAAGTGGCCGAACTGGGGGACCTACCGGAGCTGACCCAGTGGCAGCAGGAAGGGGGGCCCTCCAGGGAGGAATTTTGCGAGCAACAGAGAACCTGCCCTTCTCTTGAGGGGGTGCGGCGACAGGCCGCCGCCCAAGCAGCAGGTGATCAGACATGGTCACATTGGATCTATTGGTAGAACGACCTCCTTTACAGCGAGCCTAAGGTTGCTGAGCCTGGGTCAGCCCGTGTGCTGGTGATACCCCAGCGCTTCAGGACCTTCCTACTGGGGTTGGCTCATGATGTGCCACTGGCCGGACATCTGGGGCAGACCAAGACCTTTGAGAGGCTGGTCACCCACTTCTATTGGCCCCAGATGCGCAGGAGCTCAGATGCTCACTGCAGGATGTGTGAGACTTGCCAGGCAAGTGGGAAGAGTGGGGGAAGATTAAGGCCCCACTACAGCCCTTTCCCGTTGTGAGCACCCCATTCGAGAGAGTGGGCATTGATATTGTGGGGCCTCTGGATCCCAAGACAGCCATGGGCAACAGGTTAATCCTGGTCTTGGTGAACCATGCCACCAGGTACCCTGAGGCCATCCCGCTCAGGACAGTGACGGCCCCCGTGGTGGGACGGGCACTGATGGGGATTTTCTCCCGTGTGGGATTCCCCAGAGAGGTGGTGTCCGATAGGGGAACTAACTTCATCTCCAAGTACATGAAGTCTCTGTGGGAGGAGTGTGGGGTAACATATAAGTTCACCACTCCTTACCACCCCCAGGGTAATGGGCTGGTGGCATGATTATGGGCCTAGTGGAGCCCATGAGGCGTAAGTGGGACGTCCTCTTGCCATGCCTGTTGTTTGCTTACCGTGAGGTGCCACAGAAGTCCTTAGGGTTCAGTCCCTTTGAGCTGCTCTATGGTCACCCGGTAAGAGGGCCTCTGGGTCTGGTCAAGGAAGGCTTGGAGCAATCCCCCAGGAAACCTCCCCAGGATGTGTTTAGTTACATGCTGGCCTTCAGGAACCAGACTCGGCGCTTCAGGAAACTTGCTGAGGCAAACCTGGAAGCCAGCCAGGAAGAGATGAAACACTGGCACGATCAGAATGTCACTCTGATCGAGTTTCAGCCTGGACTGAACGTTTGGGTCATGGCCCCAGTGGAGCCCTGTGCGCTCCAGGATAAGTGGACCGGCCCCTTTGAGGTGGTGGAGCGCAAGAGTCCTGTTACCTACGTGGTGGACTTGCAGTCTCCCAGGAACCCCTTGCGGGTCCTGCATGTTAACCGCCTGAAGCCCCACTTTGAGAGGTCTGAAGTGGGCATGCTTCTGGCCACAGATGCTGGGATAGAGGAGGAGAGCGAGCCCCTTCCTGACCTCCTGTGTGCAGGGGAGCGAGATGGGTCAGTGGAGGATGTGGTCCTCTCCACCACACTGACCCCTGAGCAGCAGGGTGATTGTCGCCAACTGTTGGGGCAATTCAGTGATCTGTTCTCCCTGGTACCTAGTGTCACTGATTGGTGTGTCCATGACGTGGACACCGGGGACAGTCCTCCCATTAAGCACAAGGCTTACCGAGTGACTGACCGGGTAAGGGCCTACATTAAGGATGAGGTTACCAAAATGTTTGCCCTTGGGGTGATTGAGTCCTCTAGCAGCCCTTGTTCCAGCCCAGTGGTCCTGGTACCAAAAGCTGCAGCGCCTGGTACCACCCCAGAACTTAGGTTCTGCATGGACTATCGGGGCCTCAATTCAGTCATGAAGACTGACGCGCACTCCATCCCCAGAGCTGATGGGCTCATAGATCAGTTAGGGGCTGCAAAATACCTCAGCACATTTGATTTGACATCTGGGTATTGGCAGATCGCCTTGTCCGAGGGAGAAAAGGAGAGGTCAGCCTTCTCCACACCCGATGGGCACTACCAGTTCTGGGTGATGCCCTTTGGAATGAAGAATGCCCCTGCCACCTTTCAGAGGCTGGTCAACAGGGTGTTGGTTGGGCTGGAAGACTTCAGTGCCGCCTACCTGGATGACATTGCGGTGTTTAGCTCCTCTTGGGAGGACCACCTGCGCCCCCTCTGGGAGGTATTGATGGCACTGCGGAAGGCAGGCCTCACAATCAAAGCCAGTAAGTGCCAGATTGGGCAGGGTTCTGTAGTGTATTTGGGGCACCAGGTGGGGAGCGGCCAGGTGGCGCCCCTTCAGCCCAAAATTGAAACTATCCTGGTGTGGGAACCCCCCAAGACTCAGACGCAGGTGAGAGCCTTCTTAGGACTCACGGGGTACTACAGGAGGTTTGTCAAGGGATATGGCAACATTGTTGCACTCTTGACTGAGCTGACTTCTAAAAAGCAGCCAAAGAAGGTAAACTGGACTGACACCTGTCAGAACGCTTTTGACGCCCTGAAGACTGCCATGTGCACCGCACCTGTGCTTCAGGCGCCCGACTTTTCAAAGGAATTTGTTGTCCAGACAGATGCCTCAGAGCATGGTATAGGGGCTGTTCTGTCACAGATCAATGAGGAGGGACTAGACCAACCGGTAGCCTTCCTAAGCAGGAGGTTACTTCCCCGGGAACAGAGGTGAAGTGCAATTGAGCGTGAGGCATTTGCTGTGATCTGGGCGCTGAAGAAGCTGAGACCATATCTGTTTGGGACTCACTTCCGGGTTCAGACAGACCACAGGCCCCTTAGATGGTTGATGCATATGAGGGGTGAGAATCCCAAGTTGTTGAGGTGGTCCATTTCCCTACGGGGTATGGATTTCACGGTGGAACACCGCCCTGGTACATAACACGCCAATGCTGACGGTCTGTCCAGGTTTTTCCGCCTTAGTGATGAGAACTCCCAAGGGAATGGTTAGTTCTCCCCACATTTCAGCTGGAGGGGACGCGTGTTAGACCTGGCATCATTGGCGTGGGTCTCCCTTCCTCTTTTCGCTTCTTACCTTTTATGTTTGGCTGGATTTAGATGCTCTGGGCGCTGTGCCACTGCCAATCAGTGACACAGCGTGAATGCTCCCTGTGTAAAGATAACTGTATGAATTGGGATAATCATAATTGGCTCGTTTGGTTTACCTGTCAGTCCCTAGTATAAGTGCACTGTGTGTGCCTAGGGCTGGTAGACCAAATACTGCTGATTGGCTGGCAGCGATGATTTGCGCTACCCACCGAAGCAGCTTTTAAAGTATGTCTGTGTAGCATGTTCTAATAGCGAGTTACCCTCCATTTCACTGTTTACTATTGTGAGGCTATCCGTTCTCATAGGCCAGAATGGGCAGGCTGAGTATTACATGCCCTAATCCTACCTGCCCCCAGGAACCTGATAGGAACGTCGAATTTGATATGTTTAAGCTCAGGACATTGAGATGCATCTTTTAGTAAGGAATATTTGCGTAGCCCGTGTTCGAAAATACCTCTGCTAGAAACGAGGTATTTTCTGGCCTCAGCTTTCCTGTAGGCTTCGCTAGCGTGTGTATTGGCCGTCTGGTTTTGGAGCAGCAGGGCCAGCTGGGTCAGACCTGGCTGGAGAGAGAGATCGGCATTTAGAGTATGGAGAGGGGTGACTCTTTGATCTGAGCAGGGCCGTGCCTGGCAAGGTGAATGATGGCTCCACCTCCCACTGGGTGTCTGATAGCAGACCCCCAGATTCTCAAAGGGCAGGATGTCGCCTCGTAAACCAAGTGCTCCCCGACCCCACCGAACTGGTTCTGGCTGGATGCAGTGATTTGTGACTGCAGAGAACAAAGACTTTTTAGGCATAAAACGCTGCGCTGAAACCTGTTTCAAGTGTGTTCCTTCTGGATGTCAAGACGAAACTCTGTCCGAGTGAACAGAAGAAAGGACTTTGAAACTTTCACCAAGCTTGCCGAAGAAACTACCCGAGGGCCTGAATTGAGAGCGCCTCCTGCTGAAGTCTCAGGGACATTAGACTTCACCCCGTCAGCCGTCCGAATCCCTGTGCTAGGGATTCTACTTGCAGGTGAGGCCTCCGTCGAGTAATCCGGAACCTCTAGTTCTACTGTGAGGAACACGGACTGGTAACCCTTGTTAACTCTGTGTGTGGGCCGCCGCAGCTAAGAGAGAGCTGCCGCCGATGAGCACCCGCCTTAATTTGAATCTCCGGAACCTTCGCTGAATCTGTGTGGGCCGCCGCAGCTAAGAGAGAGCTGCCGCCGCTGAGCGCCCGCCTTAATTTGAACCTTCGGAACCTTCGCTAAATCAGTGTGGGCCGCCGCAGCTAAGAGAGAGCTGTAGCCGCTGAGTGCCCGCCGTTGTGCCAGCCTGGTCAAGATCATCGTGATTTGTCCGGTGGGCAGCCACAGCTAAGAGAGAGCTGCTGCCGCTGAGTGCCCGCACCTTTGCCAACCTGGCCTCATCGTGATTTGTCCTGTGGGCCGCCGCAGCTAAGAGAGAGCTGCTGCTGCTGAGTGCCCGCACCTTTGCCAAGCTCTGCATCATCGTGATTTGTCCTGTGAGCCGCTGCAGCTAAGAGAGAGTTGCTGCCGCTGAGTGCTCGCACCTTTGCCAACTTTATGATTTGTCCTGTGGGCCGCCGCAGGTAAGAGAGAGCTGCTGCCGCTGAGTGCTCGCACCTTTGCCAACTTTGCCTCATCGTGATTTGTCCTGTGAGCCGCCGCAGCTAAGAGAGAGCTGCTGCCGCTGAGTGCTCGCACCTTTGCCAACTTTGCCTCGTCGTGATTTGTCCTGTGAGCCGCCGCAGCTAGAGAGAGCTGCTGCCGCTGAGTGCTCGCACCTTTGCCAACTTTGCATCATTGTGATTTGTCCTGTGGGCCGCCGCAGCTAAGAGAGAGCTGCTGCCGCTGAGTGCTCGCACCTTTGCCAACTTTGCCTCATCGTGATTTATCCTGTGAGCCACCGCAGCTAAGACAGTGCTGCTGCCGCTGAGTGCTCGCACCTTTGCCAACTTTGCATCATTGTGATTTGTCCTGTGGGCCGCCGCAGCTAAGAGAGAGCTGCTGCTGCTGAGTGCCCACACCTTTGCCAACTTTGCATCATCGTGAATCGTCCTGTGGGCCGCTGCAGCTAGGAGAGAGCTGCTGCCGCTGTGAGCCCACCACGGAGCTGCACGACAAGACTCATCGCCACCACCAGCCCGGGCCGCCGCAGCCGCGTGCTGCTGCCGCTGAGGGCCCGCCTGTCCCCGAGTGCCCGAATCATTGTGAGTGCATGTTGCGGACCACTGCAGTCGAGAACTGTGGTCGCTGGGAGTCTGCCTGTCACCGTCTCCGCTTCTTCGAGAAGCTATGTGCTGTGTCCCCGTCCAACGGCAGGTATCTGGTGCGCAACAGGTCGCGTCGACCCAGGCCTTGAACTCAGTCAGTGCCACGTTCTGGTGAACACGTTATTGCCTTTTTAAGTCCCTACTGATTTACATGCATTGTGACTGGTTAAAACGCTTTTGAGAGTCTCGTACTAAACCTTAGATAAAGATATTATTTTTCTATACCTACTTGAGTTGTGTCCTTTTGTGGTGTCGTTACTGCCTTATTGTGCATGGTCATAAATGCTTCACACACTGCCTCTGAGATAGGCCTAACTGCTCGTGCTACGTTACCACAGGGTTGAGCAGGGGTTATCAAAGGGGGTAGCCCACTTGCCCTGACTTAGGAAGAAGGGTCCCTATTTGGACATTGGCGCCAGCCATGGCCAACTAGAGACCCCCATTTCTAATAGTCGCTGACAACACTGATGACATCACTGATGACATCTCAAATGACATCAGTGATGACATCATCCAGTGACTGTGAATGTTTTTAAAAACTTTAGGAGTGTTAAATATATATACCAAGGTATATTTGTAAATGAGTTGGTGTATGTGTGCCTGTATGGATGATTCAGTGGGTGCGTGACTGACTGTATAAGTGTGTGATTGTCTTAGTGAATGTATGGGTGAGTGACTGGGTTGTGTGAATGTCTGTATCAGTCTGTCAGTTGGTGTTTAAGGGGCTCATTACGATGGCTAAACGATCGCCACCGCCGGGCCGGTGGCAATCGCACCGATTGCCTGGCGGGCAGAGCAGGGCCACTAATATGGTGGCGGTGCCTAGCAGGCACCGTCCGCCATATTAGGATGTGGGTTTTAGGAGGCCTTTCCATGGCGGCGATGCCACCATGGAAAGGCTGGCGGGGATTGGGTTTGGGGGCCCATTGCGGGCCCCCCATGTGGGGGGGGCTGTCGCTGCACTGGGGGGTACCTATGGTACCTCCCTGCATTTCCATGCACCAAGTGGCAGGCACCGCGTGGTGCCTGCCACGTGGTGCAAGGAAATGCGGTGCAAGCACCTTTCACATTGCGGAAAGTGCTGCAGCCAGCAGCACTGCCCGCAATGTTAAAGGCCCAGGATGCGCCCGCCAGTATGGCAGTCACATCCTAATTGCAGTGGTGGGACTGCCGCATGTTTGGCGGGTGGTCCCAATCACCGCTACGGTGGCATCGTAATCAGCCCCTAAGTGTCTGAGTTTAAATAGTTTGCCATTCTTGAGATGGAATGGAATTAGAAACTGCTGAATATTTCTGAGAATTATGCTATCCCTATTCACCCAGAAATCTACTCCAAGAAGAAATAAATCAAAAATTGTCCTTTGGGCATTTTTTTATGTATGTATGGTACTTAAGTCTAAGGGCTGCCAACCCTTAAGATGTGAAGTTTGGTCAGTTTATAAATAAGTTTATAGAAAAATATTATCAATTGAAAAAGTGCATTTTAAAATGTCATGTTTGTAGGAAGGTGGAATCTGACTATATGGTTGCCCCCACTTTTTTCCTGGTGTTTTGCTGGTTTATGACTTAGTTGGACTGGGACCCTGCTATTCAGGGCCCCAGTCTATCTGCTCTCTCTAAACGACATGGAGTGCACTCTAGGTGCACTAGTGATTGGATACTGTGGTGCCTTATGAGTCCCTAGTATATGGTACCTTAGGTACCAAGGGCATAGGTACTTCACAGGCCTACCAGGGGCTGCAGCATGTATTATGCCACCCCTGGGAAGCAGTCTAAATCTGACACCACAGGCCTGCTACTGCAGCCTGGGTGAGGTGGTGCTAGCACCCCTCACTGAGATATAGGTTTCCTATATCTCTCCTGCACACACATATAAACCTATCAGTCACCCCTAAGGCAGGCCCTATCAATCCTGAGGGCAGGGTGCTTGGCTTCTATGTGAGGGGGTGCCTCTGCCTGAGCAGGGCCCCTCTGCAGCTCTCAGAGTCTATTCTCTGGGGCTTTTTGTGGATGCGGTTAAACCATATACTCTTAAGTGCATTATATCCTCGCGGTAAAATGCTAACTTTGGAATGGCTGCATCAAAACATGTCGTGTTTGGTGTCAAACATCTTGGAATACTACCCCCCGCCAATCCTGGCGGCGGGGGTAGCATTCCACCCTTCTAGAGGGATAAGACATGTACCTGCTGTGGAAACGCGGTAGAATCCTGAAGAGCCCTGGCATCACAAAATGGATGCCACCAGTCACAGACACTGGGCTGCCCTCCTGCTGATGACCGAAACTCACAGTGGAGGAAGCCCAACAATAGGCATCGTGTCACAGGGAGGTGTGACCACCTCCCAGACAGGGTTTAGTGTATTGGGGCTGGGTGGGTGCACTCTTAGAGTGCTTTGAAGTCCTGCACTGGGGGAGCAGAAGGCTCCTCTGTGCATATGCCAGTTCAAACCAGCTCAGGGGCTACCTGCCCCTGCTCTGGCGCGAAACTGGACAAAGGGAAGTGGGTGTAGCCACCCCCTCCCTTGACCCTCCCATAGGTGGGGTCATAGAGCTAGTCCATCCCCTCTTTTTAGTATAAGAGGGGGAACCTTGCCATTGCAAAGCAGATAACCCCTGGACGACACTCTACAGAAGAATCCTGGCCCTTCGACGTTCCACTACCTTTGGAAGACAGAAGAATCTCCCTTGGAGTCAAGGAGTGACTCCCCTGCTTGGCAGGCACCAAAAACGACAACGACGGTCGCAAACTACGCCGCTCCCGCCGGAGTCCGAAGTCCCTGCAGCCCAGGAAGTGGATTTCCTGACTTCTCCCAGGCCATCGTGAGTTCCCAGCGAAGCTGAGGCAAGTGGACCCCACGAGTAATGAGGAACCGCGACCCCTGGGTACAGTGCACTATTGTCAAGTGCAACCCCTTCACAACGTTCTACGAACCTGTGCTTTGGACCACGTGTGGTCCCGACCTCCAGCAGAAATCCCTCCGAAGATCAGAGGCCTACACCATCCCGAGTGACCGTGGACCCCTGTTGAGTGATTCTGCCCGAGGTGTCTTTGCGATCCCTTGCCTGCTGGCTTGTGGGTCCCCAGAAGACTTCTTAAAGAAACCAAAGGGCTCCCCTGATTGCTCCAGGCCTGCCCTGACTTACCTTCGCTGGGTGAGTTCCACAGACCTTGCTGGTCTGCGCCATCGACTTTTCTTCATCTCCCCGAGACTTGCGGCTGCCAAGGCTTGTTGGCTCCGATCGAGTTGCCGACACCGCAGTCAGCTGCAGACGTCGAGGGACACACCGAATCCAGCTCCTGGTCGTTGTCGACGCCTCCTGGACCACGTGGCTGAAGAGTCAAGGCACCTGCAACCAACCTGAATCACTCGACGACGGTGGGCATCCATCTTCCTTGCCCCGAGTCACTGCCAAGTGACTTTGAACACTGTCCCCTCTGCTTTCAGGTCATCCTTCTTCAGAATCCAGGCTTGGATTCCACCGGACACTTCTTCAGCTCCCGCAAGCAGCAAGTCTTCTTTGTTCGCCATTGAAAACGACGCCGCGACCCGACACCAAAGGACACCTGTGCACCCGGCTTCCCTGGGTGAGGTAACTCCAGCACTACGGTGCTCCTGTGGGTGTGGGCCCTAGAACGACTTACCCTGTAAGTGACTTGCTTGTAGGTTCTATAGAAGTATCCTAAAACTCTTTATTTCCAACCGCGACTTGCCCCATTGAAGTCAACGGCGATCCGCGCCTGTGTATCTACACTGCACGCGTCCCCGTGGGTCCTTTACTTACCTGCCTTGGGTGGTTTCGTGAGGCCCCAGCACTTCTGAAGGCCCTAGGCCTTGTCTCCCTGCAAGTCGTTGTCCCTAAGTCTCTTACTTAGTATATGGTCTGGTACGCCCCTAGGGCCCCAGCCATATTTTGTGCTTAACTTATTGTGAAACGTTGATTTGTGCATATGTTTGTCTTCTAATCTCATAAAGAGATTAGTAGAGAGTTATTTAGAAATAAATACATATATATTTGATATATATACCTGTGTGGTGTCTTTTCATTTGGTGATTCAAGAGATTATATGGTAAAACAAGCTGCTTTACATTCCTCCGAGACTTAGCCTGAAGGCTGCTCTCCACAGCTACCACTAGGATAGCTTTCTTTAAAAGGTTGTCTTAAACCTATCTACCATAAGAGTCGATTTGCCCTGGTGCAAGGTGTCCACTTTAATTAGTGAACAGCATATACCAGGCCAACTTCTCACATTGGTGGGCAGCGTGTGGGATTCCAGCTTGCCATTGTTTTACCAGAAAATCTCTATTTTAATTACTAACTGAAAACCATTATAGGTACTCAAGGTACATATAAAGTCAAGCTTAGTATCAATAAGTTCTACTGAACTTAGAGCTGGGTGCCAAGGGATAGCACACCCTTTCCACAGCTCAAGCTAGGATCAGTAGGCCACAAACTAGTGTAGGTAGTACAACACTGCACAACACTAGAATGTCCTTAAGGGGTGGACCCAGTGGATCCACTCAGCCTCAGTATAAGGACATGGCTTTCTCTGACTTGAGAGCCATGTGTGTTGAAAGACACCTGAAGCTAGGACAGAGTCCCTCAACACTTCACCTGATAGATCTGCTGACAGCAGATGACCTTAGATTGGCTCTAGGAGGTAGGGGGTCTGAATCAGTGGGTGGGTCAGTCATAGTATCTGGGTCAGATGATGAAAATCAGAATGACCAAGACTCTGTGATTGAAGGGCCAGGCTTCAAGGGGCCTGAAAAGGACAGAGGAATTCTCCCTAAGAGAACTGACAGAGAGGAGGAGAGGCACAGATCCCCTTCCAGGGAATCTGACCACTCTTATCACTCTGGCAGAGAATTTATCCAGCAGAGGAGCTCATACTTTTCCTTAAGAGAGACCTCCTCTGAGAGAAGGTGCAAACTGCTCCAGTATGAGGAAGCCAAAGTGGCCCTCAGAACCAAGCAGTTGGCACTGGATAGGGAAGCCCTGGAGATCCAGAGAGCTTCTAGAAGAGAGGGTTAGAACCCCCTGGTGGCAGCAACAGTGTCCCTAGAGGCAGAGAATATATTCCTGACCATAGGAACCTGAGCAAGGTTGTTCCTCCCTACCAGAGTGGGGATGATATCCACAAGTGGATAACTGCTATGGAGAGGGCCTGTAGAGTACAGCAGGTCCCCCAAAAGCAGTGGGCAGCAATCTTGTGGCTCTCCTTTTCAGATAAAGGAAGAGACAAGCTCCTCACTGTTAGAGAGGAGGATGCTGATGATTATGAGGTCCTGAAGAGTGCACTGATAGATGGGTTTGGCTTAACCACTGAGCAGTACAGGTTGAAGTTCAGAGATACCCAGAAGGCACAGACTCAGGACTGGACAGACTTTGTAGATTGTGCATCCAAGGCTCTGGAGGGTTGGCTGGTTGGCAGTAGGGTTACTGATTTCAAAGGATTTTATAATCTAATGATGAGAGAACAGATCCTTAATAATTGTCAAAACCAGCTTTTACACCAGTACCTGGTGGACTCTGATCTGACCTCTCCCCAAGAATTGGGAAAGAAGGCAGACAAATGGGTCAGAACCAGAGTAAGGCCTAAGAATCAGGGTGGTGACCACAAGAAAGATTCTACCAAGTCCCAAGAGAAAGGTGGGGATAAATCTAAGGATAAGTCCACTACAGGGCCCCAAAAGTCCTCTTCTGGGGGTGGGTCCCAAACTCCTTCCTCTCCTGAAAAGAAACCCTATTGCCATGTCTGTAAAAAGCCTGGGCACTGGAAATCTGATCCCAGTTGTCCCAGGATTGGCAATAAAGAAAATGTTCCTCCAACAACTAC
Organism: Calotriton arnoldi; assembly: GCA_963921515.1. NCBI lineage: Eukaryota > Metazoa > Chordata > Amphibia > Caudata > Salamandridae > Calotriton > Calotriton arnoldi. The sequence goes on from CAWUFW010016274.1 coordinate 155,826, forward strand.
TACCACCCCTCCTGGTACTACCAGTAGTAATCCTCCAGTTGGGAGTAGTGCACCCAAAAAGTTAGGTGCTTTTGCAAGAGGAACAGAGGTGGGCCCTAGTTTAGACAGGACCCCCTCAACAGACTCCTCAGACTCTGATGGTGGTATAGGATTTGCCACCTTTACCGTGGGTCCCACAGCATTGGGCAGGTACAGACTGGAGCCAATAATTAATGGTCAGAAAGCTGTGGCATTTAGGGACACAGCGGCTAGTGTCACCATGGTGGCAGGGAAACTAGTCCCCCTCACCAGCTTTTACCTGAGTTTAAATACCAGGTGACCAACATTGATGGTGTCAGAACAGAGCACCCCATGGCCATAGTCAATCTCAGCTGGGAGGGGGTCACAGGCCCAAAAAGAGTGGCAGTGTCCCCAACCTTACCTGTAGATTGCCTGATGGGCAATGATCTGGAAATTTCAGCCTGGGCTGAAATTGAACACCAAACCCATCTGAGGATGTTGGGTGTCCCTGTAAAGGTTAGTGGGGCTGTGATGGCCACAGCCCCAGCCCAAGATTTTGGAGAGATGGAGCCTGGAAGAATGGCCCACTCTCCCCCAGAAGAGAGCACAAGGGTTGAAGAAAAGTCTTCTTCCCTCCAGACAGTAGGTAAGGTTAGTCAGGCCTGGCCTGGCCCCACCCCTGATGGCAGAGGACCCTTCCAAGGTGGTACCCAGTCTGGAGCAGGTAAACTGCCCCTCTCTACCCTGCCTCAGTCAGCCCAGGGCTGCAGAGGTCAGGGAGGTCAGTGGACCCCCCAGGGCCCCCTGTCCAGAGGAACCCCCCATCAGCAGATTAGGAGCACCCAGTCTAGTAGCCCTAGCCAGGTGAAAATTCCTCAACCCACTGAGGGATCCCCCATACCTTTATGTAGGGACCTCCCCAGAAGGACTCTGTTAGGCAAGGGCAAACCTGGGACCAAAAGGTTCCAAACATGCCATGTCCCTCCAGTGTTCCATCCAAAGGGACCCAACCCCCAGCTGTAGGCAGTCAAAGGTTGACCCTTAGAGCAAAGTGCAACTCAGTCATGGAAAGACAGGCATACATGGTGACCAGTGATCTGAGGAAGCTGAGGCCAACCTTCCTAGGGCCTCACTTCCCTACTCAGACACCCCACCAGCCTTGTACTTTACCAAAGCACACCAGAGGTAGTGATTCCCCATGGTGGAGTCCCTCTCATACCCTTAGGGTGAGGGATTGCTTAGTGGACCATAAGACAGGGGGCAACCATGCTAGTGCAGGTGCTTCCTTATATGACCACTTAATCAATAAAGGCTCAACTGGTCAAGGTTAGCCTTATCTCCTTTCGTTTGGGGGGGTTATGTAGGAAGGTGGAATCTGACTATATGGCTGCCCCCACTTTTTTCCTGGTGTTTTGCTGGTTTATGACTTAGTTGGACTGGGACCCTGCTATTCAGGGCCCCAGTCTATCTGCTCTCTCTAAACGACATGGAGTGCACTCTAGGTGCACTAGTGATTGGATACTGTGGTGCCTTATGAGTCCCTAGTATATGGTACCTTAGGTACCAAGGGCATAGGTACTTCACAGGCCTACCAGGGGCTGCAGCATGTATTATGCCACCCCTGGGAAGCAGTCTAAATCTGACACCACAGGCCTGCTACTGCAGGCTGGGTGAGGTGGTGCTAGCACCACTCACTGAGATATAGGTTTCCTATATCTCTCCTGCACACACATATAAACCTATCAGTCACCCCTAAGGCAGGCCCTATCAATCCTGAGGGCAGGGTGCTTGGCTTCTATGTGAGGGGGTGCCTCTGCCTGAGCAGGGCCCCTCTGCAGCTCTCAGAGTCTATTCTCTGGGGCTTTTTGTGGATGCGGTTAAACCATATACTCTTACGTGCATTATATCCTCGCGGTAAAATGCTAACTTTGGAATGGCTGCATCAAAACATGTCGTGTTTGGTGTCAAACATCTTGGAATACTACCCCCCGCCAATCCTGGCGGCGGGGGTAGCATTCCACCCTTCTAGAGGGATAAGACATGTACCTGCTGTGGAAACGCGGTAGAATCCTGAAGAGCCCTGGCATCACAAAATGGATGCCACCAGTCACAGACACTGGGCTGCCCTCCTGCTGATGACCGAAACTCACAGTGGAGGAAGCCCAACAATAGGCATCCTGTCACAGGGAGGTGTGACCACCTCCCAGACAGGGTTTAGTGTATTGGGGCTGGGTGGGTGCACTCTTAGAGTGCTTTGAAGTCCTGCACTGGGGGAGCAGAAGGCTCCTCTGTGCATATGCCAGTTCAAACCAGCTCAGGGGCTACCTGCCCCTGCTCTGGCGCGAAACTGGACAAAGGGAAGTGGGTGTAGCCACCCCCTCCCTTGACCCTCCCATAGGTGGGGTCATAGAGCTAGTCCATCCCCTCTTTTTAGTATAAGAGGGGGAACCTTGCCATTGCAAAGCAGATAACCCCTGGACGACACTCTACAGAAGAATCCTGGCCCTTCGACGTTCCACTACCTTTGGAAGACAGAAGAATCTCCCTTGGAGTCAAGGAGTGACTCCCCTGCTTGGCAGGCACCAAAAATGACAACGACGGTCGCAAACTACGCCGCTCCCGCCGGAGTCCGAAGTCCCTGCAGCCCAGGAAGTGGATTTCCTGACTTCTCCCAGGCCATCGTGAGTCCCCAGCGAAGCTGAGGCAAGTGGACCCCACGAGTAACGAGGAACCGCGACCCCTGGGTACCGTGCACTATTGTCGAGTGCAACCCCTTCACAACGTTCTACGAATCTGTGCTTTGGACCACGTGTGGTCCCGACCTCCAGCAGAAATCCCTCCGAAGATCAGAGGCCTACACCATCCCGAGTGACCGTGGGCCCCTGTTGAGTGATTCCGCCCGAGGTGTCTTTGCGATCCCTTGCCCGCTGGCTTGTGGGTCCCCAGAAGACTTCTTAAAGAAACCAAAGGGCTCCCCTGGTTGCTCCAGGCCTGCCCTGACTTACCCTTGCTGGGTGAGTTTCACAGACCTTGCTGGTCTGCGACATCGACTTTTCTTCATCTCCCCAAGACTTGCGGCTGCCAAGGCTTGTTGGCTCCGATCGAGTTGCCGACACCGCAGTCAGCTGCAGATGTCGAGGGACACACCGAATCCAGCTCCTGGTCGTCGTCGACGCCTCCTGGACCACGTGGCTGAAGAGTCAAGGCACCTGCAACCGACCTGAATCACTCGACGACGGTGGGCATCCATCTTCCTTGCCCCGAGTCACTGCCAAGTGACTTTGAACACTGTCCCCTCTGCTTTCAGGTCATCCTTCTTCAGAATCCAGGCTTGTATTCCACCGGACACTTCTTCAGCTCCCGCAAGCAGCAAGTCTTCTTTGTTCGCCATTGAAAACGACGCCGCGACCCGACACCAAAGGACACCTGTGCACCCGGCTTCCCTGGGTGAGGTAACTCCAGCACTACGGTGCTCCTGTGGGTGTGGGCCCTAGAACGACTTACCCTGTAAGTGACTTGCTTGTAGGTTCTATAGAAGTATCCTAAAACTCTTTATTTCCAACCGCGACTTGCCCCATTGAAGTCAACGGCGATCCGCGCCTGTGTATCTACACTGCACGCGTCCCCCGTGGGTCCTTTACTTACCTGCCTTCGGTGGTTTCGTGAGGCCCCAGCACTTCTGAAGGCCCTAGGCCTTGTCTCCCTGCAAGTCGTTGTCCCTAAGTCTCTTACTTAGTATATGGTCTGAGTACGCCCCTAGGGCCCCAGCCATATTTTGTGCTTAACTTATTGTGAAACGTTGATTTGTGCAAATGTTTGTCTTCTAATCTCATAAAGAGATTAGTAGAGAGTTATTTAGAAATAAATACATATATATTTGATATATATACCTGTGTGGTGTCTTTTCATTTGGTGATTCAAGAGATTATATGGTAAAACAAGCTGCTTTACATTCCTCCGAGACTTAGCCTGAAGGCTGCTCTCCACAGCTACCACTAGGATAGCTTTCTTTAAAAGGTTGTCTTAAACCTATCTACCATAAGAGTCGATTTGCCCTGGTGCAAGGTGTCCACTTTAATTAGTGAACAGCATATACCAGGCCAACTTCTCACAATGTTCTTTAAGGATTTTAAAACATGTCCCAATATAACTGACACATCTAAGAATAGCTATTTACCAACAGAAACTTTGCTTTGTAGTGGGCCACCTTACTATGTTTTAAAAATAAGTGTTTTAATAAATCTCATCAAACTTTTAAAAGTAAAATGCATTCTAAAACAATATGGTCTGTTGTTTTATTTAACAAGCACATACAGCACCCATTATTCTGTTTGAGTTTAAAAGCTGCTGTACAAAGTGAATAATAGGGGTTAATCTGATTCTAAATTTTAACCTCTCCTGTCCTAACTCATACATTGGTAATGCTGTCACACATACAAAAATATGTAAATGATTACAGAAAAGGGGATTTAAGGTGACTAAGGGTCTGATTAGGATCTTGGCAGATAGGATACTCTGTCACAAACGTGACGGATATTCCGTCCGCTGTATCACAAGGTCCATAGGATATAATGGAACTGTAATATGGTGGACAGGATATCCATCACGTTTGTGACGGAGTAACCCTGTCCGGCAAGATCGTAGTCAGGCCCTAAGTGTTTATATTTCTAATCATAAAAATCCCTAAGTCTGGATATTGCTTCAACCAGAGAGTTTAATTCAGCTTTAGAATAACATAACAGAGCCATCAGATTATTTGAGTCTTACATGTATTGTTTCCTTATTAATCCTAAATGCTTTTGTTTGCTTTGTGGCCAACAGAGCCCACTAATGAATAATTCATTCCAGGAATTCATTGAAATATTTCAAGCTCTAAATCACCACCTTATCATGCCATGCAGTAAGGTTCACTACTAATCTAATTGCTTGTACTAGGTCCGATAAGGGAAGCAACGGCAAACGGTTCAATACACGACTCTCAGCTGGATCACAGTCAGTATTTGCATATAGCGTTATATGCTCCACTTTGTATAATACTTGTGTTAGTAAATAGGCCCGGACTAGAGGTCAATTTGAGTCGACTCCAAAATCAATATTAAATTTAGGCTGGCCACTGATTTTTAACAAGGCACAAGGTAACGAGACTTCAACATGTGATGTGCATTTGAAGGATTTTGGAAACAAAATCCCTAAATACTTATATTCAGCTATCTCCTTTGTGTTCTTATCTGCTATGAAACAAGATAATTTATTTATCTTGGGACCAAAACAATAATCTTATTCTCATCATAGCTGATCATGAAATGGTCTGATATGCAATATCTTGCATTTAGTTTCCACTGGCGGCCTATTGGGTTACAGTCCATGACAATTTACTTATTTGCATACAAAAAAGCACAGTACATGATTGCTGTTAACATTGAGTGAGCAAGGGTGTATTGCTATTAAATTGCTAAATATGTAGAGAATATTATAGGTGCCAAGACACAACTCTGTTTTAAACCATTATTCACTTGGATCTTTTTAGTCACAATTCCCCCATTAGCGAATTACATCTGTTTCCAGTTGGAACTATGCAGTTCTCACAGAATTAACAGTAGTGCAAATAGACAGCACCTAGTTCCCAAGTTTTTCAATTATGCTGGTCTAAATACTAAATCAAACACAGCTTTAAAGTATACAAAGCAACAATACAGATTCCTTATTTGGTCAACTATTTTTAATGCTATTACTCATGCACTAAACAAATGATCTACTGCTAAGAAACCTTCTCTGAAGACACCTTATTCTACTAGCATTACGATTTGATCATCAATCCATTCCTTTAGTACTTGTATAATTATTTTTGAGTAAACCTTGGTTCCCTCATCAATTAAGCTGATGAGGTTTTAGTTTTTTGTTTGGGTTGGATCATCCTTTTTGTGAAGAGATTTAATTATGGATCCTTTCCAGCTTACTGAGAAGAAACCTGTTTTTGTTACCCAATCAAAGAACAGTGTGAAAATTCTGAACCAAGAAATATAGGTGTACTTTGATCATGGTAGCTGCCCTTATCAAGTGCAAGGAACGTTTGGTGGTTCTTACTGCCTCGACGGAGAATCTATCAACCTAAGATTCATAGCTTATGTAATTTAGTAATTTAGAGCCTGAGATACTCTACATCCCCAGACCATATATTTCACCCAGATAAGTAACCCAATTTTCCACTGCAATGATATGCAAGACAGAAGGTTGACAATCCTAAATTCCCATTTGAATAAACTTCCAAACTCTTTTACCACCTTTCCCAGCAATAGATTCAAACATTTGATTGCAACATTTAGTTAAAAATACAGATTTTTTTGTGACTATCAATTTGTTATACAAACTTCTTAATAATGTGAATGCTTATCTTTTTTCTTTCTTAAATGTGCTCTCAACTTTCTTAGCTAAAACCATTTTCTTTTCTACAATTTATTTTTGGGGCATATTAGGAAAATGGTTTGAAGTTTGTTTTTGAAAAAAGTAGGCAGATAACCACATCCTTAACTATCCTGTTATACCATTCAGTTGAGCCACAATCTAAACAAGTACATATAATAGAATTCTTAAAATGTTGGATTTGCAATTAAAGATAACAATTTAATTCTTCAAATCTGGTTGTGAGACATCCTGGCTATTCAATGGTTAGTGGATGAACTTGATTAAGCCTTGGCGTGCACTTAAAGAAAAAGGTGGCTATTGAAGGCTGATAAATCCCTTCACAAAATTGTACTACCCAGCTGGTATAAAGATATAATCCATTTGAAAATTCTGGCTCATATATCAAAATATTTGTACTGCTAGATTATCATTTGGAAACTGGCCATTCAATCAAATGAGTCCATGTGAAACCAAGGGCCTCATTCCGATGACTCGTCGGCCGGACCGCCGCGGTCTCATCGAAAGCGGTCGGACCAGCCGCCGAATTATGAGGCATGCTGATTACAGTCCGACCAACCGCTGGAAGACCACTGACTCAAACATCCTTTCTCATACCGCTGAGATGGCAATCGGATAAAAGGCGCAGCCATAGATATGAACAGGGAGTTCCGACCGCCGTTCAGATTACTATGTGCATTTCCGACAAGCCGAACGTGGCAGTCCAACTGGCTGCCTCAACTCGTCGGAAACTACTGATTTGGGGTGCGTACTCACCCAAATCAGCTTCTCCCTGACATATCTCCTGCGTTGATCCCTTTCTCCAAGTCTCCCCCATAGTGCAGCAGCTGAACCCTTAAGACTGTGACCCTGTGGGTGCCAGAATGCAGGTAAGTCCGTAGCTGATATGTATCCCTATTGACTGGACTGTGCACAGATTGCCACACTCCGGCAATGGGGTACATGCAGCACAAGGCATATCAGCACATTTGTCATGCATGTGTGTGCATATTACATGTTTCCTATGAGTTTGTACACACTTGCAGTGACATATTTGGGGATATGCGCACTGCCGTAGATGAAATCGCTGCAGTAGCAGTGGTTACATCGTAATACGGCAAGGGGAACTTTCCCATCCTTGGTGGTTGGAATTCGATGGTGGCAGTCAGATGGTCGATGCAACCGGCATCGTAATGAAGCCATAAATGTTTTTTGAGGACTACAGAACTCTGAGTTGTTGAGATCTTTAGGAAAATAGATTTAGGTATTTGAAAAACCCCTAGTAGGTTTCCATGTTCTTTTTCACCTTATTTTATTATAATTAGTAGGATTAGTCAGAGGTTAAAATCTCCCAAAAGGATGACCAATGCATTAGTATATATATTACTAATATTTTGTAAATCACTTTCAAGTTTTTTAAACTGATTTATATTTTGTGATTGATCAATTGCTGTGATATATGTTTATGAAAATTGAGCATTCAATTAAAGCTGTTTTATTCAATATATAACCTTACATGCTAACATCCACCTGCAAGGGGTGCCAGTTTTTGCAACATATTTACCTATTTTAGTAGAAATAACAGTCACAACAAAAAACCCAGAGCCCACAAAATCCTTTTTCAGTCCACTTAAATTTATTATAGCCAAATCTTCAAAATTGGTCTTGCACAGCCATGTTTCTTCAGTGCAAATGAGATGTAAGTCCATTGTTCCTGCCATCTTGGCTCTGTTAAACTCTTGGCTGTTTCATGTTATTACATTGCAGTTGTGAAACCTATCTCCATATTAAGACACATTTCGTAGGTATTACTCATATGAAAATGTATTTCAAAACTCTTGAAAACAAGCAAATCTATGAGAAAGCTGTACTGGCCTGAAAAGCGAGCAAGTGTATTAGCTATTGTTACCCTTAGATTTCATGTTTCCAAGAAGGGGTTTGTCTACCTAAATAATTTGATCACTCCTACACTAGTATAATAGAGATACCCTGGAGTGCTAACTCTACCTTCACACTCTAGGGCCAATTATGATGTCGGTCGGAAAGTCTCTGACCGCAGATTGGAGGCTTTCCCACCCACAACTCCGGTTTCAATTCCGACCGCCTAATAACAATGTAGGCAGTTGGCACTGGAACCGGCCGGTCATTCTGGGGCTCCAATGTAATCCCTGAGGATGGTGTTTCCGCCGTTGGGATTACGATGTCGGTTTCCGACAGGCTTTCCATGTCGGGCTTTCTGACATGGAAAGCCTGTTGGAAAGTAACTTTGGGGTCCCATAGCAGGGCCCCCATTCCTCCACGGCCTCCAGTTGGGGGCCGAGGTAGGCACCTATGGCGTCCCCCTGTTAATCCCTGCACCGTGTGGCAGGCCCCTTGAGGTGCCTGCCATGTGGTGCAGGCCCTAACAGATTCTCCCATTTTTCCATGGGAGCTTGTGCTACAGCCAGTTTATGGCCGCAGCACAAGCTCCCATAGAGAAATTGGAGTATGCGACTGCACCTGGGGGCCCATTAGGATGGCGGGCGGATCGCCCCAGCCGGGCCGGTGGTAGCCACCGCCAGCCCAGAGGGGGCGATCCGCCAGCCATCCATGCCTGAATGACCCCCGCCATATTAGGGTGGCTGGGGGGACCGCAGCGGACGGGAAGACCGTCCGCCGCTTTTCCGCTGGTCGACTCGTCGACCGGGCGGAAAACGGGCGCAATATGGTGGCGGTGCCTGCAAGACACCGCCATCCATATTGCGATGCAGCCGGTGATCAGACTTTCCATGGCGGCGTTGCGGGCATGGAAAGGCATACAGTCTTTGCTGTTGGGGGCCCGTTGCGGGCCCCCGGAGTGTTGGGGTGGTGGGGGGTGCACATGGGGGGTACCTGTGGTACCCCCTACATTGGCATGGACAAGGTGGCAGGCACCATGCGGTGCCTGTCACCTTGTGCATGCCAATGCACAACGTGCATCCACAGCATTGTGGCGGGCAGTGCTGTGCGCACCGCCCGCAACAATGTTGTGGATGGGGGATGCCACCATGGCGGTGGCATCCTAATGCCCACAGCGGGACCGCCGCACCTCTGGCGGACGGTCCCATTCACCGTCACGGTGGTGGGCGGACTTTGTCCGCCCGCCATCGTAATAGGCCCCCAAGTGCGGTCGCATTGCAATGGCAGTGTCGAGACGGCCGACTGGAGGTCAGTAGGTCCCGAGGCCACAGCAATGTCAGGCAGAGGTGAGTCCGCTCAACATCATAATCAGGCCTTCTGAGTTATGTCCATTTCCAGTTTGGTATGAAAAACAACTTTTATGATTTCTTTCCCTAGTGACGAAACTCACGAGTTTAAGTTCATCAGAATTAATCTATTTCAGATTCAAGCATTGTTTTAATATCGATTATAGGCAATATCTATTTAGAGACCCTTAGGGGCTCATTACGATACCCGGCGTAAAAAAATCCGCCAGGCATGGAAGCGGCAAAAATCCGCCCGCACACACCGCCTGAACACCGACCACGCCATTATGAGTACACAAACCGAAAACCGCCATCGGCGGAAAAATCACACAAAATACCGCCCGCCATCGTCCGAGTCGGAGTCAAACCGCCCGCCACGGACGGAAACACGCACGACAACACAAAACCGCCCACCCACACGGCCGACACACCGCACGTGAAATTACGATCGCACCGCCATGAGCGCGGAAAACCACAAATATACCGCCCGCCAGCGCAAACAACGCCGATGAGAATCGACACGGCAGAAGCCATGGCGCCCACGTACCTGCACAGAAACCATCCGCACACAAAACCAATAGCACACAACATGGCCAACAAGTCCACACAGCAAGGCACACACAAATACACAAGCACAGTACACATCCCGAAAACACCCCCCGGACAAACAAAAAATACAAAGGCCAGAACCCCAGACACAACACACCTGAAAACAACAGACCATGAGGACACACCCACATAGGTGAGTACAAAAGCAGCACTCCCACAGACCACAACCCCTTGCTACATTGCAAACCAGAGAGGAGAGGAGAGGACACAGTGACACAGCAAGGACAGCAGCACACCACAGAAACGCACACATCACAACCACCACCACCACCACCAAACACCGGCACCACAAACCCCCTGCACATTACACAACACACACCGCACCAGCACCACAAACACCATGGCACCACAAAGGATGCCCAAGTTCACGCCCATGGAGCTGACGGTCATGGTCGACGAGATCATCAAGGTGTACCCACAAATCTATGGGAACATGGTCCAGCACACACCACTAGCCACCAGAAACAGAATGTGGACCCGGATCGTAGACCAGGTCAATGCAGTCGGGACCCTGCCCAGGAACAGAGTCGAGATAAACAAACGTTGGAATGACGTAAAGAGCCTGGTCAAGAAGAAGGAGGGCAAAAACAGAGAGCTGGCTGCCGTCACTGGCGGAGGGAATCCCGCGCTCTTTAAGACCTTCAAAGCGTGGGAGGAGAAGGTGCGAGTCGTAATCCATCCGGAGATCCTCGCCGGATTAGCAGGGGGAGTGGAGGCTGGTAAGTACAAACTAATGTATACTAGCACACCGCTATGTACTCACATGCGCAACCACCATGCCACAGCTCCCAGGGACAAACACCCCCATGTCCAGCACACAATACACAACACATCACACGCACATGCAACAGACACTACCACACACAGGCCAAACCGAACAACTGTAAGATGCGTGGGGACATGTGTACACTAAGCCAGCCACGTAACCACCAACAGGTCCCCAAATATGCCAGAAGCGCCACAACGAGCACCCACCACACCCATGTGTCCGCCACAGCTGCACTAACCGACAAGTAACAGGTAAGTGGCAGGAACACAAAGTGCAGTGGGTGGGACGGTGGACAGCCCAAGTACAACACACACCAGGACCCAGTCCCACAGCACAGCAAGGAGGAGCATCCCCCACACCCCACAGCCACGTGTCAGCCACCGCAGTGCACAACGACAGCCGAAAGGCAGACATCACGGTCCACAGCAATCGGTGTCAGTGGGTGTACAGCCACCCCCACGACCCACTACACCCCCCACCCCCACAGACCTGCAACATGGAGCACCCCCGCTTAGAGCCATGTGGCATCCAGTACAGTGCACGCACGAACAACTTGCAGGTGGGAAACTGGACAGGGCTGGATTACTGGAGGCATGAGGACCATAACACCACCAACACATGGGACATGTCACGTAGCACACGGACACGCAGCACCGCCCACCGTCACGAACAAGTGAACAATGTGCACACGGACATGAACAGCAGACTCACACCCCACATGACCCATCACAGACATAGCAACACCCAAGGAGCCACGTCTGCATGCACAAGCCACACTGAATATAGTCCCACACGGCAGCCACTGTGCAACTCATCACACACAACCGAAACACCATTGAAGTCCTGTCCATGTAGCCCCCACTGCCTGTCAACCCCACACCCCACAACTACGCCTATGTAAGACAAACAACACTAGACGCAACAGAGCGGAACAACAGAAATGCACACGAACACCACTGAACCCATCAAACTCACAGACACACCATGCACATACAACATACCATCCATCCCATCCGTCAGCCCCAGTCACATGAAAGGCATGTCATCCGCACAGCTGCCACACATACAGCAGTCACGCTAAGACACATGCCCATGACCAACCATGTGCCAGAAGTCAATTAAGCGCACGACACACTGTGAGCAACAACACACAACATGGGCCACCCCCCCCGAGCACTGCAGTGATGCACATGGCACAGGGCAGCACGCACACCAAGGAGATGGGACAACTGCAATACGTTGGCTGGCACACAACTATCACTCACTCATAACGATGCGTCCAATGCCATGTCCAGTAACCACAACAGACAGCAAATATGCAGGGCATGTCAGGCATGCACACACCTCAGACCATGCACTGTCATGCTGCCACAACACATGTCACGTTCGGCACCCATGGCTCACAGCATGTACCCCAAAAGCATATCCCCTCCCAAATGCGAATCTGGGGCATGGCCCCCATGTTGCCATATGCGTTCCTAAGCGTTCCATTTGAACCCCAAAAGCATATCCCTCCCAAATGCGAATCTGGGGCATGGCCCCCATGTTGCCATATGCGTTCCTAAGCGTTCCATTTGAACCCCAAAAGCATATTCCATCCCAAATGCGAATCTGGGGCATGGCCCCCATGTTGCCATATGCGTTCCTAAGCGTTCCATTTGAACCCCAAAAGCATATTCCATCCCAAATGCGAATCTGGGGCATGGCCCCCATGTTGCCATATGCGTTCCTAAGCGTTCCATTTGAACCCCAAAAGCATATTCCATCCCAAATGCGAATCTGGGGCATGGCCCCCATGTTGCCATATGCGTTCCTAAGCGTTCCATTTGAACCCCAAAAGCATATTCCATCCCAAATGCGAATCTGGGGCATGGCCCCCATGTTGCCATATGCGTTCCTAAGCGTTCCATATGAACTCCAAAAGCAAAGTACAAACCAGACCCAGGATGGGCCAGGAGCCCGCATACACCAGAGTCACAATGAGTAGGGGCAAAGCAACACACCCATCGGCATGGCCAATCCGTCCCATGCCACATGTGCACAGCACACAGTCCCATTGCCTAGCACACACAACTACAGATGCCACAGCCACACACTCGCCTCCGGGAAACCCATGTACGAGATTGCACGAACTGCCAATGTCAGACAACTAATACATACTTCGCCAGGTGCAACACAATAACAAATCTCATTTTCTCCACAGGTGACGAACTGCTGGACGCTGGGGATGGAGACAGCAGCCAGCACAGCCAGCCTACAAGCCCCCAACGAGGACACACGGATCTGGAGGATCTGTCCACCTCTTCGGACACGGACCACCAAGCTGGCCCATCTGGCGTGGCAGGGCCCAGCCGCTCCCCAGGACCCCTCCTACCCACCAACCCATCATCCAGGGATGCTGAACAGTCCCACTCCCCTGCTGCCACTGTCGTTGCGGCCACACCCACGGTCATTGCGGCCACTACCACTGCCGCAACCGCCACCATCGCCGCACCGACCACCACCGCCTCCACCACATCTTCGCTGGCACCAGCCCCAGCGCAGGTGGTGGCCCGGCCGACTGGATCCACCCTGGGAGCCACAGCGAGGACCGTGGTGAGCAATGTGGCTAGTGGGCAGGCCGGTGGCAGCAGGACTGGTAGGAGGAGCAGGGTCAGGGAAACGCCAGCCTCCCCTGGGAGCCATGCCCTGCCTCAAATGGCCAGAGTCCTTGGGGCCTATGAAGAGGCCCAAGGATAATGGGCCAGGTCTGCTACTGACACGCGGGAGGTGCTGGGGGTGCTGAGGTCCATGGACGCCCATATGGGCCAATTCGTGTCCCGTATGGACCAACTCGTGGACCTCATGGGCCAGCTGGTGGTGGCGGTGGGGTCACAGGCAAGGCCAGCAACACCACCTCCGCCACCACCTGCTAGGGCGCAGGGTCGGCCAGCAGTGTCCACTTCCCCTGCGTCCACAGCCAGTGAGCACACCTCACCCACCACCAGCAGGTCGCCACCACACACCCCCTCCCAAACGTGGAAGGGGCCGTCCGAAGAGGAAACAGATCTCCCGGGAGGACTTCGCACGCTCCAGTCGCAAGTGAGGCAGCCAGCCAGCCTTCCGCCAGCCTTCCTTGACCAGCCACTGCATTGACTTGCTCTACGATCCCACTCCACACAGCCAGCTGGATGGCATGTGTGTGTTGGACTATGGACATAGAACCAGTGGGTACACCCTGATCATCACGCAGCCATGACCGACAGCTCATTGTCACTGCACGCACCACTTTTGTTATCACCTTACACACAATCACATGTCACAGTTCGTAATAAATGCACCTTATTCACTAACTGCTGTTTGTGCCCTGTGTTTTATTTGTACGGAATACAACGGCCACCTTGGGCAGAAGGGCACCTGATGCGTGGCATGGCAATGGAATCCGGAGGGCCTGTAGGGACCTAGGGGTGGGAGACAGAACAGGAGCACATTCAATGAGTGTGTCACACACCCATCACACAGTACATGTCAACAACTACAAGCAATGTACACATATCGCACAGAGCAATAGGGCACAATGCCACAGTCACCAACAGTGGCATACTACCCTGGCCATGGAGCGTTGACACACTGCACGCAGTGAACATACGGCCACCCTGACACAGCACACACACACCTGCACAGATACAGACACATCATCCGTCGTACATGGACACTCACCGTCAAGTGAAGTAGCGGGCGATGAGCTGCTGGCGCACATTCCCAGCTTCCTCCTCTCCGCTGTCCACCTCACTCGAGCTGTCCTGGTCTGCGGGCTGGGGCCCTGGTTGATCTCCGTCATCCACAATGAGGGGATCTGCTTCCGAATGGCCAGATTGTGCAGCATGCAGCACGCCACCACTATCTGGCACACCTTCTGTGGGGAGTACGCCAGTGCACTCCCGGTGCGGTCCAGGCACCTGAACCTGGACTTGAGGAGGCCAAAGGTACGCTCGACCACACGTCTGGTCCTCCCATGTGCCTCATTGTATCGATCGTCTGCTGGGGTGCGAGGATTCCTCAATGGACTGAGCAGCCATGCCCCATTCGGGTACGCAGAGTCACCTGGGTGTGAGGGACACAGAGAACCGTAGCTATTCCAACTGGACAGGGGACAGCATCGCACAACCAGCACGCTACACCACTCCACATACTCACCGACAATACAGGCACGATCCTGTTGCAGATTGGCCATCAGTCGTGGCAAGATGCTGTTGCGCATTATGTGTGCGTCATGGGCCGAGCCTGGAAACTTTGCACACACGTGGGTGATCACCATGTCCGCAAGGCACACCACTTGCACATTCAGGGAGTGCGTGTGCTTCCTGTTGCGGTACAGGTGCTCAGTGGCCTGTGGTGGAACAAGGCCGACATGTGTGCAGTCAATGGCTCCCACGACGTGTGGGATTCTGCCAAGGGCATAGAATGCACCCTTCACTGCCGCCAATTCACGAGCCCTGGGGAAGCGGATGTACCTGTTCCGGTACAGCATCATGGCTGCCAGTACATCCCTCAGCACCTTGCTGAACATGGGCTGGGACATCCCTCCTCCACTGCCCACTGTGTGCTGGAATGACCCAGTGGCGAAGAAATGCATGGCGGCCATCACCTTAGCCGTGGGGGTGACAGCAGTCGGATACACCCTGCGGGGACGGAGATGGGGCTCTAACATGGCACACAGTCGATGCAGAGTTGGCCTGTCCAGCCGAAACTTCCTGATTACCTCTGTATCGTCCATGTCCGCCAGCAATTGGTATGGGCGGTCAATGTTCGGTCTCCGCCTGGGTTAAATGGCAGAGGACACATGTCAAAGCAACACGGCACATAGCAATTTCGCATACACATCACTGACATGACTGAGCAAGCACATGAGCCACAGCCCAGCTGTCAAGCTGGGACGGCACGGCCACAATACACTTACACAGGTCTCCCAACAATGGCAATGGCAAGTGAGACATACCACTGCCATGTGCATGCACATGGGGATCTAGGCCCCAATGACTTGCGGGGCGTACTGATGGGGACTGACTGCATATTCGTCAAGCGGCAACGCCACGGCAACATGAGTGTCTGCTGAGCATGGAACTGCTTCCGAGGCTGGATGAGTATGGCACACGACGACGACGATGTGGGCACGGGCTGAGCGGCCAATTCAAGTGGGACCTGTGGCACGAGGGGATATGAGACAGTAGTAGGTGTCAGCACTGCACCCTATGTACAGCACTGTACGGATCACAGCTCCCGAAACATTGACTGGTGTCCACATTGACAGCCCCATGCCAAGACGGCTGTGTGCTTGCAGTCACACGTCACAGGTGAGAGGTTACATTGCACGTGCCAGGTGGCAGTCGTACATAGTGGGAGCTGGCATGTGTGTGCATGTGTCTCCTGTTCAGGATCCACCAGATGGGCGCTGACTCTGTACTGACCATTGGACACAGCATGTTCCGTGGAAGGCTTGTGTGTGTGGGATGGTGGCACTGGATGTGCCTCCGTTGGGTGGGGGGCCATGCACAGGGCGGGTACGTCGATGATTGCGCATTGTTGGTCACGGTGGGTGCACCAGCTAAGATGTGTTGCCCTGTGTTCAATTCCTATGTCCGCATGATGATGGACTGTAGATGTGGGCAGACTACACATTGGTCGATGTGCTGTCTATATGCATGTGCCTTCACACCAGGCACAGCTGCCCCTGCACATGTGACCCCTGCTGGACTCGCTGCTGGGTCTGTGGAGCTGATGCACCTTCTGCGCGTGGGGCGGACAGCTCTCCTCACTTCCCTCATTGCGCATGTCATGACTTTGCCGCAGGTGACATGGATCATGGAGGGCCCACATGTACGCGTGGGTAGGCTACACATGATTGTACACTGGTCGCCACCCCCAGTCAGTGTTTCGAATGGGAAGGTTGTCGTGCTGGTGGTATGTTCGATGTGGCGGATGGGCGGGCCTAGGTGCGGGCTTACATTCCGGACATGGGGGGTAGTTGGATTGGCGACTAGTTGCAGTGCACACGGGACACGTCTCTTCCTTTCCACATCTGGGTCATCCCTTGTACTAACTGACAGTGATACAGTCATCTTCGCCCCAGCCCTCATGTCCTCCCCTCGCCCCCCAATATGCATGCTCACCTGCGAGGCTAGCGCTTGCACAGGCAGCCCCAAGCTCGCACCAGAGAGGGCAAGGAGTGAATGTGTGGGTCCAGTTGCACGAGTGGGCTGTCTCAGGGTATGATGTGTGGCGGGACGCCGTCCACCTGCGTGGTGCCCCAAATGGAGACCCGGCCTGCATGGACTATGCATCACAGTCTTCGCCTTCCGGATCCGCCACCTGCGACACCCAGTGGCTGTGGCTGCCCTTGCGGCCAGGCCGCGTCCGTCTGTGGCTGTTGGCCCACACATTCACTCTTTGGCCTCTCTGGGGAGGGCTCGGGGGTGGTGGCGCACGCGCTTGCACTTAGTCGCAATGGCATGTGTCGTGGTTGGTATGATGGGCAATGGATGGGATGGTGCGAGCCACCTCCCGTGACGTCAGTGCTGCTCGTGCTGTGGTGCGTCCCCCTACACTTCCATGTGACTTGTGCCATGCTAGACGTTGAGGTTCTATTGCCTGCGTGATATGACCAGGAGGAGCGCGAGGAGACCTCTCACACACCATGCTCCACTGCCATCCCGTGCCCTGTATCGCCTGTGCGGATTGACTATGTTGGGGTTACACCTGGTCGACTGGGGCTGTGTGTGCCTTGTCAAGGGGCATGGCGGGCGCACAACAGGATCCAGCTTGTCCACAGAGGGTGGGCTGAGGTGCGCCTGGTACCGCCTTGTACGTGTGCCCGGCTGCTGTGCACACACGTGTTCACTCCCCCCGACAGGTGTCCTCTCACAATGCCCAGGGAAGCGGTGGTGTACTGTTCATGACCCCTCCCAACACGGCGTGCTCCAACTTGGCATGTGCGCATCTACCCGTCGCACCCACCCACCTGAGCACTGCGTCCATACGACTTCACACGACACATGTGTGTCTTCCACAGTAGTGCTACTCATTTGCGTTGACATCCAATACCAGTGGACTACATGGTCATGTCACGACTGCCGTGTACTTCACATACTCTCATCCTCTCTCATTCGTACTTGTGAAATGAGTCAGCGGAGACAGTTTTGGTTTCAAACATTATATTGAGTCATCTGTCCTCTGTGATGCAGTATAGTGGACACTACTGGCAGCGGAATACATGTTGAGGATATACTGAGCATGATTACAAATGGGATAGGGTGTGGGGTTACATCTGCTTGGCCAAGGCTGTGCTAATGTACATTTACGTATAGCTGCGGAGCTGCGGACTTTGACACAGACGGTATACATGTAGCCTACCAGACCGCTCGGCATCATGGGCACAGTCCATCTCAGTTCCATGTGACAGGTTTGCTGCGGTTGTTCCTCATGCACGCGTGCATGTGAGATGACATCAGGGCATGTGCTTGCGTGCATGCAGCGGCGTGCCACTTGTTGTTGCACTGTGGTGGTTACTGGACATGTCACAGTCACTGGGGTCGTGTTGTTGTTGTATGCACTTGTCGTCCATGCAAAGGTCCTGGTATGGGATTCCCGGGGCGGGGGTGGGAGGGGTGCAGCACCCACAGACTCCAGGCGACCTATTCATGTCCACTGAGCGGTGTGTGTGTCCATGTGCGCTGGATCCATGTCGTGTCCTGGTTGTTCGTGCAGTTCCGTCCATGTGGGTGCGATACACAGAGCCCATGCCACTGCCTCCCACGATGCATGCGGTGTTCCTGGATGTGATGGGGAACAGTGTGCATGTCCCGGTCATATCCGATGTCATGGCGATGTCGTTGATGGTGTGGTTACAGTTGCCGGTCGTTTGGTATGGCTGTTGTGGTGGTGACTGGCCAGTCCGTGCGGAAGCTGAGCATGGGTGCGGGGTTGGACTTCATAGGTCACTCGGGGAACCTGCGTTGTGGTCCGACGTATTTACAGGTTGTCAGGTATGCGATGCCGTCCAGCAGGGCTTCCATGTCATTGGTGGTGTACATGTTTGCCAGCCAATGAAGCGGATGGTGGCTGTCAAGGTGTTGTTCGTAGGTTGTCCCTTGGAGGACCATGATGGGGCATGCTGGGTGACATTCGATGTAGCTGTTCTCGATGATCCGTCGTGTGGAGGCACAGTGGTTCCATTTCAGTGCGCGTGCGATGTTGGCCACATACGCCATGCCCCCATAGGCAGAGCAGGCCCTGTCGTGTGCGTCCAGAGGGAGGAGTAGTGGTAGCAGGTCCGCCTTCAGACATGCCGGGTTGGAGAGGCATATCTCGACGGGATGCTGGTAGGGACACCTCCGACAGTAGAAGACGGGCATGACGCAGCTGAACAATGTGATGCGGTAAGTCAGTCGGTAACTTACGTTCAGCAGGGACAGGAGATCGCATCCCAATGTATGTATCGTGTTGGTTTGGTACAGCTTGAGCTGTTCGGCGTAGTTGGGTAGGTGTGTTGCGGTTGCCATTTCGCAGCGGTTCGTAGAGGTGGCGTGCTCCGGCTGTGTGTGCAGTCTGCAATGTGCACGCTCCGGGGTTGCTGTGAGCTCTGTGTAGTCGTGGGGAGACAGGACTTGTGTTCTGTTGGCTTGTTTGGAGGACACGGGCCCTCTTCCCACATGCTTCTCAGACAGTTCAAGGTCAGTGCTGTGTGACTCCTTCCAATTAACTTGCATGTGGCCGACATGGGGGAGTGTTTTCTTCTTTCTTTCCCGTCCGTTGTGTGCTTCTGTGATATGCGCTATCTGCCCTGTGGTCGGTCTCCTCGGCATGCCTGTGTTGGTCTATTCTTGGACAATGGCTGTATTCACCGGCTTCTGTCGTAGGGCTGTGGTTTCGGTGTTGGAATGGAAGGTCATTCAGTGCTGTCTGCTCTCCCTTGTGTGGGCGGCAGGCTGCCTTTCCGCTCTGCGTTGGGCCTTGTGTGTGGATGTAATTCTTAGGCCACCTGTTGTCGGTCCCCGGGCTCTTTGGTGTTCCGTTTCATGTGTCTTGTTCATATGTGCAGGGTGGTATGGGTTTTTCAGTGTGGTACTGGCGTTCCTCTTCCCGAAGGGGCCCTGCTTCTCCTAGTTGGTGTTGCCGCCGCTGTGTGCTTCGCCATGTTTGTTACACTGGGGTGTGTCCTGCTGTTGCGTGACTTCACTGACATGTGTGCGTCGTTTGTGTGGCGTTGGGTGTTGTCCGTGAATTGGGCGTTGGGGACATGTCTGTGGCCGGCCTGTCACGTGTCATGTGCGTTCGGGGTGGGGCTGATGTGTGTGCTGCTTGGTTGTGTCCCTGTGTCTGTGTGCGACGCATGCATGGCGCTGCGGTTGGCCTCTGCGTTGTGCGCATGTGTGGCGGCGTCATCGGTGCTTTGGGGCCGTGACGGGGTGGTTGGTTCCTAGTCCCAGGTGGTGTGTACACATGTGTTCTGCGATGTTAGGATTTGGCCTGTGTGTCATATGTGGATGCAATGGTGGATGTGTAGTGTGCACGCGCTGGTGGGGGGTTGTCCGCTTTTCCGCCCTTGCACTGTGTGCGCTGTTTGCGTGCACTTGTTGTGTGTGTGCCTACCTGCGTCTCCGCGGTACGTTGCGTCCTTGGTGGTGCATCAGCAGAAGCATGGGAAGGGCCTGCAGTGCTGGATTCATGCCCGGGGTGCCGCTTCTTCGTTGTCCGTGCTCTGCGTCCGTGTTTCCGCCTCTCTTTCACGTGCGGTGTCTCTTTGCCGTGGGAGCCGTTTGTTTGCGGCATCGTAATTTATGCGCCGGGCGGGACGTGTTTCGTCGGACGGTGTGTGTCAGTTGGGCTGCGCTGCTACGTGTGCGGGCGCACTTTGATGGCGGACGGTGTTGCTGGCTTGCCGGCGGTGTTTGGCCTGCTTTTCGCATCATAATTGGGCGGGCGTGTGGACTGCTGCGTGCCGGCGGTAACTGGTGGTTTTTGCATCCGCCAGCACGGCGGTTGTGCTTCCGCCCGCCATCGTAATGGGCCCCTTAGTTCTTTGCTCTCTTTCGTTTCCTGCTTACATAAAAAAAAAGGTTCATTGGAACGTTAGTAATATTAGTTCTTTATATTTATTTCAATTTGTTGCAAATTAATTGTTGAGTTTTCATTTTTCTTTCCTTTCTTCTCTTACTTCCTGTACAACAGGCGACTTTGCAGTTTCGTTTTTAATTACTTTTCCCTCCTTGTACTTGTTAGGATTTTTTCTTTAAGTCATTGTTTGGTGCTCTACATAGTTAGAATTTTGTGATTCCTTCAATACGTTTTTATTTCTTAAAATGTTCCTCTGAGGCTTTACATGGTGTCCCACTGGTATAGCTACTGGTTTCAGGGTTTTAACTGTAATATTTTATTAGCAATGAACACATGCAGCCTGAATCACAATGCTATTTCCATAAAACATTTGGATTTTACAGGAAAATAGGTTTTTTAAAGTGAAAAACAACTTTTTGGATAATAACTTTTTTCATAATAATTTCTTTGCACCCATAAAAGGATATAAAAAAGGTTGCACTCTATGCGTCATTAGAAACAGACTATTTCACTTCAAGTAAATAAAAGAATTTCAAAACTATAGTAAATAACAGCAAATAAAAATATTTAAATATAAAAAATCTATAGTTTTTTTAATTAACAAATTGCCTATTTATTACATTGTTTAATACATATTATAGATTAATACAAATATTATTTTGATCAAAATACCAAAATATATTGTTAAAATAATTACAACCAATAAATACAATATTATTTGCAATTAAAAAGCATAACACAATTAACACATACAATAATAAATTACAATTAAAAAACAAATGTTACCCTTTTTAATTTTGTTTTTACTTAAATAACTTTCTACCCTATACCTCTACGAGATACACACCACACATCTAAACTGTATACTTACATACTTACATTTATAATATTTACACAGTTTCCATAATTAAATATGTATTAAAATATTAATACTAATTAACTAATAATAAAACAATCACATTTCATTACCTTTCCACCCTTTATCCATACAAAGCAAACAACCCACACCTAATATATATATTTTTTAAAATTAATTAAATAATTTACTTAATTATATTAGATCAAACAATTAATGTTACTGATTAACTAATAATAAATGAATTATATTTAATTCATTTCCTACCCTTTGCCCCCTAAAAATACAACTCAAACATATAACCTAAACAATATTTTAATTACATGTTTACATAATTAATTATCATTGTAACAATTATAAAAAATTAACAATAATTATTAATTATTAATATACTTTCCTACACATCCTTTACCCATACAAAAACCACAAAACACCCCCAATATATATATATTACATAATTTACATAATTAACAATTAAATAATAATTTATAACAATAAATAATTTTTAAAGAATTATAATTAATTTACTTCCCACCCTATTCTCATGCAAAACCCACAACCTGCATGTTAAATGTAACTTAAAAAAATATTTATACAATTAACATAAATAATTATCAATTAAATAATTATAAATAATTACAAATTAATTATTAATAAATTATCATTAATTAACTTCCCACACTATACCACTACATAACACAAAACCCACACCACAAACTTAAAAAGAAAAACATTACTTAGACTATTTACATAAATAATTATCATTTAAATAATTCTTCCCATTCTATAACCCTACAAAACCCACAACCCAAAACTTAAAAACAAAAAAATAATAATTATACAATTAACATAAATAATTACCAATTAACTCATTGATATTAATTTAAAAAATGTATTTATCATTTTCAATTAATTTACTTTCCACCCCATTCCCCTATAAACCCCACAACCCACTAAGGTTAAAAAAATAACAAAAAACGATTACATTAAATGTAAAAACTACTAATAATTTACAAACTATGTTAAAATCTAACAATATTTGAAAAAAAACATTTGAAAACATATACAATTAACATATATATTAAAATACACAAAAATAATTGAAAATTGATATTATTAACAACAATATTTTTAACATTGATATTAGTTACCTTAAAATCAATATTCTTGTCCATGACATTCTTGCTCGCGATATTTCTATGTCAAGATATTTTCAACTCGATATTTGTGTCAGTCGATATTACAGACTCTATATTTTGTTTGAACACCACCTGGATTTATTTGCTCACATGAAAAACAAATTTGCGAAATGTTTTCAGAAGTATGCTAGAAAATCTGTAAACTGTAAACTTTTGTGAATTCTCTGAAAGTCAGAAATCTGCACCAATGCTAGAGTGGAGATCTGAGGACCATGTGTACAAATTTTAGGAATAGCGATTATCTAATTGCGATTTTCTGTGAATCGCAGTTTTATTTAGCGATTCCTAATGGGTCACAAATTGACCTACCTCATGAATAATAAATAATAAGGTAGATTGCAGTTCGTGATCAATTAAGAATTGCAGTCATCACGGGGATTGTGTCCTGCTGGGGTCTGCAGGCCACAATGTCTGTGATTGCTTTTTAATAAAGCATTTTTTTTTTAAATGCAGCCTGTTTTCCTTACAGGAAAGCGGGATGCATTTAAAAAGAAATTTTTTTAATGTTTATCAGGTCCCATTCCCATTTGGGAATGGTTACCACCTCCTCTGAGGTTTCAGCAAAAAATGAATTTTGGGCGACCGTAATTTGGTCGTAAAACAATCATACATACCAGCGCAAATCGGTATTAGGGAGGGATTCCCTAAACACGCCCCTTCCAAATACTGATTTGCTAACCCAAAATGTGATTCAGTAACAGGTTACCGAATCGCAATTTAGCTTTTGTACAATCGAAAAGCCTTTTCTTGCGGTCACAAACGGCCCGATTACGCAATCGGCCCGATGACGCAAATCGGCTTGTTTACGACCTTAAAAAAGGTTTTGCAAATATGGCCCTGAGTGTGCAGGTAGATTCATGATGTTCCTTAAAAATGTGGCCCTAATGTCTGTGTCATGGGTAAATAAATAATTTCCTTTTTTCCATAAATGCAATTTTTTTGTTAATTTGAAGGACTCACAAACCTTCTGGAAAACGTCAGCAAATGTTACTGGGAAAAACCAGAGGTCTATATCTCTTCAAACCATTGTTTTTAATATTTTTCAGCCTATATTTTGATTCTTCGGTTTCGACAGGAAATGCTTAGCATTGTAGAACTGCTATGAATGGGCTAGTGAAAATAGAGCATTTTACACTACAAGAAACACTTGCAGCAATCAACAAACAGAAGAGGGGTAAGGCTTTCTATTTCTATACAGTACCTGGTGACTTATGTAACTCTGATCCAATGCTCTGGAGGTGCTGTTTTACTTTTATGTCCAATGCCATACTATGCATGACCTTTATACCACCTTCTTAGCACGTGAAGAAAGAGTACCAAAAGAGTAACAGAAATAAACCAGACAACTACCACCTCATTTAGCCTCCTTGATAATCTGCAGAAAACATTTATCTCATTAGTATTATCTAGGCATGAAGCATGTGGTGAGTCCAGCCTCACCCTGTATAAGAATCAAGCTGGATTGCGGGAAAAACTGGCATAATTGACCTGGGCCCTTATTACACATAGGGCACACTTTTCCCGTTTGCGCCACAGCACACTTTAAATAGGTGCACAATGCGCAAACAGGTACAGTGCACCCTATTACAGAGAATACACTGCCCTCAGGGCAGCTGCGAACTCCTGCAACCCTGGGGGCAGTGCATTCAAGTGAAATACGAAGTGGCTACTTCAAAGTTGCTCCATGTTGACAGTGCAGGCGGCAGCTCGCCTGCACTTTGAGGAGGGATTAGAGATCCCTTTGAGGCAAGTGCAGTGAATGACTGAACTCGCCTGCCAGGGTATGTCTGGGGGGTCCATTTGCCCCCTTTTTCTGCCTCCAGAGGGCTGCCCTCGGGGGCACACTGACAGTGGCCCACCTTTTTGTGACACACTCTGTGTATCTCATGTTAGCTTCTTTGCCTTTGCGCCCACGTCCATATAACGGCACAGGCACAGAGGCAAAGATATCCCTCATTTGCATGGTGCAGGACTCCAGGCAGTCTACTGGTATTATTTATTGTTATGTAAATATTAAATTTACCTTTATTAATTTAAGTATGTATTGCTGCTACTGAATGTAATTCATCTTTAGACAGCAATGCAAGTTCAGCAGCATACGTTTTTATTACAAATTTCAAAATATCCATAGCAAAGCGTAGTTCACAGTCACCCTCTCATTTGAACAAGAGGGCTACATGTAGGGTTGGCCAAGAATTAGGGCTGAAACTACTGTCAGCAGGTTTTATGTTCACTGTTGAAGACTGAGTGATTTAAAAGTATATTTCTCGTTCATTGTTGGCCTTCTAAATCCAATATGCCACTCAGGTACGATTGACATGCTCTAACTCCACAGCATCTTGTTCACGCAATCAGTCAATGGGGTCAGTCATTAAAGGTAATTCATTACTGGCAATAACAGTGCTCATGGTATCTATCATGGGTGAATGATTATGACCTATTGACAGAACTTGGAAGGTAAGTTCAAAAGCACAAGACCCTTATGGACCGGAAGAGGAGTCTTGTTGCAAATGGTTCCTCCCATTTTGTACGCCCAGATTGTTTGCTTTTTTTGATCACCCAGTTTTGGAATTTTACTGTGGGTGAGTCTTATTATGTGCGTCTCACCCACAGTAATCACCTGGTAAATGGACTCCTCATGTTTACCACCAGTGCCCGCCTTTCTTTAAGGGGCACTTGGCTGGTTACACATGAAGATATGTGCATACACGTGTGCACATGTGTGCGGGCTGCACGTGTCAGACTACCATCGTAGGCAGCCTGGCAACTGGGCATAGGTAGCCTGGTGCAAAGGGGACTCTGCAAGCTAAGGTGTTGACCTAGGATAGGCCTTTAAATATTACTGGCCACTCATAGGTAAGTCAGGATGGTTTACTGTTTTGTCTGCAGTGAAATTGTAGTATACAGATAGGGGGAAATCTGGTTTAGAGTGCCATTTCGCTTCCCCTTTGCCTAAAAAGTCCCATAAGTTATGACATTGGGGTGAGACATGTGAGCCCAGTTTAAATATGCAGGTCCCAAGATCCAACATGTACACCTTACGAGTCATCCGGAAATGTCATAATTTTCCTGCTCAGCTTAAGATCAGAGTCCATGCCTCGTGTCAGTCACCCTGCTGGGCCAAGTTGATTACACTGCTCACCAGCAGAGGTAACAAAGTCTCCCCCACAAATAATGTGACAGTGCTTCACTCAACTCCTGAGGAAGAAGGGGGTGTGGAAGAAAATCTGCAACTGTTAATTAGCTGTCACCCTGTACCAGGGTTGGGTCAGCCCAGGCCCACAGAACAAAAGAGGAAGCCCAAACAACTGAAACCAACACAAGAAGGGGCTCCCCTTTAAGGTTTTGGAGGGAAAATCCATTGCAGTAATATCAGCTAGAGGTAGAGCTGAGGCCCCCAGTAGAGATGTGAATAGTCCCATCTTGAACTGTCTTTGCAAGCTGCACAAGAGAACTGGGACATGGGTGGAGGGGTGATGTGGCACCCTAGGATTGGCCATGGGAGCCTGGCTTCTAGAACTTTCCATCCCCATTTAAAAACTCTTGTGCAAGGGCTAGAAGCTGTTAAATTTGGAATCTTGACATGGACTCTGCCCACAGCTAACCTCAGGACCAGTGGGTCTCTCCAGGACCAGTAAGGCTGATAACTCACACCCCCAATTGGGGCGAGACTTGGACTCCACTGCCCCCAGATGCCTTGCAATGGCCAGAAAGCCATGGATCTGTGGGAGGCACAGCAGAGGATGAAGCTGGTGCAGTGAGCCAGTGAAGGCAGCTCGCTGCAGAGTGTGGCCTTTCTCGGCCAAGAGGCCTTCTGAAACTGCTCTTGGTGGCTAGAGCTCACCACCATGATTACAATGAGCCCAAGAAGATCAAAACTGGCCCAATGAGGCATGAGTTAAGGCCTTTTAAACAATTGACCTCTGACATGGCACACTGCTGTATTCCCTTAGATTACCCCTGGGGTGGGCCAGGGCCTGGGGTCAGCACATACATTTTGTGGTAATATTTTAAAAGAGGAGTGTGCCCCCCAAGGCTCCTTTGGCCCCCGGGGCCCCATCTCCTAGGGCCCGACATGATCATGAAGTCTCTGGGGGCCCCATTCCCCTGGGACAGAGGAGTTAAAGGACCACGTGGGGTTCAGGAGGCTCCCGCCATACCGTCCCGCTGCAAGGACGGACAGCAGGCTGGAGCAGAGAAGACTGCTTGTACTCTCTCCACCTGCTGGAGAACAGCACAGGCAGCAGAGAGAGAGCGAAAAAGAAGATGCTGTCTCCCGCAGCACGCTGGAAGGCAGTGCACTTGGGGAATCTACAGGGTGCAGAGCATTGAATCTTTGTTCCTAAAATTGCATGAACTTTTTTGAGTTGAGTAGGCTCTTTCTCCTGAGAGCCCCACTTAGGGCCCGATTACAATGTCGGACGGACCGGAGTCCGTTTGACATTGTTTGGGAACTGGGACCGAACAACCTTCTGTCGTTGGTCCCAACCCAGCAATTAGGATGCGACCAAACATTGTTCGGTCACATTCCAATTCTTTGCAATGGGAGCATGCATTCCGACTGGAATGCATGCTCTCATTGTAAAGAGCTGAGGTGCAGTTCATCCCTGCACCCTGTGGCAGGCACCTGAAGGTGCCTGCCACTGGGTGTAGGGATCAACAGGGCCGGCATCCGGAGGCCTTGCACCCATGGGGGCCCTGTTGGGGGCCCCCAACGTCGGATTCCCACAGCCTCTCTGTGCCGGAAAGGCGAGCACAGAAGGGCTGGTGGAATCTGCCATCGTAATCCCTCGGGCAGAAAGAGCCACCCGAGGGATTACTAGAGGCTCTCTGAATCGGAAGCTGTTTCCTACAGCATCGCAATCGGGCCCTAAGATTTAAGTGGCCCAGGAATTTCGACATTGATCATCTCCTTCCTGCAGAGTGATTAGGTTTTAGGTTACAGAATTGCTTCTTTTTGCTGTGTACCCAGGCTAAGTTTTCCTAGCCCAAATTTCCACATCTGCGTATGCAGTACGCTTTCAGGATAATATTGAGGAATGCCAGAGGTACTTGGAACCATTTTTTCCATGGCCATCTCTGACTTTGACTGGAATACTCAATCTAGGCTCATACAACACTACTCTATACAGGAGCTTTGTATCCATTTTCACTTTTACGGTCAGTGGTAACTCGGTAAGCAGCCCCATTACCAAGAACTGTGAGAGTTTTTGACAAGCCAGCTTCAGTTGTTGCTGGCTTCTTCATTTGCTGCAATGCCTACTAATATGTATAGAAGGTTACTTTCTCTCAGGGGTCGTTTCCTAACAAGAAGGATTTTTCTGTTGTTTTTTTTTTTTTTTGATTTTGCATGGTTGGTTTGAATTGTGCTCCATTCACAGCACTAATGTGTAGCAAAAGAACAAGGAACCCTGGAAGTCAGCGGGGACCAAGGGTGGAGTTGTGTTTTACAGAACAAGGGTCCCGAGATAGGTATTTAATGCTAGTGTCAATGAAACAAGACAGTATTAACACGTGAAAAATAAGGGTGAGCAACCGTGACAAGGCAGAGGGAAATCGGCCGATTTCCTTACCCCAGGCAAGTGACTTAAAAATGTGACTTTTCAGTATGCGTTTCATTGACACTAGCATTAAATACCTATCTCGTAACTTAAACATTTGTTTATTCCAATTTTTATTATGAAATTGTGAAATTTTAAGTCTGCATTCTAATTGTGTGGGACCCTTGTTCTGTAAAACACCATTCACAGCACTAAGCAGACTTTGTCAATAATTTATTTGGCAACCACAACAGAGTCATCTGCATACAGTAAAATTTCTAATTTGGCCTGGGTGATTTTTGACTGATTCTAGGTTGGGTTTTAAGTGTAGTCTGGTAGGGTGTTCACTTAATTGTTGAATACGATGAATCAAGAGGCACCTTTGCTTCACTGACCTGGTGGCAGTTTCCCTTGCTAGTGCACCTTCTGCTCCATGTCATACTTGCATGTTAGTTTCAGTCTCAGGTTTACAAATTATTGCTGCAACTTGAAGATTTATTGATGTGCTTTTCAGCTTTGACCACAATAGATTTCTGATTATGAGATCAAAAGCGGATTAACAGTTCAGGAATGATGCATATATGTCTGTTTTCTGATTCATTGTGCTGCTTTTGACTATCTGCTGTACTACTAAAGTGTACCTCACAGTTGAAAGACCTGTCCTGAACACTACTTAGAATTCAGTTAGTTCCTTCTCTTCCTCTATAAAGTGCAGTAGGTTGTCAGGGATTATTTTTGTCAAAGTGTTAGGATTCGAATCAAGACAAATTGAATGCTAAGATTTTGGGCTTGCATTGTTCCCTTTTGCAGATTGGAACCATGTGAAGCTTCTGTAGCACTTGGACCCTCGATGTGTGCTCATTCTGAAAATTGGGTTTGAATTCAGATGTGGGCTGGGTGCCTTTTTTGTCCTTCAGACCTTTGATGACTTCTTCAACATGTTTTGTTCTGAATAAACCTAGCATGTGTTCAGATATTGGCCATTAATCTGCTCTCCTCTCTGCGCTGAAATTTGTTTCTTAAGTGTGGGGCCCATGCATGCACCAAGATGATACAGATTAGGGCATGTTTTGGCAGAAGAGAAACCTCAGGTCACCACTCTCCTATATTGTTGCTGGTTCCTGTATCCTTCATCTGTTTTTTCTTCTGATTAATGGCCTGCATTTGTTTTCTTAGTAGTCTCATACTCTGTGATTTATGACTGGAGAAGAGTCTGACTGAGAGTTTGACTATATTCCTTACATTCCAAAGGAAACCACATTAGCTTCCAGATTTCCTCGCTTTGCAGGCAGTGTTTCTTTTAACTCTTTTTGGAACCCTCAATGCCCATTTTGCCAGGGTTTCAATTAGGTTCTTGTAGATTTCCAGGATCTTAGTAGTCTTCTGTGATTGGTTAGTGAACCCAGTTGCCATTTTTCCATGATGGACTTCCTCACTCATCTCATCCACTGTGAGCAAATCTTCCCACTTTCAGCATAGCGAAGCCCTCACTGTCACCTTCAGGGCATCATCTATGTCCTGTTAGACATGATGTCAAAAAGACCCATAGTGAGCCATATAATTATCAAAGTTATGCCCAGTTTCCATAAGTGATTGAAACTGAGGGGCCGATTACGATGTTTGGCGGACTTGCGTCCGCACGACACCGTCTCGTAAACGGGAACGACCGACCTCCGGTCGACGGTCCCGACCACCTGATTAGGATGCGACTGAACCCTGTTCGGTCGCATTCCGACATTTCCCTAGGGGAGCATGTGTTACGGCCGTAAACTAGGGGTGGGCGGAATTTGCGTAGTCGCGCTACACAAAGCTCCGCGAAACAGTACAAAATCTCTGCGAGCCCGCAAAAGTTCCGCGAACACACGGAATTGCTTGTTCCGCCCGTTCGCGATGCTTTTTTCCTGTTCGCGAATGCTGTTTGCGTGCTCGGGGAGAAATATCTCGCGAACACGCATTTTGAAAGCGCGAACAAGCAAAAAATTCTGCGAAGCCGCGGTTCGCAGAATTTTTGGTAATTCCGCATTCTCCGCGGAACACGAAATTACCCAAATTCCGCAAATTCCGCGAGCGGAACGGAATTTACCGCCCAGGCCTACCGTAAACCAGCCGTAGTACATGCTCCGATAGGGAAATGAGAGGTGGTTTTAATCCCTGCACCCCTTGGCAGGCACCTCAAGGTGCCTGCCACGGGGTGCAAGGATTAACAGGGGGCACCATAGCTGCTCCCTCGGACACCAACCGGAGGCCGCAAAGGAAAGGGGGCCCTGCTAATGACCCCCGAACACGCTTTCCGACAGGGTTTCCATGTCGGAAAGGCCAACATGGAAACCCTGCCGGAAACTGTGCATCATAATCCCAAGGGCGGAAAGGCCGCCCTTTGGGATTACGGGCCAGCCTCCTTGAGCCCGTCGGAAGCCAGCCAGAATGACTGGCCGGTTTCAATTCCGACTGGCTGATTCATAGCGTAATAAGACCCTATGTCTTTTGCCATTCATCCCTTCATGCATTTAACTTCATAAATAAGGAATTTTCTGGCTGATTTTCTGTAGTTAAAAATCATCTTTATTAAGTTAATTATGCCCCATAAAAAGTGTATGATATTACTTTTCCTGAAAGTCACATAAATTACTGTTCTTTGTGTGAGTGCTACCAACGAAATGACACTCCGAACTTGAATATTAGATAAAGCTTATGAGGTCATTTAGACACCAGTAGGTGGGCTGCCAACCAACCTTGGGGACAAAGCTAACACACTGCTTGCATGGTGACAAACAACCTGCAATATTGTAGGTAGCCCCACTGGATTGGCAGTGATCTATTGGGACTCTAGACGTGTTTCTGAAGAAAGAATTACCCTCAAGTGCTGGGAGTTTTCTCCCAACATGTGGTGGTAATTTCTTTTTCTGATTGCAACTGCCATCGTTTACATGTTAGCAGGATACCTAAAATAAGGAGTATTTGAAGGAATATCCTAAAAAGGGTGGGCATTTGGATGATCTCAAGGTGGCAGCGCTGTTGTGGATAAGCCCCAGGATTAGAGATTTACAACAGCTGGTCCACCTAAGACTCCACCATTAATTCCAAGAAGTTCTGCATCTTTAAGTGAAGGGGGAAATGGCAAGATTGGTATACTGGACATACAATGATTGTTGGCAGAAGTCCCTCATGCACCAATCTCTTTATTATTGCAAGGTTCAGGGTTGTTATGCTGTGAAATTGGAACGGATGTATCAATTAATAACCATGGATTTGATGTGGTAATCTAAAGAGGTTCTTGTCTTTCTGAATCTGTTAAGGTTTCTCCCATTAGAGACTACGGGGCTGATTATGATGCGAGTCAGAAGGCTCCGATCGACGGTCGGAGCCTTCCGACTCGCATCGTAATGTGCCGGTCGGATTCCTTTCCGACCGCCTAATTAAAATGTAGGCGGTTGGAAAGGAATCCAACCAGTCGTCCCGGCTGGCTTCCGACAGGCACAGAGAGCCCGTCCGCCAGTCCAAATGAGGACAGTAATCTCAAGGGCGGGCATTTCCACCCTTGAGATTACGATGTCCGGTTGCAGCAGCCTTTCCAACACAGAAAGGCTGACAGAACTCAACTTTGAGGGCCCCCAGCAGGGCCCCCTTTGGTGAACGGCCTCTGGTTGGAGGCAGAGGAGGCCCCTGTGGTGCACTCCTGTTGATCCCTGCACCTTGTGGCAGTCACCTTGTGGTGCCTGCCACGGGGTGCAGGGATGAACTGCACCTCCCATTTTACAATGGGAGCATGTATTCCAGCCACTTTACGGCCATTGTAAAATATAGGAATGCGACCGAACAGTGTTTGGTCGCAACCTAATGGGGCGGTCGGGACCGCCGACTGGGTGCCGGTCGGTGCCATGACCGATGCGGTGTCGGGCGGAAGAGATTCCGCCCGACATCGTAATCAGCCCCTTAGTGTCATGTAAGGGGATTGTATAGCCTCTTTGTGCATTGAAGTATTGGGTATTGCTGGAGCAATGTGTGTAGCTTTACACTCTGTATATAAGGCATCACATACTTATGATTAAGAAATCAGCAAGAAACACTCTTCTCTTACAAAATCATATATTATGCATGTTTTGATCTGGTAGTTAATCATATAGAGCAAACCTAATTGGGAAGCAATTGAGAACAGGACAAAGGCGAGAGCCCAAGAAATTCTGATAGTTTATAATAAAGCAGGAATCAGATAAATTCTGTGGAGCAGTAGTGCTCCTGAAGTAATGTGCCTTTAGTTTCTTCCTGAAATGCAGGTCTGTCAGAGTAGTTCTAATGTCAGTGCAGATGTTGTTCCAGACCATGGGTGAGCAGATGGAGAGGACCTGCCTTCTGTTTTATTAATTCTTGCATTTCTTCCTGTTCAGATTGTGGATGTCCTGGCTTCTCTTGTGGCGCTGTCCTGCCGAGGTGGTTTATTTTCTTGGACGGTTAGCTTCTTTGCCAGGTAAGTAGGAGTAATGGTTCTAAAGGCCCAGGAGGGCATGCTTTCAGTCTTGGAGATGATACAATCCTGGAGGGAGCCAGTCTAGTTTCTTGAGCAATGGAGTGATAAGATCAATTGTCTTAAGACCCTTGATGAGACATACAGGAGACTATTCCTGTCTGCACCAGCACTTTGCCCTCAGCCCTCAGCCCAGGGGACTACATCCCCCATTAAACAATGCGCCAGGAGGCGCCAACGCAATTCCCGATGCGCCGGCGGTGCATAAAGGCATCCTCGGGCTCCCGTGGCACAGTACGCGCGCTGGCCTGCCCGGGCCGCGCCCGGACCAAGGGCGGGCCCATATGCACCCATCAGCGACGGGAAGAGGCTGGGCTGGGCCAGGTCCCTTGGCCCTAGTACAGAATCCTGTGGTTGGGCTTGGAGCTCCCCAGAACATGGCTCTTCGCACTGAATTACCAAGGTCAGGATCAAGGTACTTTGCATACTTCTTTTTAATGGTGTCTTATGATTGAATTCCTTGGTATTTTTCTTAGTTCCTTAAGAACCTAGTCTAGGAAGTGTCCCTCGTATTCTCACTGACCCTCGAAGAGGCCTGTATTCTGTGCTGCACTCTGTAGTACACACAAGATAAAGTGTCTCTAGCCCACGCAGTAATGGGCAAAAGGAAATTGACTGTTGGCCAAGGGGGTCCCCCAGGAAGCAATACAGTAGCTACTATAGATTCCTTCTTAACAAGAGCGGCAAATGTTATTATGAAGGAGCTAGCTCTGACTGAGAGAAGGCTTTCCATGGAGACTGAGAAATTAGTCCTGGGCCCTGTCGTGGCAAGGAATAGAGAGGTGCCAGAGGCAATTAGGGATTCAGTGGGGGACAGGTCCCCCCCAATACTCGCACCATCACAAACAGAAGGCCCTCCTGTTGAGCTGGCTACGTCTACATGCATTTCCGCAGCTACCTTGACAGTGGGCGATGACTTAATTTTGGACTGTCCCCCCACCAAGAGGAAGCGAACTGGCGGCAATAGAGTCATGAGGAAGTCTCCACGGACAAAAACCCCATCACCAGCCGAACACAATCTGGAACTGTTGTTGGATACCCTCTTTGCAAGGCTAGAGACCATGACTAAAGTTCTTTCAGCACCTATAATCTCAAAGTTGGAAGGGGTTGAGATGAGACTTAACTCTTTTGTTCCTATGTGTAAAAATTGTCTCCTAGGGCCTGAATTAGTAGCTGGGGGGGGTTCTTGTTTGGTGTCTGGTGGCTTGATTCAAGTCCCACAGGTGAGAAGTACCCAAGAACCAGTGGGTGTGGCTTCGTCCTGTAAAACTAAAAAAAATTGTATACCGGGGAGCCAATTATTGTACTTCAGGCGGCTCATATGGAAGGGCAGCAAACATCTAAAGAGGGCCCATCTTCCTCATGCTCTTTGTCTCGCCCTATAATGTCTACAGCTGAAAATCAATTTATACTTGATCTCCCCCCCCCGAATCAGCACCCTTAGTTGCTCTTCTATTAGGGGTCCCTTCATTAACACAAGGCACTAAGGAAACCTCTCTGGAACTTATCCATAAGCAGTAGCGGCTGGCCGAGGGAGTGCTGCGGGGCGGGGCAGGGGCAGGGTGGAGGGGGGTAGTGGAGTCCGACATACGACGGACAGGAGTAAGGTAAGTAATTAAATAAATAAAACTATTTACCTTGAGCGCACTGCATCGCCAACTCAGATTGCATAATTGTTCATTTCAAGCACTCCGCGCAGGCCAAATCGTTAGCGGTATGCCATTACAGGGATGGCACCAAAACTAAAATTAGAACTGATTTTACAGTCTTTTTATCCTTTTAAGCTGCCCTTAGCAAACCTTCAATGGCAGTTGCCCTTCAAGCTGGCTAAGCCCGCCCAAGATAGAAACGTGGATTCGATACTACCTATGACCAATCGTTACTAACCTGTAGCTAGCCCACAGGGCCTTGATGAAAATGATTGACTAATGCCGGTGGTAGGAAAAATCCAGGGCAATAATTTGCCATCTAAGGCTACCACCATTCTAAGCCTACCTGCTCGTATACTTCAACTTCCACCAGATAATCCCCCCAATTCTACCCCCACTTCAGCTATCTTTGCTGCCCCCTACACGAAGGTACTCTCATGGAATATAGCCGGCCTTAGGTCAAAGAAGGGCAACACATCCTGGGAACACTTTCTTGCAACACACCGCATTATTGCCCTACAAGAAACTTGGGAGTCTAATAACAGTTTTTATTTGGATGGTATTATCTCATTTTACAAATATGCTACCAACTCGAGCATGGGAAGAGCAAGGGGGGGTCTCCTTTTAATGTTTTTACTCAAACTGTCTTATCAAGACAAATTGATAGACTGTCGATCACCCCACGTGCTAGCAGTGGAATTGTCATGTAAGAACCTCCCCTCTCTGCTAGTTGTCAATTTTTACAACTCCTCTAGAAGCCATGAGACAGAACATCTTCTGGCCCTAGAGGAATTTCTGGAACACTATGGGGAAGGCAGACAAGCTTACCATGACACAATCATCATCATCATCATATATAACTTTATTCGGTCATTTGTACAAAACACCATCAAAGTATACAAAGATAAAACATAAATATATATACAATTAAAATAGAATTAAACCGTTACGAACACAAACACAAGTGCAAGTGGCATCCTGAATCAGGTTAAAAAAACCAAAATACAAATATACATGAATACAATCGACCTAATCAAGCTAAAAGGAGATACTAAACAGCCACCAAAAATTTGGAATACTGAGCCATGTATACCAAGCTGATATTTAAGGTACGTATACAGTATAAGGTGGGAAAGGATTGGGAAATGACTTCATTCCCGTAATAAAATTTGTTTGCGAATCAGCCAGAAAAAAAATAAAAAACGGCTAAGAGCAGAAACTATTTGCCCCGAAGTATCAGTTTTTAAAGTCCTAAACGCAATCTGGTGCTGCCTAGCACCCAGATTAAGACATAGCGGCCTTATCCATCTCCTGCGTAACTGCCGATACTTTGTGCAAAAAAACAAAATGTGGTCTTCGTTTTCATCAACTTCACGGCAAGCAGGGCAAAGATCTAAAATTAATCCAATCGCCTCTTTCCCTGGAAATTTCAATAGCAGATTACTGTATCTAAACCTAATGTACAAGCTTTTGGCAAGGGGGGTGAAATCAAATCAAGAAAAGATTCGAACAAGGAACAAGATTTGATATTTAAAAATGTAGATGTCAGCTGTCCACTTGTTTGGTTATTGGTATAATGCTCCCCAACTACACTCCAATACGTAGCTTTGAGAGTCGAGATGTCACGTTTGGTGGCCCTTTCTGGGTACTCCCACAGGCCCATCAGGTTCAATAGTTTACACCATTTGGCAATATGTCTGAACCAGGGTAGTTGTTTTGCCCCTTTAAGTGCTAGTACCTCCCGAAAACAATTACGATAATCAATTAATTGTGGAGTAGTCCATAGACGCAACCAATATGACACAATCATTTTAGGGGATTTTAACACCCGCCAAAGCTGCCTTAATTGCATTTCCACGTTGGAGCAGGGGGATGGCTTTCCGTCGACAAATCATTGGGAGCACACACCATCAGGCATTTTCCTAGAGGGTCTCCTCTCAGCCTATAATTTACATTGCTTACAGCAAACAGATGTGTCTGCTTTGGTCTCCACTTATGCAGGTAGTGGCAGCCCTAGCATAATTGATTACATCATGCTCTCAGCACTATTAACCTCGGCTGTGGAAAACCTGAGTGTTTCTTGGAACTGTCATAATGATCACAACCCTTTAATATTGGATCTATCCCTTTCGGCCGCCCTAAAAGGGCTGGCGGCCAGCCATATCTCTAACACAAACATTAGCACTAAAGATCAAGCACGGAGATTGAAGTGGGAAAGGATTACCCCGGACAGTTTTCTAGATAATCTGTATACCACTTGTGCCCCAGAGTTCCAAGCATGCATGCACCCCGCCTCGTATGATAGAGCTATCTTAGTGGCCTTCGATAAAATTACCAAGCTGATAGCATCCAACTTAACCATTGAGACTTGGGTAAGATGCCCGAAAGTTAAAACGTGGTTTGACGGCACCTGTTCAGTGGCCAATAAGGAGTTAATGCAGGCCCTAAAGCGAAACCTGAGGGATGTAGCATCAGTCAGGAGCTGTAGGAAGGCTTACAAGTTTGCAGTTCTGGAAAGGAAGAAGCAGATAAGAGAGCAGGCATGAGAGGCCCTCGGTCAAGCAAGTGTCTTGGCCGATAGCTCTAGATTTTGGTCTGTGGTCAATAGCCCTTTTTTCTCTGACTCGCCAAATTCTAATAGAGACTGCACGATATCTGCTGAGCACTGGGTCCAGCACTTTGGAAATATTTATAGCGGCACTAATCTAGAAGAGCCTGAGGGACAAATAGTTACTGGCTTAGCAAGTACCCCCCTCCATTTCAGCATAGATGCGGTCCATAAAGCAATCATCTCGACATCTGGAGGTAAGGCCCCTGGGCCAGATGGGGTACCAGCGGACCTATATAAGGCCGATCCCACAGTTTGGGCCAAGATCTTAGCTCATGTTTTTAATGTGGCCTATTCCCGTGGCTTTCCTTCCTCATGGGCAATGGCGGTTATCATCCCGATTTTTAAAAAGGGGGCACAGGATGACCTGCCTGTTACAGACCGATCTCGCTTTTAGACTCAGCCGCTAAAATCATGGGGAAAGTAATATTGGATCGTCTAACAGTGTGGCTCGATCATTTTAATGTTATCTCTGATTTACAGTATGGCTTCAGGCAGGGGAAAGGGACGCTGGACCAATGCCTCAACCTGCATCTAGTGATCTGGATGTATACTATCGCCAAGAAGGGAGTTTTACATCTGGCTTTTATGGATTTAACATCAGCTTTTGATTGTGTAAATAGGACTAAGCTGTGGTTGATTTTACGTGACATGGGTCTAGATATAGAATTGGTGTCTTTTTTATACACTGCCCACGAAAGTACTATGGCAGCGGTCAGATACAATGAAGATCATAGTCTGACAGAACCCTGGGCAGTAAGGAGAGGTGTCCGGCAGGGGTGAATTCTGGCCCCTTTGCTGTTCATGCTTTATATCAATAAACTGGGAGACTCCCTCATATCTAGCTGTAAAGACATACCTAGAGCTGGCACTAAGATGATTCCTGCACTTCTGTATGCCGATGACGCGGTCCTACTTGTCAGAACTGCAATAGGCCTCCAACAACTTTTAAATGGTTTTATAGCTTTTATGGACTTAGATCTGACTACAAAATTAAAAAAATCACACACTATGTCTATAGGCTTGCGAAAGGCTGTCAAGGCTAAGTTTTATTGCAAAGGGGCCGAACTAACTAAAGTGCCCACGTTCCCATATCTAGGAGTACTATTTGATGAACAAGGGTCCTGGTGTGCGCAAAGAACACTTATAAAGAATGTTTTAGCAAGAGCGGCAGGGGCCACCTTGGTTTTGGCAAAAAGATTGGGGTCAAAACCCCTCCCAGCACTGCTGAAGATCTATAAAGCAAAATGTATTCCCATGGCCACGTATGGGTGTGATGTATGGGGCTACAAGGATGTGAAGGGAATCCAGGGGGCTGAGAACAAATTTATGCGTAAACTCCTTGCAGTCCCCTTAGCAACTCCGGCATTTATTTTACACGAGGAACTGGGGGTGGGATACTTCTCGGACCAGATTGTGTTAGCCCCATTGCTGCGCTGGCTCAGAATCTAGGCATGCCCGAACCCAAATTTAAATCAACTTATAATCACCGACTGCATCGCACTGGAGGGGGCCTTGCACATTCCCTCGCTGAGATACATAATGGAACAGACAAGATGGCTTGTCTGTCCTGACCTGTACCTGAGCCCTGGGCTTTTGGGTAAAGTCGCAATCAGAGACATTAAACAGCAGTTTCTGAGAAGGAGTCAACAGATGCAACCATATCTATTTTTTGTTAACAAAGTACAGTCCACCCCTCTTCGTCCTGACCAGATTCCGCTTGAACTTGGTTCCTTGGCTATTGGCATTTCCCCAAGGATACATGAATCCTGGTACACTAAAACCCTGTCCATGTGACAATTTGTCAGAGCAAGACACTCTCCATTTTATGTTTTTCTATGCTTATTATGACCCCCTGCACAGAAAATGCATACTCCCGTTGCTCAAAGATTGGCAATTTTTCCAAGTCAGGCCCGCTCTGTTACATCTTCAAATGTTATATTCTCCTATGGTCTGCTTTGGGGTGGCAAGTTTCCTAATAGGGGCCATTAGACATAGAAAAAAGTTGCTGTTGTAGTAGCCACCCTGTTCTTCCAGGCTGTGCCAAGCGCCTTTTCACACAACACCATGTGCAATTTATGATATAACATCTATAGCACTTGGCCTCATGCTTAGCAGGGTTGCACATTACATGATGTATTTTCTGTGGTTAAACTTATGATATTTGAAACAGCAACGCTAGTCATTTTTTATCGTCCTGTAAAGCTATTTTTTATTTATTTATGTGACTGAAATTCTATGTATAGAATGTACCCCGTTGAAATGTGTTTCTTTTAAAATTGTTTGCTTTTATGTCTCTTAGTTGCCGAATAAAGTACTTTTTGACTTGACTTTACTTTGACATACTGCAGTATGGAGGATGTCTTTCACTGGTGCTATAGTGGTGTCAGTGAGGCCATTGAACAGGATCTGTCTTATGTTCAGGTGAAAGATCACCAGGGTATTTACTGTTGTCCAGAAACCAACTTTGAGAGGAAAGGATTTATCTCCCTTCAGGAGTGATGGCTGATATCATGCTGTCTTCATTTTTCTGGTAATGTGTTTTATGAATGTGAGATATGCATTGAGGGTGAAATACATTGTATATTGGGGCAGGGACAAAGCCACATACATTATAGTTGAAGTGCCAGACATGAAACTGCACTTTGAAGCTGTTGTCAAACAGGAGCAATTTAATATTTGTTGGGTTGAGCTTTAGACACAAGATTTTAGTTGATGGATTTTTTTGGTTGAGGAAGGGGTAGAATGGAGTGCTATTGGTGTATTGATAGATCTTGATGTTGTCCGTGAGTAGGGTCAGTGGAGTCATATATAGAGGTTGAAGTTAATGGCGGAGAGGATTGAGCCCTGAGGTACACTGTACGAGAGAGGCAGTTTTTTGGGATCTAGTGACTATTATGTTCACAAATCAGTTGTAGTTGGAGAGAAAGGAGCTGTACCATTGCAAGACTGTGTCAGAGAAGCCCATGTGTGTTTCCAGGCTGTAGATCAATGCTTGATCGATGCCTGTGTCGAAGTCGGAGGAGAGGTTGAGCAGTATCAGGAGGTGGAGCCATTTTTGTTATTGATGATGAGGTCGTTGTTGACTACGTGAAAAGTGACTGTTTCCGTGCCAGGGCATGGACTGATGAATAATTAGAAGTGTGGGAAATTATTTTTCTCGCTGAATATGTTACCATAGCACATGTGGTAACAGCTTTTTGATGAATCTTCTCATGAAAGTTAGATGGATGACCATACAGAAGCAGGTAAGGCCATAGGACCTTAGGGTTGCTTCCTTCAACAGTAGTGGATGTGTACTCTAAGAGGGTGATGGAGGCACTTCCAATATTGAGTAGGGTTGTGGGGGCATCTCCTCATTGATCTAAGTTATAGAAAGTAGATTTGGTTGACATATTACAACGTACCTTCAGATTACTTTTAGTGTATCACCAATTGAATATGTGTTTTGATAAAGTTCCCTCCCACCAATGGAGTCCTGATGGAGTTTTGATGCAAGGATTTTAATTATTAATTTTCTCCCTTTCTCTCTGCATCTGGATGTCTTCAACTTCTTGAAGCAGCAATCATGACCAGACAAAAGGGCAGGCCTGACGTTGAAACTTCCTCAACTTGAACAGCAGAAACTGCAGTCCCATCCCTAACTCTTATCATCAACCAAATGTCATTGATCTGGAAAAACTGATTAGCAGCCATTAGTTAGCAAAGTCTTCATTGAAGTTTTAAAGGTAGGCCTGTCTCCATCCTCATCACTTCAGGGCCTGAAGGTCCACCCTCCAATGTAGGCAAATTGCTTCTACTGTCTGGGGAAGCTGTCCTCATCCTTCATCTTCTGTCATGCCAAACCTAGGGTATACAAGCTGAATCCCCATGAATTCAGTACTCAGATTCCCATACACAGAGAATCCTACTACCGTACAGGTACCACAGGCTCACTGTACACACACACACACACACATACACACACACACACACTCAAAATGATGCATGTAGCATGACAGTACAATTTTCTTGGTTTTGCATGAGAACAGAACTTTACATGCATTAGATCACACTCTTACTGACACAGAGAAAAATTGTCTGCTATAAATCACAAAACATGATATGCTGCCACCACTGCTTTACGTGGTACACCCAGGCCAGGGTCCACTGTCTCTATGAGGAAATGCTTGGTGCACCCCTGTGGGTCATAAGGCAGGTCTAGTACCTGTCATAAATTGTCATTGGCCTTCCTCGGCCTTTGTGCACATGCTAGATTAGTGTGATGCCAGGGTCAATAAAACCTCAGGATACCAGTTTGACATGCATTTAGGCACTACTCAGGGCAGGGGTAGATGCCAGTTCAGCCTGCAGAGAACATTCCTGTCTCAACAGAAATCAAAATAGTTGACACTCTGCAGAGGAGGTTGAGGTAACTGATATACAAATCCCCCTGTAAGGCATAGGTTGCAGTGACAAGTGTGCACCCCAAATAATGAAAATAACAACATGTAGTTCAAATAATTATTACGAAACCACATCTAAAGAAATAAAATTCATCCCCAAACTGCAGTTGTTAAATTCAAAATAAAGCAAGGAAAAATGCGAAATATATTTGGCGGAGGTGAAGAGGAAATGTTGCAGCAATTTCTGAGGCAATGGGCTCATAGGCATTCTCCTAAGGTTGAACATTATTAAATAACCACAAAATAAATAAACAATTGGACAGAAAAGTTTATTTTTACTTGGTTGGGGTCCTAATAGCACACCTCAATGTTTTAGGGTGGGTTCTCAGATTCAAGGGCTATGTTAGTCAGACTATTACTTTATGACATTTTAACAACATTAACACTTTCCTGGTGGTTTGGAGAACTATTTTACAGTTGTAGCTTTCTGGATCTTACATAGATTTGAATTATCCATTACTTTAGTCAAAATCCTCAAGAGGAAGGCAAAAACAACCAACCACTTTTGGATCTTGAGCAATAACGCACTTCACAAATTAGCATAACCTAAAGGAATTCTCATTTTCATTGAGAGTGAGGTTGTATGAAGCTTAGGGGCCCATTACGATGGCGGGCGGAAGCACAACCGCCGTGCTGGCGGATGCAAAAACCAACCGTTACCACCGGCACGCAGCAGTCCACACGCCCGCCCAATTACGATGCGAAAAGCAGGCCAAACACCGCCGGCAAGCCAGCAACACCGTCCGCCATCAAAGTGCGCCCGCACACGTAGCGGCGCAGCACAACTGACACACACCGTCCGACGAAACACGTCCCGCCCGGCGCATAAATTACGATGCCGCAAACAAACGGCTCCCACGGCAAAGAGACACCGCACGTGAAAGAGAGGCGGAAACACGGACGCAGAGCACGGACAACGAAGAAGCGGCACCCCGGGCATGAATCCAGCACTGCAGGCCCTTCCCATGCTTCTGCTGATGCACCACCAAGGACGCAACGTACCGCGGAGACGCAGGTAGGCACACACACAACAAGTGCACGCAAACAGCGCACACAGTGCAAGGGCGGAAAAAGCGGACAACCCCCACCAGCGCGTGCACACTACACATCCACCATTGCATCCACATATGACACACAGGCCAAATCCTAACATCGCG
Source organism: Calotriton arnoldi (assembly GCA_963921515.1). Classification (NCBI taxonomy): domain Eukaryota; kingdom Metazoa; phylum Chordata; class Amphibia; order Caudata; family Salamandridae; genus Calotriton; species Calotriton arnoldi. The sequence continues at coordinate 198,895 of CAWUFW010016274.1, forward strand.
GAACACATGTGTACACACCACCTGGGACTAGGAACCAACCACCCCGTCACGGCCCCAAAGCGCCGATGACGCCGCCACACATGCGCACAACGCAGAGGCCAACCGCAGCGCCATGCATGCGTCGCACACAGACACAGGGACACAACCAAGCAGCACACACATCAGCCCCACCCCGAACGCACATGACACGTGACAGGCCTGCCACAGACATGTCCCCAACGCCCAATTCACGGACAACACCCAACGCCACACAACCGACGCACACATGTCAGTGAAGTCACGCAACAGCAGGACACACCCCAGTGTAACAAACATGGCGTAGCACACAGCGGCGGCAACACCAACTAGGAGAAGCAGGGCCCCTTCGGGAAGAGGGACGCCAGTACTACACTGAAAAACCCATACCACCCTGCACATATGAACAAGACACATGAAACGGAACACCAAAGAGCCCGGGGACCGACAACAGGTGGCCCAAGAATAACATCCACACACAAGGCCCAACGCAGAGCGGAAAGGCAGGCTGCCGCCCACACAAGGGAGAGCAGACAGCACTGAATGACCTTCCATTCCAACACCGAAACCACAGCCCTACGACAGAAGCCGGTGAATACAGCCATTGTCCAAGAATAGACCAACACAGGCATGCCGAGGAGACCGACCACAGGGCAGATAGCGCATATCACAGAAGCACACAACGGACGGGGAAGAAAGAAGAAAACACTCCCCCATGTCGGCCACATGCAAGTTAATTGGAAGGAGTCACACAGCACTGACCTTGAACTGTCTGAGAAGCATGTGGGAAGAGGGCCCGTGTCCTCCAAACAAGCCAACAGAACACAAGTCCTGTCTCCCTACGACTACACAGAGCTCACAGCAACCCCGGAGCGTGCACATTGCAGACTGCACACACAGCCGGAGCACGCCACCTCAACGAACCGCTGCGAAATGGCAACCGCAACACACCTACCAAACTACGCCGAACAGCTCAAGCTGTACAAAACCAACACGATACATACATTGGGATGCGATCTCCTGTCCCTGCTGAACGTAAGTTACCGACTGACTTACCGCATCACATTGTTCAGCTGCGTCATGCCCGTCTTCTACTGTCGGAGGTGTCCCTACCAGCATCCCGTCGAGATATGCCTCTCCAACCCGGCATGTCTGAAGGCGGACCTGCTACCACTACTCCTCCCTCTGGACGCACACGACAGGGCCTGCTCTGCCTATGGGGGCATGGCGTATGTGGCCAACATCGCACCCGCACTGAAATGGAACCACTGTGCCTCCACACGACGGATCATCGAGAACAGCTACATCGAATGTCACCCAGCATGCCCCATCATGGTCCTCCAAGGGACAACCTACGAACAACACCTTGACAGCCACCATCCGCTTCATTGGCTGGCAAACATGTACACCACCAATGACATGGAAGCCCTGCTGGACGGCATCGCATACCTGACAACCTGTAAATACGTCGGACCACAACGCAGGTTCCCCGAGTGACCTATGAAGTCCAACCCCGCACCCATGCTCAGCTTCCGCACGGACTGGCCAGTCACCACCACAACAGCCATACCAAACGACCGGCAACTGTAACCACACCATCAACGACATCGCCATGACATCGGATATGACCGGGACATGCACACTGTTCCCCATCACATCCAGGAACACCGCATGCATCGTGGGAGGCAGTGGCATGGGCTCTGTGTATCGCACCCACATGGACGGAACTGCACGAACAACCAGGACACGACATGGATCCAGCGCACATGGACACACACACCGCTCAGTGGACATGAATAGGTCGCCTGGAGTCTGTGGGTGCTGCACCCCTCCCACCCCCGCCCCGGGAATCCCATACCAGGACCTTTGCATGGACGACAAGTGCATACAACAACAACACGACCCCAGTGACTGTGACATGTCCAGTAACCACCACAGTGCAACAACAAGTGGCACGCCGCTGCATGCACGCAAGCACATGCCCTGATGTCATCTCACATGCACGCGTGCATGAGGAACAACCGCAGCAAACCTGTCACATGGAACTGAGATGGACTGTGCCCATGATGCCGAGCGGTCTGGTAGGCTACATGTATACCGTCTGTGTCAAAGTCCGCAGCTCCGCAGCTATACGTAAATGTACATTAGCACAGCCTTGGCCAAGCAGATGTAACCCCACACCCTATCCCATTTGTAATCATGCTCAGTATATCCTCAACATGTATCCCGCTGCCAGTAGTGTCCACTATACTGCATCACAGAGGACAGAAGACTCAATATAATGTTTGAAACCAAAACTGTCTCCGCTGACTCATTTCACTAGTACGAATGAGAGAGGATGAGAGTATGTGAAGTACACGGCAGTCGTGACATGACCATGTAGTCCACTGGTATTGGATGTCAACGCAAATGAGTAGCACTACTGTGGAAGACACACATGTGTCGTGTGAAGTCGTATGGACGCAGTGCTCAGGTGGGTGGGTGCGACGGGTAGATGCGCACATGCCAAGTTGGAGCACGCCGTGTTGGGAGGGGTCATGAACAGTACACCACCGCTTCCCTGGGCATTGTGAGAGGACACCTGTCGGGGGGAGTGAACACGTGTGTGCACAGCAGCCGGGCACACGTACAAAGTGGTACCAGGCGCACCTCAGCCCACCCTCTGTGGACAAGCTGGATCCTGTTGTGCGCCCGCCATGCCCCTTGACAAGGCACACATAGCCCCAGTCGACCAGGTGTAACCCCAACATAGTCAATCCGCACAGGCGATACAGGGCACGGGATGGCAGTGGAGCATGGTGTGTGTGAGGTCTCCTCGCGCTCCTCCTGGTCATATCACGCAGGCAATAGAACCTCAACGTCTAGCATGGCACAAGTCAGATGGAAGTGTAGGGGGACGCACCACAGCACGAGCAGCACTGACGTCACGGGAGGTGGCTCGCACCATCCCATCCATTGCCCATCATACCAACCACGACACATGCCATTGCGACTAAGTGCAAGCGCGTGCGCCACCACCCCCGAGCCCTCCCCAGAGAGGCCAAAGAGTGAATGTGTGGGCCAACAGCCACAGACGGACGCGGCCTGGCCGCAAGGGCAGCCACAGCCACTGGGTGTCGCAGGTGGCGGATCCGGAAGGCGAAGACTGTGATGCATAGTCCATGCAGGCCGGGTCTCCATTTGGGGCACCACGCAGGTGGACGGCGTCCCGCCACACATCATACCCTGAGACAGCCCACTCATGCAACTGGACCCACACATACACTCCTTGCCCTCTCTGGTGCGAGCATGGGGCTGCCTGTGCAAGCGCTAGCCTCGCAGGTGAGCATGCATATTGGGGGGCGAGGGGAGGACATGAGGGCTGGGGCGAAGATGACTGTATCACTGTCAGTTAGTACAAGGGATGACCCAGATGTGGAAAGGAAGAGACGTGTCCCGTGTGTACTGCAACTAGTCGCCAATCCAACTACCCCCCATGTCCGGAATGTAAGCCCGCACCTAGGCCCGCCCATCCGCCACATCGAACATACCACCAGCACGACAACCTTCCCATTCGAAACACTGACTGGGGGTGGCGACCAGTGAACAATCATGTGTAGCCTACCCACGCGTACATGTGGGCCCTCCATGATCCATGTCACCTGCGGCAAAGACATGACATGCGCAATGAGGGAAGTGAGGAGAGCTGTCCGCCCCACGCGCAGAAGGTGCATCAGCTCCACAGACCCAGCAGCGAGTCCAGCAGGGGTCACATGTGCAGGGGCAGCTGTGCCTGGTGTGAAGGCACATGCATATAGACAGCACATCGACCAATGTGTAGTCTGCTCACATCCACAGTCCATCATCATGCGGACATAGGAATTGAACACAGGGCAACACATCTTAGTTGGTGCACCCACCGTGACCAACAATGCGCAATCATCGACGTACCCGCCCTGTGCATGGCCCCCCACCCAACGGAGGCACATCCAGTGCCACCATCCCACACACACAAGCCTTCCACGGAACATGCTGTGTCCAATGGTCAGTACAGAGTCAGCGCCCATCTGGTGGATCCTGAACAGGAGACACATGCACACACATGCCAGCTCCCACTATGTACGTCTGCCACCTGGCACGTGCAATGTAACCTCTCACCTGTGACGTGTGACTGCAAGCACACAGCCGTCTTGGCATGGGGCTGTCAATGTGGACACCAGTCAATGTTTCGGGAGCTGTGATCCGTACAGTGCTGTACATGGGGTGCAGTGCTGACACCTACTACTGTCTCATATCCCCTCGTGCCACAGGTCCCACTTGTATTGGCCGCTCAGCCCGTGCCCACATCGTCGTCGTCGTGTGCCATACTCATCCAGCCTCGGAAGCAGTTCCATGCTCAGCAGACACTCATGTTGCCGTGGCGTTGCCGCTTGACGAATATGCAGTCAGTCCCCATCAGCACGCCCCGCAAGTCATTGGGGCCTAGATCCCCATGTGCATGCACATGGCAGTGGTATGTCTCACTTGCCATTGCCATTGTTGGGAGACCTGTGTAAGTGTATTGTGGCCGTGCCGTCCCAGCTTGACAGCTGGGCTGTGGCTCATGTGCTTGCTCAGTCATGTCAGTGATGTGTATGCGAAATTGCTATGTGCCGTGTTGCTTTGACATGTGTCCTCTGCCATTTAACCCAGGCGGAGACCGAACATTGACCGCCCATACCAATTGCTGGCGGACATGGACGATACAGAGGTAATCAGGAAGTTTCGGCTGGACAGGCCAACTCTGCATCGACTGTGTGCCATGTTAGAGCCCCATCTCCGTCCCCGCAGGGTGTATCCGACTGCTGTCACCCCCACGGCTAAGGTGATGGCCGCCATGCATTTCTTCGCCACTGGGTCATTCCAGCACACAGTGGGCAGTGGAGGAGGGATGTCCCAGCCCATGTTCAGCAAGGTGCTGAGGGATGTACTGGCAGCCATGATGCTGTACCGAAACAGGTACATCAGATTCCCCAGGGCTCGTGAATTGGCGGCAGTGAAGGGTGCATTCTATGCCCTTGGCAGAATCCCACACGTCGTGGGAGCCATTGACTGCACACATGTTGGCCTTGTTCCACCACAGGCCACTGAGCACCTGTACCGCAACAGGAAGCACACGCACTCCCTGAATGTGCAAGTGGTGTGCCTTGCGGACATGGTGATCACCCACGTGTGTGCCAAGTTTCCAGGCTCGGCACATGACGCACACATAATGCGCAACAGCATCTTGCCACGACTGATGGCCAATCTGCAACAGGATCGTGGCTGTATTGTCGGTGAGTATGTGGAGTGGTGTAGCGTGCTGGTTGTGCGATGCTGTCCCCTGTCCAGTTGGAATAGCAACGGTTCTCTGTGTCCCTCACACCCAGGTGACTCTGCGTATCCGAATGGGGCATGGCTGCTCAGTCCATTGAGGAATCCTCGCACCCCAGCAGACGATCGATACAATGAGGCACATGGGAGGACCAGACGTGTGGTCGAGCGTACCTTTGGCCTCCTCAAGTCCAGGTTCAGGTGCCTGGACCGCACCGGGGGTGCACTGGCGTACTCCCCACAGAAGGTGTGCCAGATAGTGGTGGCGTGCTGCATGCTGCACAATCTAGCCATTCGGAAGCAGATCCCCCTCATTGTGGATGACGGAGATCAACCAGGGCCCCAGCCCGCAGACCAGGACAGCTCGAGTGAGGTGGACAGCGGAGAGGAGGAAGCTGGGAATGTGCGCCAGCAGCTCATCGCCCGCTACTTCACTTGACGGTGAGTGTCCATGTACGACGGATGATGTGTCTGTATCTGTGCAGGTGTGTGTGTGCTGTGTCAGGGTGGCCGTATGTTCACTGCGTGCAGTGTGTCAACGCTCCATGGCCAGGGTAGTATGCCACTGTTGGTGACTGTGGCATTGTGCCCTATTGCTCTGTGCGATGTGTGTACATTGCTTGTAGTTGTTGACATGTACTGTGTGATGGGTGTGTGACACACTCATTGAATGTGCTCCTGTTCTGTCTCCCACCCCTAGGTCCCTACAGGCCCTCCGGATTCCATTGCCATGCCACGCATCAGGTGCCTTTCCGCCCAAGGTGGCCGTTGTATTCCGTACAAATAAAACACAGGGCACAAACAGCAGTTAGTGAAAAAGGTGCATTTATTACAAACTGTGACATGTGATTGTGTGTAAGGTGATGACAAAAGTGGTGCGTGCAGTGACAATGAGCTGTCGGTCATGGCTGCGTGATGATCAGGGTGTACCCACTGGTTCTATGTCCATAGTCCAACACACACATGCCATCCAGATGGCTGTGTGGAGTGGGATCGTAGAGCAAGTCAATGCAGTGGCTGGTCAAGGAAGGCTGGCGGTAGGCTGGCTGGCTGCCTCACTTGCGACTGGAGCGTGCGAAGTCCTCCCGGGAGATCTGTTTCCTCTTCGGACGGCCCCTTCCACGTTTGGGAGGGGGTGTGTGGTGGCGACCTGCTGGTGGTGGGTGAGGTGTGCTCACTGGCTGTGGACGCAGGGGAAGTGGACACTGCTGGCCGACCCTGCGCCCTAGCAGGTGGTGGCGGAGGTGGTGTTGCTGGCCTTGCCTGTGACCCCACCGCCACCACCAGCTGGTCCATGAGGTCCACGAGTTGGTCCATACGGGACACGAATTGGCCCATATGGGCGTCCATGGACCTCAGCACCCCCAGCACCTCCCGCGTGTCAGTAGCAGACCTGGCCCATTGTCCTTGGGCCTCTTCATAGGCCCCAAGGACTCTGGCCATTTGAGGCAGGGCATGGCTCCCAGGGGAGGCTGGCGTTTCCCTGACCCTGCTCCTCCTACCAGTCCTGCTGCCACCGGCCTGCCCACTAGCCACATTGCACACCACGGTCCTCGCTGTGGCTCCCAGGGTGGATCCAGTCGGCCGGGCCACCACCTGCGCTGGGGCTGGTGCCAGCGAAGACGTGGTGGTGGTGGAGGCGGTGGTGGTCGGTGCGGCGATGGTGGCGTTTGCGGCAGTGGTAGTGGCCGCAATGACCGTGGGTGTGGCCGCAACGACAGTGGCAGCAGGGGACTGGGACTGTTCAGCATCCCTGGATGATGGGTTGGTGGGTAGGAGGTGTCCTGGGGAGCGGCTGGGCCCTGCCACGCCAGATGGGCCAGCTTGGTGGTCCGTGTCCGAAGAGGAGGACAGATCCTCCAGATCCGTGTGTCCTCGTTGGGGGCTTGTGGGCTGGCTGTGCTGGCTGCTGTCTCCATCCCCAGCATCCAGCAGTTCGTCACCTGTGGAGAGAATGAGATTTGTTTTTGTGTTGCACCTGGCGAAGTATGTATTAGTCGTCTGACATTGGCAGTTCGTGCAATCTCGTACATGGGTTTCCCGGAGGCGAGTGTGTGGCTGTGGCATCTGTAGTTGTGTGTGCTAGGCAATGGGACTGTGTGCTGTGCACATGTGGCATGGGACGGATTGGCCATGCCGATGGGTGTGTTGCTGTGCCCCTACTCATTGTGACTCTGGTGTATGCGGGCTCCTGGCCCTTCCTGGGTCTGGTTTGTACTTTGCTTTTGGAGTTCATATGGAACGCTTAGGAACGCATATGGCAACATGGGGGCCATGCCCCAGATTCGCATTTGGGAGGGAATATGCTTTTGGGGTTCAAATGGAACGCTTAGGAACGCATATGGCAACATGGGGGCCATGCCCCAGATTCGCATTTGGGATGGAATATGCTTTTGGGGTTCAAATGGAACGCTTAGGAACGCATATGGCAACATGGGGGCCATGCCCCAGATTCGCATTTGGGAGGGAATATGCTTTTGGGGTTCAAATGGAACGCTTAGGAACGCATATGGCAACATGGGGGCCATGCCCCAGATTCGCATTTGGGAGGGAATATGCTTTTGGGGTTCAAATGGAACGCTTAGGAACGCATATGGCAACATGGGGGCCATGCCCCAGATTCGCATTTGGGAGGGTATATGCTTTTGGGGTACATGCTGTGAGCCATGGGTGCCGAACGTGACATGTGTTGTGGCAGCATGACAGTGCATGGTTTGAGGTGTGTGCATGCTTGACATGGCCTGCATATTTGCTGTCTGTTGTGATTACTGGACATGGCATTGGACGCATCGTTATGAGTGAGTGATGGTTGTGTGCCACCCGACGTATTGCAGTTGTCCCATCTCCTTGGTGTGCGTGCTGCCCTGTGCCATGTGCATCACTGCAGTGCTCGGGGGGGTGTGGCCCATGTTGTGTGTTGTTGCTCACAGTGTGTCGTGCGCTTCATTGACTTCTGGCACATGGTTGGTCATGGGCATGTATCTCAGCGTGACTGCTGTATGTGTGGCAGCTGTGCGGATGACATGCCTTTCATGAGACTGGGGCTGACGGATGGGATGGATGGTATGTTGTTTGTGCATGGTGTGTCTGTGTGTTTGATGGGTTCAGTGGTGTTCGTGTGCATTTATGTTGTTCCGCTCTGTTGCGTCTAGTGTTGTTTGTCTTACATAGGCGTAGTTGTGGGGTGTGTGGTTGACAGGCAGTAGGGGCTACATGGACAGGACTTCAATGGTGTTTCGGTTGTGTGTGATGAGTTGCACAGTGGCTGCCGTGTGGGACTATATTCAGTGTGGCTTGTGCATGCAGACGTGGCTCCTTGGGTGTTGCTATGTCTGTGATGGGTCATGTGGGGTGTGAGTCTGTTGTTCATGTCCGTGTGCACATTGTTCACTTGTTCGTGACGGTGGGCGGTGCTGCGTGTTCGTCTGCTACGTGACATGTCCCATGTGTTGGTCGTGTTATGGTCCTCATGCCTCCAGTAATCCAGCCCTGTCCAGTTTCCCACCTGCAAGTTGTTCGTGCGTGCACTGTACTGGATGCCACATGGCTCTAAGCGGGGGTGCTCCATGTTGCAGGTCTGTGGGGGTGGGGGGTGTTGTGGGTCGTGGGGGTGGCTGGACACCCACTGACACCGATTGCTGTGGACCGTGATGTCTGCCTTTCGGCTGTCGTTGTGCACTGCGGTGGCTGACACGTGGCTGTGGGGGATGCTCCTCCTTGCTGTGCTGTGGGACTGGGGCCTGGTGTGTGTTGTACTTGGGCTGTCCACCGTCCCACACACTGCACTTTGTGTTCCTGCCACTTACCTGTTACTTGTCGGTTAGTGCAGCTGTGGCGGACACATGGGTGTGGTGGGTGCTCGTTGTGGCGCTTCTGGCATATTTGGGGACCTGTTGGTGGTTACGTGGCTGGCTGAGTGTACACATGTCCCCACGCATCTTACAGTTGTTCGGTTTGGGCTGTGTGTGGTAGTGTCTGTTGCATGTGTGTGTGATGTGTTGTGTATTGTGTGCTGGACATGGGGGTGTTTGTCCCTGGGAGCTGTGGCATGGTAGTTGCGCATGTGAGTACATAGCGGTGTGCTGGTATACATTAGTTTGTACTTACCAGCCTCCACTCCCCTGCTAATCCGGCGAGGATCTCCGGATGGATTACGACTCGCACCTTCTCCTCCCACGCTTTGAAGGTCTTAAAGAGCGCGGGATTCCCTCCGCCAGTGACGGCAGCCAGCTCTCTGTTTTTGCCCTCCTTCTTCTTGACCAGGCTCTTTACGTCATTCCAACGTTTGTTAATCTCGACTCTGTTTCTGGGCAGGGTCCCGACTGCATTGACCTGGTCTACGATCCGGTTCCACATTCTGTTTCTGGTGGCTAGTGGTGTGTGCTGGACCATGTTCCCATAGATTTGTGGGTACACCTTGATGATCTCGTCGACCATGACCGTCAGCTCCATGGGCGTGAACTTGGGCATCCTTTGTGGTGCCATGGTTTTTGTGGTGCTGGTGCGGTGTGTGTTGTGTAATGTGCAGGGGGTTTGTGGTGCCGGGGTGTGGTGGTGGTGCCGGTGTTTGGTGGTGGTGGTGGTGGTGGTGGTGTTTGGTGGTGGTGGTGGTGGTGGTGGTGGTTGTGATGTGTGCGTTTCTGTGGTGTGCTGCTGTCCTTGCTGTGTCACTGTGTCCTCTCCTCTCCTCTCTGGTTTGCAATGTAGCAAGGGGTTGTGGTCTGTGGGAGTGCTGCTTTTGTACTCACCTATGTGGGTGTGTCCTCATGGTCTGTTGTTTTCAGGTGTGTTGTGTCTGGGGTTCTGGCCTTTGTATTTTTTGTTTGTCCGGGGGGTGTTTTCGGGATGTGTACTGTGCTTGTGTATTTGTGCGTGCCTTGCTGTGTGGACTTGTTGGCCATGTTGTGTGCTATTGGTTTTGTGTGCGGATGGTTTCTGTGCAGGTACGTTGGCGCCATGGCTTCTGCCGTGTCGATTCTCATCGGCGTTGTTTGCGCTGGCGGGCGGTATATTTGTGGTTTTTCCGCGCTCATGGCGGTGCGATCGTAATTTCACGTGCGGTGTGTCGGCCGTGTGGGCGGGCGGTTTTGTGTTGTCGTGCGTGTTTCCGTCCGTGGCGGGCGGTTTGACTCAGACTCGGACGATGGCGGGCGGTATTTTGTGTGATTTTCCGCCGATGGCGGTTTTCGGTTTGTGTAATCGTAATGGCGTGGTCGGTGTTCAGACGGTGTGTGCGGGCGGATTTTTGCCGCTTCCATGCCTGGCGGATTTATTTACGCCGGGTATCGTAATGGGCCCCTTAGTTTCTATAATGTGAAATAATTATCCTGATTTTGTTTCAGTAGGATTCCAGTTACTATGGCTAAATGCTGGCTGTCACACAAAAAATACAAAGAGAAGATCAGACCTGGGGGTGCAGGGCAAGAATCTGATGCTAGTGTTGCTTGCAAATTGAAGTGGGACTACTCAGCCACCCAACAGTTCTACGAAGAGGATAAAGATGGATTGGGTGTCACCTCCCAAATAGTGTAATGTAATAATAATTTCTTGCTTAGTTAATAAAAACCATTGCAATCAGCTACATGATAAGACACATATAAAAGTGCTTAATTAATAAAAACCATTGCGATCAGCTACATGGTAAGACACATATAAAAGTACGTAAAACAACCCCTTTTGTGTAATAGAGTTAGTCGAGATACTTTTAAGAAATTACTATATTTCCATATAACTACAAGGAGAGTATAAAAATTGGCATACAGTGCATACAGTAAGGTGCAATAGGAGTCTTTATAAAGTGCAAGATGTCAAGTTTAAAGTCCATCCTCCTACAAGTTCCTAGAATAGTGAATGCAGGCAGCTCTGGGAAATCTGAGGAACCCTCTATAAGTCTAATTTATGGCATGTTAAAACAGATGCAGGGGAAGCTCAAAACGAGAATCTGCTGTCCCACCTGTCTACCATAAATCTACAAGTTGCAATTCACAAGGTCAATATAACATGCTCTGAAATAGCAGATAGGATGTTCTCCATTGAAGAGTGAACAGCTAACTTGGAGTCAGATGTTTGGGCATTGAAAGACCATAAGGATACACTTGATTTCCAACTGGTTGATGTGATGTGGAAACTGGAGGATTTCAAAAATTGCCAGCGGAGAAATAACTTGAGGTTTCTAAGCCTAGCTGAAAATGTAGAGGGAAATGACATCTGGCCATTCGTGATCGGTCTGCATAAAGGGGCTTTTCCTAATCTCTCCCAGTGGGACTGGGAATCTGAAGTGCAATGAGTCCACTGTTTCCCGCAGATGCTTACGAAAAATCGGCAGGCCGAGCAAGCAGAGAAACACAGAGCTATTTTAGTGTACTTTTTGCAAGACCAGAGTCTGGTCACGTGATGGCCATACTTTCTTCGCTCGTCCGATCTTCTGCCATGCTACAGTGGAAAGGAGGTGGCGCCTAAGACAGCTGTTCAAACCCTTTCAGGGACTTGGATTCAATGTGTTTCTTATGAAACCGGCCCATCTTAAAGTTATCTGCAAAGGAACTGCTCGGACATTTACTTCCGAAATAAAGGCTCAAGGATACCTAATGGAGCTTTCTGGTGGGACTCAGGGTGTTGAGTCAGAATTGGTCAGTCTAACATGATTATTGATTTCTGGATCATATAGGCCTTTTTCCTGTTTGTTCCAAACTTGTCAGAGTGATTGAAGGATTTTCTGATGGTGTCCGTGGATTTCCAAGATTTGTTTTTTTCTAATTGAGGGTTTCCTTTAAAGCATTGCTGTGCCTTTTAATTAAGCCTAATTTAACGCTTTTCTGCTACAAGTAATATGTTTTTTTTGTGCAGTGGGTGGAGCTGGAAGGGGTGGGGAGAGGGAGTGTTAGTGGGCGGCATCACAAGCGTTATCACTGACCTGCATGCTCGGTGGTGGGGGTGGAGGGAAGAGAGGGTAGGGAGGTCTGGGGAGGGTAAAGTTGTGGCTCAGGTGGGTTCCGGGGGGGGGCTAGGGCAAACCAAGTAGACTGTTAGACTACTCTGCAGCATTTTGGTAGGACTGCTATATGATAGTGTTGTAGATCTGCAGTGTCTTGTTTTCTTGTTAAGTATGCTCTATGAGTAATCTTGGAATTGCTACAGTGAACATATGTGGTTTAAATAATCAGCTAAAAGACAGAGGGTAGAACTTGATATGAAGTTCTTAAAAAGCTGATATAATATGCATGCAGGAGATGCATATTGAGGGGACAAGACAGAATGCTTTAGATTCTATAGGGTATCAAGTAGTTTGCTGCAAATCACAAGGGAGCTGAACATGGGGGGTGGCAATCTTGGCCCGAAAAAGGTGCTTGTAGTTTTCGGCGCTCTACTTTGGATAAGTATGGTAGATGGGCAATTACTGAGTGCTGTTACTCTAAGGGGACCTTTAACCTCTGTTCAGATACAGGTAAGTAGTTGATGATCCAGCATTATTTGATTGGCTAAATAATGAGTTGGTGTTGTGGCCGCTTCCAGTTAATATTTGTGGAGATTTCAATATAAATCTTGCTAGGGGCTTTTTGCACTATGGTATCAAACATTATCAGGGATGGAAGCCCAACTTTTTTAGATCTCTGATGAATTTGGGATTGGTGCATGGTTTAGCTGATGTTTGGGGCGAGAAAGGCATGCCTGACCTAGGGTTCACATATTTCTCAGCACCACATCGGGTACATGTACGGCTAGATTACTTTCGTATGTTACATAGTTTGCTTCAGGGCTGTCAAATTAAGAAATATCAATGGGTAATGTCAGACCATAACCCATTAGTGCTGGAACTGGAAGTTAGTGGTGTACCCTACCCCACTCGGACCTGGACTTTTGAACGAGCTCTTTTATTGGATGCAGACTATATTAAGTATATAAATGATTGGATCCCGGTCTGTGTGAGCAATAATGCTGTGAGTGCCCCTGTCTAGGTGATATGGGACGCTTTTACGGTGGGTATTCGAGGGGAGACAAGGCGGTTTTGATAGTCCCAGCAAATAAAAGAAAAACAGCAATTATTTGATCTATATAGTGTACTCTCATTAGCTGAGACTAACCTTATCATTGCAGTAACTGAGGGAGTGGATAAGGAGAGAGCTCAACATAAAGTGGCTTTCGCTAAAGCAGCAATTGCGGATATTCCTGCAAAAAGGCTGCGGATAAATATATAACATGGGCCAAAATTTACTATGAGTGCAATGAATGGGTGGGGCATTTACTAGCAATCTGATCCAGACAAAAGGTGGTACAGGGTATGATAAGGGAAAACCAGGATCATCAAATTGGAATGGTATCTGATCCGGAAGGTATAAGGGCTGCCTTCCAAAATTGTTATCAGCGGTTGTACACAAAAGAGAAGGAGTTAGCAGTGGGAGATTTGTGGTGGTACTTAGATTCAGTTCTTTATAAGAAATTGGATGAGGAAGATCATGATTACCTAGAAAATCCTTTCTCGTGGTACAAAATTGAATTGGCTATTACAAACCTGCCCTACGGGAAGGCAGTTGGAACTGATATGACTTCTACGGAGTTTTATAAGGTGTTTTCCGCCAGCTCGCAGGTATTTATAATTGAGGTTTTTGCGCAGATTCAGAAAGGATCAGATCAGCTGGAGTCTTGGGCCTCTTCAAATATAGTAGTATTTCCAAAGAAAAATAAGTCTTTACAGGAATTAGTGTTATATATGCCTATCACACTTATGCATGGTGATGCCAAACTATATTCTAAAATACTGGCTTCACAACCTTCGGGTGTGATCAGTAAGATAGTGTCCCCCAAGCAACATGGGTTCATTCCAGGGAGGGGGACGATGGACCATGTCCGTTGGGTTAGCTCCCTTTTTGATGCTGCCACAACTGCAGGAGAACCTATGACATTAATACTTCTTGATGCAGAAAAGGCGTTTGATAGGGTCTCCTGGCAATATCACTGGGCAGTAATGGGAAAGTTGGGTATAGAGTTAGGATTTATTGACTCTGTAAAAGTACTATATCACACCCCAAGGGTAAAGATCTTGTTGATGGGGGATCAATCCGGGCCGGTGATGATACAACAGGGGACTAGGCAGGGATGCCCATGTTCTCCCTTATTATTTGCCATTTTTATTGATCCCCTGATTAGGAGGATTGAGAACAACCCATTAATACTACCAATAAGTTATCATGGCTGGGATATTAAAATATTGGCATATGCCGACAACGTGGCGGTAGTCACATCAGATCCAGGGGCTTCACTTGGGAAGATCGAGAAAGAGACTTGCAGCTTCGGCAACTTCTCTGGATATTCATTAAATGAAGAAAAGACTCAGGTTGTTGTTAATGGCAATTTACAATTTTGGGACATGAGAGTGGTCAACAGTGCGGTATACCTTGGAGTCAATATCTCTTCAGATGTAGATAAAATTGTGGAGATTAATCTTGAATCTTTAAAAAAGAAAACGAAAATTGATTTTGGAAGGATGAATAATCTACGGCTGTCAATAATAGGTAGAAGTAACATTGTTAAAATTAAGGGGCATATTAGCAAGACCGGCGATAATTATCGCCGTTTTAGCGGCAGGAAACTGCCGCTAAAACGGCGATAATGGGCTTGCTAATATGCGTTATAGAATTCCAATAGAAGCCCAGGTTAGACGTCCTGCACATCTAACCTGGGCTTCTATTGGAATTCTATAGCGCATATTAGCAAGCCCATTATCGCCGTTTTAGCGGCAGTTTCCTGCCGCTAAAACGGCGATAATTTTAACGTGGGTCTTGCTAATATGCCCCTAAATTTTTTACCCAAAATCTTACATTTTTTAGGGCCATTCCTCTTGAAGTGAGGAATCATTGGTTTTAAGTAATTGACAGTATGGTCTCAAGATTCTTATGGGCATACTCCAGGCACAGAAGGGTTTTGACATTTTAGAGTCTTTTGAGAGATCTAGGTGGATGGGCCATTCTGAATTTCAAACTTTACTATTGGGCAGCAGCACTTCAGCAGATGGCCATCTTTTTTCAGGCTAAAGAAGGTGCAGGGGTTGTAATCAATGATCTCCCATCTACCTATGAGTTGATACTAGAAGGAGGGGCATGGGGGTATCTTTTACTGCAAAAATAATTTTTATAGTTTAAAAGAGTTCGCTTTAAGACTTTATGGTGCACATATAAAATCTGGGCCACAGTATGGAAATATTTGGGGATTGGTGTCTTAAATTTTTATACTCTGCTGCCAAAAATATCTTATCCTTCCGGATATTTTTGGGGACCTTTATGTGTGCAGATGGAAAGAGCATGGTCCTCATAGATTAGGGGATGTTTTTGTTGATACATTTATAATCTCTTTTGAGCCACTTGAGACAGAATTTAGCCTCACTCGACACAAATATTTTAAGTACTTACAAATTCTGGATTTTTTAGGTAAAAAAGGGGGAGGCACATCTGGGTGTTCTAGGGTGGCATTGGTTGATACGGTTATTGGGAGGCAGTGTTCGATCGGGCAATTGTATGGCGTTATGAACAGTTTGATGCTGGACGATTCAGACGGCAAAAGATACACAAATGATGGATGGAATGCATAACAAATCAAAACATTCACCCCCAGTCAAGAGATCTGAGTGAAATCCATTGTTCTTTTGCTCATCGTGCCACCCCAGATTAGATCCAGCCATATGCCAATCAGTCTTGACCCTGTGCCTCATGGGAACAATCCAGCCCGAACTGCCAAGCCAGGTCCTCCCTGGACCAGAAACAAGCATCCTAGGACCGGTTTCTGGGTTTCACCCCTCATCAGCCAGGCTAGCTTGAAATCAGTGGCACAGTGAGCCCAGGACCCACATCAGGGCATACCCGGCGCACTTAGTGGGAGAAAGCAAAAGACCCAAAAATGATGGATGGAATGCAGAAGAAATCAAAACATTCACCCCAGTCAAGAGATCTGGGTTAAATCCATTGTTCTTTTGCTCACCATGCCACCCCAGTTTAGATCCAGCCATATGCAAACAAACCAGTCTTGACCCTGTGCCTCATGGAAACAGTCCAGCCCGAACTGCCAAGCCAGGTCCTCCCTGGACCAGAAACAAGCATCCTAGGACAGGTTTCTGGGTTTCAGCCCTCATCAGCCTGGCTAGCTTGAATCCAGTGGCACAGTGAGCCCGGGACCCACGTCTGGGCATACCAGGCGCACTTAGGGCGAGAAAGCAAAAGACACACAAATGATGGACGGATTGCAGAACGATTCAAAACATTCACTCCCAGTCCACAGATCTGGGTTAAATCCATCATTCTTTTGCTCACTATGCCACCCAAGTTTAGAACCAGCCATATGCAAATCAGTCTTGACCCTGTGCCTCATGGGAACAGTCCAACCTGAACTGCTAACCAGGTCCTCCTTGGACCGGAAACAAGCATCTTAGGACAGGTTTCTGGGTTTCACTCCTCATCAACCAGGCTAGCTTGAATCCAGTGGCACAGTGAGCCCAGGACCCATGTCTGGGCATACCCGGCGCACTTAGGGCGAGAAAGCAAAAGACACACAAATGATGGACGGAATGCAACACGAATCAAAACATTCACCCCTAGTCAAGAGATCTGGCTTAAATCCCTCGTTCTTTTGCTCACCATGCCGCCCCAGTTTAGACCCAACCATACGCAAATCAGTCTTGACCCTGTGCCTCATGGGAACAGTCCAGCACAAACTGCCAAGCAAGGTACTTGAACAATGTAACTGGTGCTCATGCAAAGTGCCTCAATACCTACAGTTGGAGTACAAGCTGCAGAAGATTCCCAAAAAACAAAGCCAAAGGTCACTTTGCAGGAAATGCATTTTCACACTGTGGCAGCAAAAGTAACTCTTAACTTCAAGGAATATGCAGAATGGAGATGCTGGTGCTCTAGGGACTGTTGAAAAGCAAACAAAGACTCATAATCTGTTAAATGGTTCCTTAAAAACCAGTGAAATTCTGGGGTGCTAATGCGCAAAGACGACAGACTAGCCACCCACAGCAGCACAAGGACTGTATGTGTGTGTTGGGAAGCTGCCTCAGCCTGGGCTGACACACACGATGGGGGGGCTGAAGCCCACAGAGCCCTATGGGTGTTGAGTTCGATCAGAAAGTGTTCTATATAGGCTTTGATTGGCTAGGCGGGCAATTGGGCATTGGTCGATGGGCCGGTGCACCAGGGTCACCTGTGGGCTACGGTTTTGGGGCCTTTGTAAACCACACCAAAAGACTGACTCACTACCCCAGTCCCCATCAGGCCACTGCAATGTGGCGCCAGTATGTTGTCCACTCACCAGCTGTGCTGCAAATTGAGGCTGGGGGCCAGCCTTTGGAGCATACTCACCTTGGCGTCCTGCCTTGCATGCCTTGCCAGAAGCCTTGCCAGAAGCATGACTTTCAGGTAATGGCAGGTGCAGGGAGGTTGCGTTGTATGTAGGGGCCTTGCAGGGAGGCAAGTCTCATTTGGCCAGTCTAACCTAACCCCCACCCCCTTGATCAGCAGGAGTGTGCCTTTCTGAAACCTCCCTTGACAGGTAAAAGCACAGAGACTACAATGAAAGACATGATCACCGAATGTGGGCCAATTCCTTTCAGAGTGCCCAAGCATCATTGTGATCCCAATACGACCATGGTTCCATAGCATGTTGTGTATGTCCAATGAGGGAATGTCATCAGCAGGTAGGTACACTGAATACTAGGAGAAACACACATTTGATGGTGGAACAGGAATTGCCATAACCACATATATGTATGTATCACAAAGTTAATGCACGAGTCCACCACAACACACACTGAAACATTGCAGGGCAACAGACCTCCAATGCACTCACAAAAGTATGACATTGTGATGCCTCTGTGTACAGTAAAGCCCAGAGGATATTGGCCCAGACAACACACAAGTCCACACACCCAGCCACTCAGTACTGATTTCAGTACCTTCCACTACAACAACCTAGAAGTGTTTGTGTCACAGTCGTCATAGAAATATTTGTAGACAAAATCCATCTTGATTTTGAAAGAAGCATGGGCCAACAACAATGTAGGATACAGTCACCATGTGTGGACTGGGGGCGCTGCACACAACACCCAATCTGCATGTGTACAGGGTCATCTTCGGAGAATGTCATTCACAGCAATTCTGCATCTAGCTCCTCAGGCTGTAGTGTGTGCCGCAACATAAAAATCCCATTTTGAATGTGCAGATTGTGTCCTGCAGAGTAGTAGGAATACGCATGAGTCTCAGGATGTAGGATCCACCAACAGTGTTGGAGGGTCTACTGCACAGCCTATTGTGTAAGATAAGCTGCCAGCACAGGTGAGGATGCCAGAGGGGGTGGCTCAATCTGTCGCTCTCCAACATAATTGTCATAGCCATCCTCAAGCCAGGGGATATTGGTACATCTTATGAGGAGGAGGGATATGTGCAGAATGAAGTCTGCTTTGTCCACATTTGGCACTGAAACACTGCCTCAAAATCTATGAAAACGTCAGGAAGACCTCAACAAAGACATATTGCCCTCAGGCTCTAGGGCAGTGTTTAATGGGCAAAATGGGAGCCCTCATGGACACACACACGGGCTACCCTTGCCAAACCAGATTACAGGTTCAAAAATATTGACAATGCAAACAATTATGGAAATGGGTGTACTGTTCCAGTGTTACATGTGTGTTTGCTTACAGTGCAATGTGTTTTCATCAGCACAACCAGAGATATCATCACAATGAGTCCATCTCCCTTGGTGTCCCCATACCTTGGACATTCAGAGTCAGAATGCTATTAATACCCATGCGTGTGTAGTCTACTGGGAAGTGTGGGGATGCATTTCTGGAGTACTCTGACCCCAGGTGGCACAACAACACACATCCTTGACGTTTCACTTGAGGGGGCTATAGCCCTCTAAGCAATGGACTGCCCTCTAATGTTCCGGCATCATGACATTACAATATAAGCAATCAACACCTCCATCCCAGGGCAGTATCCAAGGGCAAGAATGACCAATCAGTGACTACAACTACCTACAAAGGGTAACTCGCCACTTATGCCCACACACAACTCAGACAAGGCAAGGCTAGGTGGAAGCTGCTTGTCCTGTGATGCCAATAGGTTTTGCATATGCCAGTGTACTCAAAGCGGCCATTAAAACAATCAGTCATGAATATTCATTGGCAGACAGCAAGCTGCAGCAAACACATTCCACATCTTCATATTTCCTCTGGCTACTGTTTTTGCCTACTTACATACACATAATCTACACATAAGTACATTTCAACATTAGCTCATGGCCTGCATGAACTCTACTTGTGCGGGTGTGACCCCTCTCACATCCACCTCAAAGTATAGGCTCTGCTCTCAAAACTATCATACACGCACAAGCACTTCATAAGCCCCCTCTGGTGCAGCTAGCTGGAAAAGCATGTCTGCCCCACAAGCTCCAGCCTTGTACTCAAACTCTTTCAACCCGATTCTTACAATCTCACATAGGCACTGCCCTTCTTAGATCCACACCTACATTCACAGCACCACTCTTAATTACTATGTACACAACACCTCTCACATACATGACATGTACACAATGTACTGAACTCATCACCTCCTCAGCAGATGTCAAACGTAACATGTCAAATGGACCACTCTCATCACCAGTTGCACCCTCAGT
Source organism: Calotriton arnoldi (assembly GCA_963921515.1). Classification (NCBI taxonomy): domain Eukaryota; kingdom Metazoa; phylum Chordata; class Amphibia; order Caudata; family Salamandridae; genus Calotriton; species Calotriton arnoldi. The sequence goes on from CAWUFW010016274.1 coordinate 218,902, forward strand.
AATGTCTTGGACTGCATTCAGATCACAACGTGCAGCATCCCAGCCCACTCTGACATGCACACTTAACACATCACCACGTCTCACAACAAGACACTTACATTGCTCAATGAGTATGTCCTCAGTCATTTGCATATCACCATACACCCACCCTACTCTGCTTAAGTTCTACAGATAGTCATTTCGAAAACAAATGCATCCACAGATTCAAACACAACATACATCAACTGGACAACACCTCACAGTTCACCATATAGCACCCTAAATTACACAACTTGTGTATACCTATTGCATACACTTATCCACTTTGTTAAAAATGACAAGTTTAATATTGTCTCACTGCGGCCCTGTCACACCCACATGTGACTTCCATGCTCCATACGCCCATTGACTTATGCACATTAACAACTATCCTCACTCATTGAAATTGCCCTGTTACAGTCATCTCTCACCTTAGTGCCACAGACCACAGCTCTCATCTCCTGCCAGAATCCAACCTTGTCTAGCTGGTTATACCGCTATCACATCTACCTACTCCTACCATACTTTGCACAGGAATTAACCAGTCTTACAAGCTTGCATACTCTGATTCACACCCCCGCATGTAAAACCACTCACATTGGAACAATGTGTATACTTCACATCTCCTACACAAGAACTGCCTATGAATTTAACTTATACCTTACACTCTCTGATAATCTCTAAATTTGTCTGGCCCCAATTACATATGAGTCTCCACTCCATTTCAAAATTGGAAACACTAGTCTCTCTCACCTCTACCCTTGTTTAAGCTAGCTCAGCACATGCAACATTAACCATGCAAAACACATCTGCAGCTAGGCCTCACATTCCAAAATCCACCTCCTCCCCTGTGTGGCAACTAGGAGCATGGATGTGACAATGGCTCCTGTAGCATCTGCACAGCAGATGGACCCACAATACTTCTGTGCACTCACGGTCCACTCTGCTTGCCACATGTAGCACAGGGCAATCCAACAGACATAACAGCACTCGTAGTTCAGCTCTGTGTGTCATCAAACATAGCTAAAAAGGACCCCTTTTTCAGTCATGCACAAATGATAACCTACACACAAATCATATGCTCAACTACTACTGATGTGTGGTTGTAACTATGAAATCCAAGCTTGGACAGACAAAACACACCATCCATATGATGTACCCAAACAAAAGCAGGATGGCATGACTGAGATATAAATTAGAACACACTGGACTATTAAGACCACAGACACCTTGCCGAACAGGAATATCTGCAGAAAGTGTAGTCCTTGGAGGCAACAGGGTCAGAAGACTGTGAGAATACTGCTCACCTTACACTTACCATGGGCTCAGGAAATGTATCAGATGAGTACACAGCCATGAAGGGAATGTGCCTACAGTGGCATGCCACCTGTGGCAAGGTTGCAATTGACACTAGTCTACTAGATCTAAAGAAGACACAGACATGGGTCCACCACTATCAAGTCACATACAAGTATTGTACCATTACTTTGTGTACATGGGTGTGTCCAAAGTCACTACCATGTAGTCAAACTCCATATGTGCCCAGGTGTATTGATGAGACTGGTGTCTTTCTGCACATCACAAACATATGCAGCATGCTTCTCCTAAACTGTTGCACTTTGAGACACTTACACTATGTTGACATATGAAAGCATGACCTATGTGCAAATGTGATTTAAAAAAGTAAAGGTTTGTGACTTCATGTCACACTCACAGCCAAAACTGATGTGGACGATGACACCCAGCAAATGTAGACACCAAAATCTTGACAACATACTGTCAGAGGGCACATACTTCATGGACCATATGCAATCCATGCCATACTAACATCATTGTATACTTGCACTACTAATTGTACATGATTTACAATTAACTAAAAAACAATTTGGGGGACACAGAAATCAGAAATAAAAAACTGTAAACATGCTTTCTTCTACATGAAAAGGCAGATAAATATATAGCACAAGGCCAATGGCCAGTCCAAAAATGTTCATAGGCTTTATGGGCCCAAGCATCTTGCCCATTGACTCTTGCCTGCACAAATACTACTAGGGGTCACCTCCCCTGGGAGGGGCATCTAGGGGGTATGCCAGGCACCAAAGGGATAAAACTAGGGAGGACTGGGTTGGGTTTTGGGAGGGATGGGATCAGGAGGGGTGGGTTGGTCCACTGCAGTGGTAGTACCAGATTGAGGGGGCGGTGGGTCCACTGCAGTGGTTGGCTCAGTTTGAGGGGAGGCAGCTGTAGTGGGAGGGGTAGATGGAGGGGGGGATGGGCTGGGCTGGGCTTCACTAATTTGGGGATTGTAAAAGCTTTGACGGTGTGGACAGGAATCGGGAGGGGAATAGCCTTTTTAGGAGTGGGATTTTTGGGGATCGAGGAATTGGGCTGGGCTGGGGAAGTATGGGTTGCTGGAGTGGATTTTGTTTTGGAAGACCGGGGGAATTTTCTGGGGGGCTGATTTAGGGCTTGGTTTCTTCTCAGGGGGGGGCAGCAGATATAGATGTTTGGGCCGTGGAGGTGAATTTACGCTTTTTGAGAGGGTGTGTGTAGGATTTGGTAGAGAAGAATTCAATGGGAACAAGGTGGGATGCCTGGGCAGAGGAGGGAACAGGAGAGGCAAGGGTAGGGGATGTGGAGGCAGAGGGTTCTGGGTGCTTCGGAGTGTCTGTGGATGCATGTGTGTCATCTGCTGGTATGTCCCTGGAGGTGAGTGTGCTGTCTGTCTCCCGAGTGTACCCGTGTGTGGGTTTGTCCTTGTGTTTGTGTGCTGAGTATAGCTGTTGATTCGGCTGCATGCGTAAGTTTGCGTATGCTTGGGTCAGGGAGGGTAGTTGGGACTGTGGATGAGGAAGAGGCAGGAGGGGGAAGGGACTGCTGGAGCTGGGACACTGCTGCCGTCAGTGTGGAGGCCAGAGCCTGATTGGATCTGTGTAGGGGAGACATGTCCGAGTGAATGCCCTCCAGGAATTAAACCATTTGTGTCAAATGATTGGTATGCACCTGGAGGACATTCAGCACTGCTGTCTGCCCCACAGAGATCTGCCTCAGGATGTCAATTGCCTCCACACACAGGGCAGCAGGGGAGACCGGGGCAGAGGGTGAGGTGCCTGGCGCAAAGGAGACGCCTCCCCTTCCACAGGAGCAGCCATGGACACTGGGCCTGGGAGCAGCTGGGAAGGTGGAGATGGTAGTGAAGGTGGTGGACTCCGATCGAGAGGATTCAGTACCTGTCTCCTCCACCACCACAAGGGAGTCATCACTGGAGCTGGAGTAGTCTTCAGATCCTCCAGATGTTACGTCTGACATGCCCCTAGTGTGGCTCCCCTCACCTTCCGCACCACTGGGTCCCTCCTTCTCCGACTCAGCAATGGACTCAGCAATGGACACAGACTGGCAAACTACTCCCCCCTCGTCCGTGGCACTGCCTCCTCCACTGGCCGGTACTGATGCTGAGAACAAGAATGAAAAATAATTACATAAGTCATCCATATGTACTTGACACATAGATAACATCACAAATCTTCACAGATCAAACAAATACATCTTTTTGACTAGTGCTATTAACTTTTGATACATTTACATACATGGCACTTGTTAGTCTGCCAGTTAACCATTGCTTCGTCACACATGATGTTATCTGCAACATTGGGTGTATCAACATCAAATGCCACAACCACAATGTCAACTACTTCACTATGTAGCACGTGATGTATCGTCTTTTGCTCCTGACGGACTCGTGCCCTTACATCCCTGTCTCATCTCCTGCAAGGGAGTTTAGAGCTTACAATGGAAATAGGATTTGCATAATTTAATTGAGACATGGTATCCATTCTGCAATCCCTAGTCATCAAATTGGGAACCATTGGCTCTAATGCTACAGGTCAAATTGCTTCCTTGTCAAACTTTAAGCTGGCGTAGTCATTACAAAAGTCATGTCACACAGATAACAGTGATTGTGCTCATTTGTCCTGTAATAAAGGTTCTCTACTGTTAGGTCACACATTTGACGCTTATTGTGGAGACACCAAGGTAGTAGGCATAGCTAGGGTGAGAGGCACGTGGCACACTGTCTTGTGTCATCTATGCAGTGTCATGAAGATGAATAAGAATGTTGTGCACAATGTAAACAGCTCACCATTTTCAGATGTGAATAATGGTCAATACGCTTCCAAGTCCGATGACTGCATCTTCACAATGTGTTAGGTGGAACACCATGCCACGAGGCCATCTGGGTGCATTGTCTGTACAGACTGTTAGTACTGAACCTCTATTCTTTATGAGTCCAGTCAACACTGTGTACCAATCCTATCTAGACTGCAGAAGTCCCCATTTGTATGGGCCAAATCTGAATGTCCCTCACTTCTATTTGACATATCGCACACTTTGAACAGCTTACATTGCTCTTATTTTCCATCTCATTTTGTTAACTTACTTCAAAATGATGCATATTTGACATCTCTCAATCTGACAGTGATGCATCATATACATGGTTTACAAAGCCCTCAAGTATGAATAGTCAAGAGCATTTACACACAAGTCAACCGTTGTGAGTGTGTATCTAACATCATACCTTACAATTTCAGCCATGTTCCACCAGTGACCACCTTTGTTTGTCAGTCAATGGCATGTGTTGTCACTGTTACAGAGTCAGACACATGGACTCACTCTTTTGGATGGAGTGAATGGAATCTTCCACACAATCATGTGAAAGGCCAGTGAGAAAGGTGACCAGAGTTAGCATACCTGTAATTGGCCCATGGGATATATTTGATTACACTGAGCACCACAGCTGGGACCTAACATTGTTGGCACACTCACCAAGGCCTCAACATTGATGTCACCTGCTGCCGGGATGTATAGCATGGGCTTTTCACACTTGAGTGCTACAATAACAACATGCTTCACAGATTTGTTGAAACCACACTGAGAACAGGTCATACATTAGTCAATGTGCTGACACATGTTGAGCAATTGCATTACTCCTGAAGATTATCTCCATGCACATGTTGTTGTAATTTGTGCTGATCACATGAGCATGGCACGACTGTCACTACCCTGAACATAACTTCCTCACATGTCCCTGATGAAAGGGGCACAACCAGGCATCCAATAATCCTTGTGCATATGTATCTTTTAAAACTGAACAGTGGTTTTGGCTGACTTCGACCTGTAAAAGGGCCAGCAGGCTAACATACTACAACATGCATGTTTAAAGAAAGCTGTGAGACAAGGCACATACTCACCGCCTCCTTGCTGCTGTGCGGCTTTCAACTTCCCATCCAGGTCAGGGAAGACCACCGCTAGGATGCGGAGCATATGGGGGGTCAGGGATTGGCACCCGCCCCTCTTGCCTGGAGCTGACAGGCCCAGCTGGACTTCAGCGATCTTCGTGGTCCAGCCACGAAGGTCCTGCCACCTCTTGCGGCAATGACGATGCGCCGAGTTTCCAACCCCACAGAGCGCACCTCTGGGCGATGGTCCTCCCCAGCTCAGCCTTCTGATGGGAGTTGACCTGTAAGGATGACATGGTGACAGACCCTTAGTTCACATGCAACATGTTTCTGAGTCAGACACTTGGACACATAGGTCATGGTCAGATTGGCAACAATGTCTAAGGGGTAGGCATATGGCATTATGTGCAGTTGTCCTGTGTTCAATGATCACTCTGTCCAATGAGAACAGTGATAAGAAGTTCACCCCAGTACACACACATCTATAGCAGTGTACCTGCCCAGAACAGTTATCTATGCATTTTTAAACTTACAAAAAACAGTTTACATGCTTGCCAATAAGATTCATAATGCTAGTAGTGCATGGTAATTGCACATGTCCAACGAAAATGCAGTGTGATCATCACTCACCTGCTCCTCTGGTTTGCCATACAGCTGGCTGTACAGTGGCAGGAGGATGTCCAGCAGGAACTGGTTCTCATCCTCAGTGAAAGCTGGGGCCCTGCCAACTGTATGTGCCATAGTAGCTCCCAGAAGATGTGGACACAGCAGCAGAGAGATGGGGAGGTGCAGTAGTGATGCAGGTAGTGCAGGCAAGTGAAGTCTCTAGGGAACAGACAGACATATATCTAAAAAGCAGAGGCGGTCTTAATTCCATGCAGCCAAAGCAATAGGTTTGCATTTTCTGAATCTGTCCAATGCATAACATTGCTTGCAGACGACACGCCTACCGCGACGTTAAAAAACTCATCATGGGACCGCGATTGACTTTGATACATTGGTGATGGGAGTTACCGAGTCGGTTTCCACCCGATGAGGACACGATCCAAAATGTGCGCCTGTCATCATTACAACTTGCAGCCAATGGCTGTGTCTGAATCGGTTATGATGCGGCTACTGCATCCTTTGAATACTCACCCGCGTCTGTCACCATAACAACTTGCAGCCTATGGCTCTGTCCGAATCGGTTAGGATGCCAGTACCGCGTCTATTTCAATAATCGGTCGGCAGGGCAGACACTTCTGTAATTGATGTATTTATGTGCATTACATGTATGGAGGCAGTTTTGTCATGATGAAATGGACCTTTAATTGAATAGCTCACACTTCCATGAGGAGCTAACCTTGAGGGGCACATGACACACTGATTTTGAGGATAATCCCAACATGATACAAAAGTACTCCATTTACCCTCATAGGCTTGGTCACAGTGCCAATGACTTTTTGGGGATGTACAAGTCCATTCTTGTGTGACCCCGTGTGCAATCTGTGTGATTTCAGACTGTAAATGTTTGGTGTTTAAGTCATGGATAAAGCATTTACCTTTGAAAGAGTAGACTGTGAGATTATGCAGCCACATCAGCTTGTGTTTTTTATGTGAATTACTAGTGTATCTTTGTGTCCCAGACTTAAGTGGATGATGGCGTTATATTTGAAAATCCTACATTGTTCATGTTTTGTGTATGTGATTGTATGTGTATTGTAGACATGACAACATGACAATGTCCACCCTGTGATAGTAGTGTGCATGATTCACATTGTGAGACGCAGTGTGTATTAGTTGTTCCACATATCTGGCATTACATGATCCTATTATGGGTACCTTTTAACCATGTAATTGTTCTCACAAACCTATATCTTGGCTTATTTGGTTTGGAGTTGTTGAGTATGTGATGCTTGATCACATGAACGGTGACAGACACTAGAGATTTTTACACTAAAGCACTCTAATTGCTGTGTCCCAGTACCTTGGTAAGATGTCTGGGAAGGGTACTAATGCTGTGAAATATATCTAAGGTCAGCCTTTTTCATTGAAATGTGTATTTCCAATGTTCTGTAGCTTTAGTTGTGTTCAGATTTCATGTTCTGTTTGTCTCAATGCATGTTGCTTTGTACATTGTGAACTAACACCAACTGTGTTTACATTCTACACATAGGTATCGCAGATGACCACCAGTGTACAGGCCCTTTCCAGACCTGCAGACCATGGAAGAATGTGATACAATAAGGAAATACTGCTTCACAAGGCCAATAATTGAACAGTTGTCTGAGCAGTTGTCACCTTATTTGCAGCCTGGTCGCACACATCCCAATGCACTGACCCCCAAGGTGAAGGTTATGGCAGCCTTACATTTCTTTGCCACAGGTTCCTTCCAGTATACTGTGGCAACATCTGGTGGAATGTCCCAAGCAATGTTCAGCCATGTCCTTCGTGATGTGTTGGAGGCATTGCTCTGTTACCTGGACCAGTATATAAAGTTCCCAACACCAGGAGATCTTTCAGACATCAAGGGGGAATTTTACGCCTTGGCACATATACCCCATGTCATTGGAGCAATTGATGGAATCCATGTTACTTTGGTACCACCTCAGATCAATGAACAGGTCTATCGCAACAGGAAGCACTTTCATTCCATCAATGTCCAGGTGGTGTGTTTGGCTGACATGGCCATATCCCACGTCTGTGCACATTTCACTGGCTCGGCACATGATGTCTACATCCTGAGGAACAGTGTCATCCCCCATATGTTGTCTCAGCTGCAACGTGATCGGGCCTGGCTTGTTGGTAGGTGATGTTTTATGTGTATGTTGTGGTGTGTGTTGATTGTATGTCAGATAGGGCTCTGTTGTCAAACAACTGAAGTGTGTTCTATGTACAAGACTCTGGATACCCCAACCATCCCTGGTTGCTGACACCACTGTGCAACCCTGTCACCCCTGCAGAAGTGCGGTTTAATGAGGCCCATGGTAGGACCAGGTGAGTTGTTGAGTCAACATTTGGGCTACTGAAAACCAGATTCCAGAGTCTGGATCGCACAGGAGGAGCCATCCAATATGACCCATTGAAGGTGTGCAAGTTCATCACACCTTCATGCATGCTCAACAACCTCGCAATACGGAAGGCAATTCCACTCATGCTGGATGACGGAGACCAGCAGCCACCACCAAGGGAGGATCCAGTCTTGGGACATGATGCCAGTGGTGATGAGGATCATGGCGGGGATTTGAGATAACAACTTATCCACAACTTTTTCACATGAGTGTAAGTATGCAATGATAGTAGATGAAAAACCCAAATTGTTTGTTTGTGTGTTGCTGTTGTAGAATGTGTATGTATGCCGGTGACTGTATGATAATTGTTCTGAGGTTTATACTGAGATGGTTAAATTAAATTTGCAGGTTAACATGTACAGTGCTACCCTCAATACTAGATTGTGTTCACACTGACATTTTTGTGCTTTAGCTGACATAGTTTGCAAAATTAAGCTACATTATTCCTGAGTTCCTGACTCTGTTCTATGTTTCTCCTTACCAGGGTACTTTGCCATGTCCTCTGCAGAGTTGTGACGTCACCAGACCCATGATGCTGTGACATACTTCAACATAAAACTGTTGCGGAAATCCCTGCACATACTTCCTTCTGACCTGATGGTCTTTTGTTTAATTTGTGGGCATTTTTTTACTGAGTCATGTCATCTGAGTTTGTGTTAAGGCGCCAGGCTGTATCTGGGGAATAAACTTGTGTTCCACATTGAGGTGTGCCTTGTCTGTTGTCACACATCCAAAGCTTTTTATGTTTTGCATACAATAGACATCCATTGAATCTGTACCATGTACTACGGGTTGTGTGATAACCTGGCTGTGTCTATCTAGCATGCTGTGACAAGGTACATTTACTCACAAGCTATTAGTTGACATTTTGGAAGTGATTTCTTACCAATATTGTTGACACTTTCTTCTTTGTGATTTAGTGCATCATTTCAATCTGTACATTTGGGATTCAAAGTCACGAAATGAGCAAGTATTTAGTGAAAAGTGATTTATTTTAGTGCATGACATAAGGAGATCATTCCACACAATTGTGGAGTGCTCAATAAAAAAAAACAAAGTGCAGATAGGAGTTGGTAGTGTTTGTAGAAGTAGTCTTCAAAAGTAAGTCTACAGTTATTTGAGCCCAAAGTACAACTTAGACCCTCCATCCAATGTAGGACAGTTCAATGACAGTCAACAAAGTGAATGCTTGGCACACAATGGAGGATATCAGGGGCAGTTTGTCACTTCCTGGGGGTGATGCACTGCCATCTGTCTCTCAGGGCATCTTCCTCGGACGACCCTTTCCATGTTTTGCGGGGGGACCCTCAGGTGCAGCTGCTGTGGTGCTGGGGACTCTCCGCCAGAGTCCACATCCCTCCCTTTGGCTTGTGCTAATGTTGATGCACCGGATGTTGTGGGCACACAGGGAGGTATGGATATGTTGTTAACAATCTGGTGGAGGCTGGTGACAATGTCCCGGTGCACCTCAGTCAGGTCATCAATTTTAGATAGAAATGTGTCCAGTCGTTGGTTTTGAGCTGCCTGCAGCTGTTCAATGTGCCTGAGGATCCAGACGACCTGGCCAAATTCTCCCTGGCAACCCTTGTAGGCGTTGAGGATCCGGGAGAGGTTTGGTTGATCCTCATCAGCAGCACCAGATGCATGACAGCCCAGGTCCCTATGGGCCCTCCCACCACCCCTACCCACTGAGCGAGCCCAGTTGGTAGTGGCACAGTCAACACTGAGCCTCCTTCCTCATTGACAGGGGCGTTGTTGTCCACCAACTCCAGAGTACCCTGTGTTGCTGTGCTGTTGGTGGTGGCTCGGACTGTTGTGTCCGTCAGGGTAGGGGGTCAGCTGGGTGTTGTCTGCTGAGGCAAGAGTGGTCGCAGAGGATCGTGCTGTAGCTGCTGCTGTTGGACGACCCAAACCTGATGGGCCAGGTTGTTCCTCGTCGTCCGAGCATTGTTGAGGGACATCGACACCGGAGAGCTCCTGGTCAACCAGAGTCTGGGACTGGCTATCCTTGTTGGTTCCGGGGGTGTTCCTAGCTCGCCCAGTGGGTACATAAAAGACACAATGATTGATGTGAATGTCCACTGCCCCTCAAATCATACCCATTACATAGGCTACTGAACCTAATGATGAGTTAATGTACATAGATTGGCCTCCTTCATCCATGATGCGGGCCTATGTTTTTGGGGGACAATGTAATTCAGACAAGATGGGGATTGATTAACATGTCCAGCTATGTGCATAAATGGGCATGTTGTGTTTAGTTCACATTACATGTCCAAAGACATTGACTGGTTTGTGACACTCTGTGAATGACACAGGTTGGTCGGTGTTTTCCACATCTGTACTTTCACTGTGACATACGTACTCTTTATCTCCAAATGTTGGTATTTTTCAGGCCTGTGTACTGGGCTTAGTCCATGTCTTTAGCAGTCACATAGGTGTGGCTGCCTACACACTCACAGTCTGTTTCTTTACCCAGAAATTTGTGGGAATGGTGTGAGTGAGGTGCTTCTTGTTCTCATCTTATTATACACAAGTGAATGGCTGTGAGGAGCAAAATGTGTGACTGCTTAGGTTTGTGCCTACACAGATCATGTATTTTGTTAATTTATTCCATAGTCAGATGAGATAACAAACTGTGCTTTCTACCATTTTGTGGCAGACTACTTTAATGAACTGAGGTTTGATTGCTTAGGCTCTATTTGTCAAACTTACACTCCTCCTCCCACCCAGCCCAACCAGGCCACCAGGAAGAGTGTTGTCCAGACAATGCTGGTAAGTGTACTTACAAGATGGTTGTCACTGGTGGCTGGTGCTTATGACACAAAGGCAAGTGTGGTAGTTGTGATAGGTTCAGACAGCAGTCCCCAGTGTCAGCCATCTTGCTAGTACACATCTCATTGCTGTCAGGTAGCCATAGGCCCAGATGAGCTGTTTGGTTTGTGTGGGAGGAGTAGTGTTTGCACTGTCTCCATGTCCCATCAGGCCCTGTCTTACATACACCTTCCCGCCCAGCGCAAACAGCCCAACAGGACTTAAGCTTACCTCACAGTGTGTCCGAATGTATCAGCAGGATGCCTGACACTGGGCACTGGTATCTGACTTTACAAAAACTCCACTCATGGCCTTGTGTTCCAAACACCAGTCCCCAGTCTCAGGCATTTTGGCAGTAAATTTCCACTCACTCTCATGAAAGCATGGTTCTAGGTAGGCTTTTGGTGCTGGGTGGGAGGAAGAGTGTCTGCAATGGCCAGATCTCCCATCAGGCCCTGTACTACATACACTCATTTCATTGTGCACAAACAGCACCTCTGGAACTATGCTTTCTTGAGAGTGAGTGGATATGTACTGACAAAGATGGCTGACACTGGTGCCTGGTGTTTGGAGCACAAGGCCCTGTTGGTAGTCGTAGTAAAGTCAGACACCAGTGCCCAGTGTCATGCATCCTGCTAGTATATTTGGAAACACTGTGTATAAGCTTAGTTCCTGTTGGTCTATCTGTGCTGGGTGGAAAGGTGTATATTGGACAGGGCCTGATGTGAGTTGTAGCTTTTACAAATACTCCTCAACCCACCCAGCCCAGCTAACTCCTCTGAGACTATGGCTAACTGGCAGTTAGGGGAAGTGTACTAGCAAGGAGGTTAACACTGGTGCATGATGTTAAACTTGAATCCAAATCCCAACAAGGCCTTGTGCACCAAACACCATGCAACAGTGTCAGCCATCTTGCTAGTGCACTTCCATTCACTGTCAGGTAGCCATATGCCCAAATGAAGTGGTTGGGCTGGATGGGGGTAAGAGTGTTTGCCATTACACCAACTCCCATCAGGCTCTGTTCTACACACACTCTTCCGACCCAGAGAAAACTGACCACATGGCATAATGGTTTCCTGACAGTGTTGGAAATGGATTATCAAGATGTGTGACACTTCTGCCTGGTGTCTGAGTTGGCCACAAATCCCAACAGGGCCTTGTGGTCCACACACCAGTCCCCAGTGTCATCTATCTTGCCAGTACACGTCCCCTCACTGTCAGGTAAGCATAGTTCCAGGTGGGCTTGTTGTGCTGTTTGGAATGAGTAGTGTTTGCACTGAGTACATCTCACATAAGGCCCTGTCCTCCACACACCTTCGCAGCAGCCCAAACAGACCACCTGGAACTATGCCTACCTCACAGTGAGTGGCAATGTACTATCAAGATGTCTGACACTGGTGCCTATTGTCAGAGTTGACCACAAATCCCATCATGGCCTTGTGTTCCAAACACCAGTCCCTAGTGTTAGCCATTTTGTCAGTTTCCACTCACTGTCAGGTAAGCAGAGTTCCAGGTGGGCTGTTTGTGCTGGGTGAGAAGAGTGTGTGTAGATGTAATCAGGGCTAACACCCCTCCTCCCACCCAGCCCAAACTGCCCACCAGGAACCATGCTTGCCTGACAGTGAGTGGAAATGTACTGACAATATGGCTGGCACTGGTGCCTGTTGTTTGACTTGACTGCAATACCTAACAAGGCCTTCTGCTCCAGACACCATGCAGTAGTGTCAGCAATCTTGCTAGTCCACTTCCCCTCACTGTGAGGTAGGAATAGGCCCAGAGGAATTACCAGGGCTGGATGGGAGGAGGAGTGTTTGCAATGGCTACAACTCCCATCAGGCCCTGTCCTATGTACACTTTCCCACCCAGCTCAAACAGGCCAGCATGAACTGTACTTACCTTTCAGTGGTGCAAAATGTATCAGCAGGATGTCTGATACTGGTGCCTGTTGTTTGACTTGACTGCAACACACACCAGTTGCCAGTGCCAGCCATCTTGGCAGCACATTGCCACTCACTGTCAGGAAAGCAGAGTCCCAGGTAAGCTATTTGAGATGGGTAGGAAGGTGTGTGTCTGACAGAGCCTGATTGGAGTTGTAGTGACAGCAAACACTCCTACTCCCAACCAGCACAAACAGCTCATCTGGGTCAATGGCTACCTGACAGTGAATGGAAGTGAACTAACAAGATGGCTGACACAGTTGCATGGTGTTTGGTGCACAGGGCCTTGATGGGAGTTGGCTTCAAGATCAACACCATGCACCAGTGTCAGCCACCTTGCCAGTACACTTCCCTCACTGTGAGGTAAGCATAGGCACAGAGGAGTTAGCAGGGCTGGGTGGGAGGATGAGAATTTGCAATGGCTACAACTCCCATCAGGCCTTGTCCCATACACACCTTCCCACCCAGCACCAAAAGCCTAACTGTAACGTAGCTTCCCTGACAGTGAGTGGGAATGTACTTGAAAGATGTCTGACATTGCTGACTGGTGCCTATTTGTCCACAACTCCCAGCAGGGCGTAGTTGTCCAGACACCAGTCCACAGTGTCAGCCATTTTGTCACTACATTTCCACTCACTAGCAGGTAAGCATAGTTCCTGGTGAGCTGTTTGTGCTGGGTGGGAGGAGGAGTGTTTGCACTGGCTTCAACTCCCATCATGCCCTGTCCTCCACACACCTTCCCAGCCAGCCCAAACAGCACACCTGGAACTATGCAGTCCCCGACAGTGAATGGAAATGTACTGTAAATATGGCTGACTCTGGGACCTGGTGTTTGTAGCACAAGGTCATGATGGGATTTGGCTTCAAGTTCAACACCATGTAGCAGTGTCAGCCATCTTGCAAGTACACTTCCCTACACTGTCAGGTAGCCATAGGCCCATATGAGCTATTTGGGATGGGTGTGAGAAGGAGTGTTTGCTGCCACTACAACTCCCATCAGGCATGGGCCCACAAACACCTTCTCACAAAGCTCAAACAGCACACCAGATAGAGTGGTGATCAGACAATGAGGGGTAGTGTACTATCAAGATGTCTGACACTGGTGCCTGCTGTTTGACTTGACTGCAACACCCATAAAGGCCTTGCCCTCCAAACACCAGTCCCCAGTGGCAGCCATCTTGCTAGTATATTTCCACTCACTGTGAGTAAAGCACAGTTCCAGGTGGGCTTGTTGGGCTATGTGGGAGGAGGAGTGTTTGCAGTCACTACAACTCCCATCAGGCCTCTGCCCACACCAACCTTCCCAGCCATCCCAAACAGCCTACCTGTGATTCTGCTTTTCTGAGAGTGAGTGAAAATATGCTGGCAAGATGGCTGACACTGGTGACTGGTGTTTACAGCACAAAGCCTTGCTGTGAGTTTGTAAGAAGTATGTACATGGTAGGAATTTTATGCATTTTCATTTTCATTGCAGGTATGTTGTTTATCAATATGACATACACATCACATGCTCATTTACTCTAGTTTGGTTTTCATTTTAAAACAGTCATTTGAATCACTGTGTCCTTTACAGTGTTGTCTATGGAGGTGTAATTGGTAACTTTGTTTGAATGTGGAGTAGGTACTTATCAGACTCTGGTGCTTCCGGTATTACATAGACGCTCTCCGGCGGAAGGATGGCATGCACCTTCTCCTCCTAGGAAGTGAAGTGCACAGGTGGTGCAGGAGGGCCACCGCCAGTCTTCTGGCTTTGAGCGTGTTCTCTGGCCAGCAGTTTTTTGACCCTCCTTCGCACATCATAGTACCTACTCCTGATATCATCCACTGTGCGCAGGACAGGTGCTTCAGCATTCATCTTGTTGACTATCCTGTCCCACATCCTATTTCTCTGGGAAAGGGGGGTCTGTTGGACTAGGTTCCCAAATACCTGTGGCTCTACTCATTTCATCTACAAGCACTTCCAACTCCTTCTCTGTGAACCGTGGCTGCTTGCTCTGGGCCATGGTGAGGGTGAGGGTGAATGTGAACGTGAAAGTGAAGGTGAGGGTGAGTATGAGTGTGAATATGAATATGAAAAAGAGTGTGTGTTTGTAAGAATTGTTTAAAAATAAAATCTGTGCAAGTTGTGTGTTTGGTGAAGTGTGAGTGTATGAGGCAGAGAGCAGGAAATATGTGGAGACTCCTGTGACCTAGCAGCAGTTCTGTTAGAGCAATGGATCATGGTTATGTTTTTGGCCTTTTATATCGGTGGATTGGTGGGTGTGGCTAATATTTGAACTTTGGGGGGGGGGGTATTTTGGCAGTGCCAATGCTCGTTTTGACTGTTTTAATTAGTTTTCAATTGCCATTTGTAACACCAACCGACACGGTTCAGAAACCACATCGGATGCATCGTCATCTGTTTGTGGGGTAAACCGAGTCTGATTTGTAACAGGAATGCTATTCTTCAGTGTTTCCGAACATGTAGGTCGCATCGGGCTTGTTTCCGGACAATTCGGTCGTGCGGATTGGTTTCCTACCGACTCAGGAGGAGTTTAACATGCAATGCGTTGTAATCCGTTGTTCGTGAAGCTTGCAGTCGAGTCGTTCGGAAAGCATTCCGAAACCGATTCGGTTGGACTGCTTTCCGGACGACATCGTAATCGGGCCCCAAGTCTCAAATGACCACAAAAACAATAAGGAACTGGATAGCATACCTAGTAGCATAGGAAAGGTCTTTGGATCACCACCATAATTCGAGGGTTTATATGGCAAATTTCTCCATAACCAAGCATGGAAAGTGTAGATTCATCATGGTGTAAGCAAAAGAAATATATTTACAGCAAATCAGAAATAATACTTTAGAATAGTCATAGAGCCGTACCCCCTAAGCACTAACCCACTACATGAATTTTGATTCATTCCCCTCTGACCTAATATCATCTTAAGATGTCAGAACAAATTAGTTACATAAACAACAGTGAATCATTGGGAATGAATCAAATACAGCGTGCAGGTAGAGGAACCTTGGAGAAAAGATGCAATACTGAGCCCATGCCACACAGTCATTTTCAAGAACAGTGTCATTTGGAAATAAACAAACATGACTTGCTTGACTACATGCAGCAGAAATAATAAACAGAGCACCAGGGCCGGACTGGCTACCGGGCGTTTTGGAATGCTGCCGAGCTGGGGGCTGATGTCACTGCGGTGGGGGCTAATTTCGTTGATGGAGACCTGCGTGTGCTTCGAAATCAACAAAGCAAAACGAATTTCGTTCAGCACACGCAGGTCCCCATCAACGAAATCAGCCCTCAGCTCGGCAGCATTCCAAAACGCCCGGTAGCCAGTCCGGCCCTGCAGAGCACGAACATGATGAGACATCCATTTTGAACAAACTGGCATTGAGGCCTAGCTGAGGTCTAGTTAGCATAGGCCAGAAAAATACACTTTAACAGTTCATATTAAAAAGGTTTTGAAAACAATAGCATCATGTCAATGTATACATGTGAATTAGAATGCAGATTTTTCTACACGTTGTTAATAATGCACCATTTTGATTAATGCACAAAAGCATCCACAACTTCCCCCCTTCTTATTTTATGACTAAAACCAACCCTCAATACCATAATATATCACTTTCTGCTTCTTGCATTTTGATTCTTCCAACACTTTGAGTTAATTATATTTTTGATCTCTAGCATCATCCATCTCCAGCTCTCCATCATCTTTCATCTCCAACTCTCTTCCTTTTTGATGACATCTTTTTCTCTTTACACCCACATTTTAAAAATATTATTTTATCAAATTTGAGCAAGAGAAACAGAACAATTGCCAAATTAACAAACACAATAATTACAGGTGTTGGCAGAGCTCTTAACATGCCCCCTCTCAAACTATCAAACCACTCACCAACCTTATTAAAACCCTTTGCAATTGCATCAACCAGGGAACCTACAGATTCCCAAAAACCATACATACTCTTTCAAGGCTTTGAATCATGACAAACGTTAGTTATGTTAGAAATCTATGACCCTATAAGCTTACTGTTATCTGGGATGAAGGTGAAACACTTTCTCACCTTCAAAATCCTGCAAACTCCAACTTCCTTTCCAAGAAGGATATCTAGTGCTCGGTGGTTTTGCATAATCATAGCATAGCAATTACTTCATTATTTATCAGTCGCGGCTCCTGGAGGGAGTGCTGCGGGCGGTGGGGTGGGGAGGGGGCGGGGCAGGGTGGGGGGTAGTAAACTCCGGCATACGGCCGAACGGAGTTAAGTACATAAATAACTAAATAAAACGAATTACATTGCGCGCGCTGCAACGCCAAATGGCGATGCGGCGCGCGCAATGTAATTCGTCGTATTTATTTCTTTATGTACTTAACTCCGTTCGGCCGTATGCCGGAGTTTACTACCCCCCACCCTGCCCCTCCCCTGCCCCGCCCCTCTGTGCCGCAGCACTCCCTCCAGGAGCCGTGGCTGTTATTCATTTACGTTTATGCACCAGCAGTGTTAGAACAGAGCTGATCTACAAGCACAGATAATCTTCTAAATTTCACACCAGTAATAGCCACTTCAATAGATGGAATCATAGCCCCTAAGACATCTAGCAAAACTTGCCTAAAACCCTGCTTCAATCCAACAACATCACTCATCTCATTCACCTGGTAAATTCGAGAGAATACCGAAGCATGGTAGCAGGAACCCACCCAATTACAATGTGAGCTAAAATAGGCAGCCCTACCACACACATAATAAATTCCTCTAAGTATTGGTTTTTCACGAACCAGAAACTCATAACTAACAACATACCTTCTCTCACACTCACTCTTTCACACAAATTCTATTGACCTGACACCTGTGAATTCACATCACACCACGCATAATTCATCCTTTTTTTCATGCTCCATTCACAATCTTGGATTCAAACTCAAATTTCTAAATTCTTCTTCAGCCTTAGTCTGTTCTCTAATTTTCTTCTGATCCTTTCAGTCATTCAAAATTTTTAATCTCTTCTCTTTTAAAAAAAAAATATTTCTTTAATGGCATTTTTTATGTGACATACATGATAGAATAGAACATACATGTCATTACACAGGTGACAGGGCCGAGCAGAATGCAGGTGTTGGCATATTGGTGGGCATTGGCGGCAAGCTGCTGCTAACAGGGATACTTGGAGGACGGTAAAGCGGCAAGATAGCGGCAAGAAGTGGTAGGGCTTTAATCCTAATGTGTCCCTTGGTTTCTGCTACACGACTCACACGATTAACGACTGCTTAGCTGAGTGGGTGCCTAGCTGCAAGGGCTACGGCTATGGCTGAAGTGCGGTTTGAGGTTGAAGTGCTGCTGAGGTGTGGCTGGGTAAGAACCTCAAGCCCCCCGCCGCCTCACTGCAGTCTGAGTACACCGGCCTACAATGCACAACGATCAAAGCCCACCCCTGCCCCAGCTTACATGGTACAGATAGCTACCCTTCCACCCAGCTCCTCAGCGATAGCAGACCTCTGGGAGCTGTTGGTTGGAGCAGGCTGTAACTAAGAGCTCAAATATATATGTTTCCACCTCCTGAGATGCATATTTTGAAACGTCTGTGATTTCACATATTGCGATATGCATATTCATGAAACGTACTGTGTATTATCCCAACATGACGGCAGGGTTCACCTCTATTCATACGGGCATTGACATACCACCCTGACATTGGTTATCAGGGACGAGCCTCCTAGGAACTGTCACCATCTAGCGGCAGCACCTTCCGTGCACGCACGCCACGTTAGAGCTATATATAGAACTGCTGCAGCGCCTGCGGTCATTCCCGAGCCGGAGTGCCGCAAGGAAGGTAGGCGAGCTCAAGCTCGAGTGTGTGAATGTATGAGACACCAATGTAGATAATGTTTAAGTCCTCTAGAGGCCCCCACGTTTTTCATTTTCTTTTCTAAATACTTGTATTGCACTGAGACCAGATTTAAAGATATGCATAATTGGACATGGGTAAGTGATGGAGGAGACAACAGTTATTAGAAGTCGTCAAATACAATGTACGAGTACTGTCTGCCAGGCAATATGTTAGACCTTGATACGATATAGCGAGATAGCGATTTAAAGCCATGTCACAGACACGCACGGTTACTATGTTTTGGGCTATCATGTGTCACGTTGGTTTGTGTGAAGACGGGGCCTCGAGCTAATTTGGTGTTAGAGGCGAGTGTCATTTTGTATTCGTGGCTTCTATGCGAGCTTTTAACTTATTCTAACTTTGACCTCGGCATATTGAGTTTTAGCTGCCTTTCCTTAAGTAACTATTAAGGCACCGGCCTCCCTGCTATTATTTTTCCAGTACCAGTGATAGTTAAGGGAGTGCAAATGAACATGTGATGCAACCACCTAGACTATTCCCCTGACTCGTTCTTTCTCATTTGTAGTGTTTTGGATTTGTCTTTTGACTGCGAATAATTGATTGACCCACAGTCTGGATAACGGATGATGATTCTCTCTTCTCGTTAATTAGTAAGTCTTAGATTTGCACAACCCCTAGAGTACGTTTTTTTTTATTGAGGCGCCCGTACCCTTACCCATTGTGTTCTCTCTGACTATAGGAGCTCTCTGGAGCCTAATTCCTTTGACTGTACAGCTGAGCCTGCCTGCTGTTTTTCGAAGTAGGTATTCATTACCTCCTAATTAGAAGCATTCACACACAACCTTTTGATATGTTCCCCCTCTTACACATTGTTCCAATTGTTTACAGGTGCTCTTCTCAGTTTTGTCCTGATGAAGACCCCACCTTGAGGACTGAACCCACCCTCCTTCCCAGGGGTCGAAACGTTGACTATACATACTTACCTCACAAGCTCTGACGACAGAATTCTCATTAGTTGATGTCCTTCAGGGTTATGTGTACATATGGGAACAACTGACCTGATTTAGGCCAGATAGGTTATACCATGTATAATTGATGTATATATGTCACACTACCTTTTCCCTGTCCACCACCTTCACTTACTCACTTGAACCCCAACCCACTTACCTCCCTCTTCTCACACCAAGAGCACTGTAAATACAGTCACACCGTCAGATGCATGAGCAACTGCGTTGCCTTAAGTGATCAATGCTTTGAATGATAATTGCATTAGATGCTAATTACTTTGATAATAAATTGCATTTTTGCAGTTTATGTAAATAAGGCCTCGTGAATGCTGTTATTTCTTTTTTTCTCTTGTAATTGTTGCTATTGTGACCATTTACTTATTGTACTGTAACTAAGAGCTCAGCTTAACCAGGGTAAAGGAACAGAGGAGCAGAGGGGGGCTGTGAGCCTGAATGAAGGGTCGTGATCCATCAGCAGGCGCAGGAAATACGCATAGGGTGTGGGGAGAGAGCTGCAGTTAGTTCTGTGGCCGTAGGTTGAGCCCCGAGTACCGCGGGAGCAGCACGACTTAGAATCAGGTACAGCTTGCTGTCTCTGGTGTGCTTCCGCTCCCCCTGGCCGAGAACAAATAAAGAACGAACACAGTGAACACTAACACAGTTAAGCCGAAGGCCAAGAAAAACAAACAAAGTGTGATTTCCCAGATTCTGTAGCTGGGGACAACTTTATAAAATCTCTGTAAGCATCCTGTAGGTGCGGCAGGTGCCGCAAGGTGCCTGACAAGTGCTAGACAGGCAACAGGTGACAGGTTGAGCTATCTGCCCTGAGCTATTTGTTATGAGGTCAGGAAAGACCAGGATCAGCGTGCAAGCCTGCCAGAAGAAAAAGAAAGTGGGAAGCGCCTGCATTTGAGACGATGCGAAAAATGTTGGCTTAGACACCTGATGAGCACAGATTACTTTCAGTGGATGAAATACTGAGTGAGACTGCAAATAGTAAAATGGGTGAAGAATCCTTGTAGTCACACAAGGCAAGGGAAATCATAGAAAGGCCTTAAGAATCTGAAGTTATCAATGATTTCAGATTATGTTTTGCCCTTGAATGAAGAGGAAGAACGACAACCATCTCACATTCCTATTCCCAGGTTTAGCCCCTTAGAGGGTAGTGTCCCAGATACAGGCCGGCAGCCATATACTTCTCTACTATTACCACCCCCACACCTGACTCCAGAGATTATAATTTCAAAGAGGAGAAACCCCGCTCCAACCCCAATTTCAACCATAATCCCAGCATCACCTTCTCCAGATCTACCTGGTACAAATATACTGCATGGGCCATCTGTGACGCTATAGGTAGTATTGGAGGTCACCACCCTAGATGTTACCCCCTCAGAAGTTATTAAAAAAAACAGATAAAGATGGTTCTCAGTCAAATTATATTACAATTTTCAACATATTTCTGTTTTTTGAAGAGGTAATCAGTACTCCACAAGTACAAATGAATGTTCAAGTGAGAAAGGCAGTTGAGAAGCAATTTAAGCCCCCCCCAGACAAATGAAGTATGTGCTCATCTCAAGTGGAGCAGTTGAAACAGGCAACTGCAGAGGATCTGATAGCAGAGGACACAAAGAGTACAAACGATAACACAGCAGACACCACCAGCTTTTGAGCGGCTGTTCTAAATACAATGCAAGCTACTGTAGAAGCATTGAATGATCGTGACAATAAGATGGATATACAAGTAGATTTGTTAAATACGCTTGCAGTCTTCATATCAGGCTTAGACAGAAAGCTTGAGAATTCAAATGGCCTGATTAAAAAAGTTCAAGGCAAGAAAGACGATGATTTTACATGGGATCGTGCAAGGAAGTGGTGGAGTTACCTGCACTTTTAGAGGAAATGATCAGGGAAATAAGGAATGTGTCAAATGCATCAAAAATCAGCAATGAGCAACCAACTGAGTAAGCAGCCAGTGTCCAGGAGGGACATATGCCTGGGATGGTGCATAACCTGGCATTGACTATCCCAGTAGATCATGTTGAAAAAAAGCCCCAAGCCAGCATAAATAAGCAAAGGGCATTGAGCCTTCTAATGTCTCAAGCGACCAGGAGCACAGGCAAGATCCACCAGCCCCTGAGTTCACACAATCTAACAATCCACTATCTTACTGCCTGATGAAGGAAAGGTAGAAACTGGACACATCCGGTGAGAATCACCACAGGCAAGCCTAAGGAAAAACCGACAATGAGGGTACTGTTACTGGTCCCATACTGAAAGATGTTAAACAAGTGGATATTGAAGCTCAACATCACTGGTCCGATGAGCAACAGCATAGGGGGCTGATCTTGCAGTCGCGTAAGGAATAAGAGGGCCAGCACAGGCGCAGGAATGAGGCTAATAGAAACCCAGAAGTACGCACCAATATCAAGTAGCTAGAGGCTCATCTCATCTTGGCCAACAGCAAACTTTACCTAAGCTGCAGTGCTCCCGGCATGCTGGGGGGGGCCCCCAAAAAGTAATGGGATTTGACAATAACACGTCTAATAGCGCATCATGTCAGAACCAGATGGTGCCAGACACTTCCAGAGGATGCAAACCAGAAATAAGCATTAGGGCGCAGGTTGCAGTCAGGGCTATGTCCTAGAGTATTCTGACTCAGGACAAGTTGGAGAGGAAAAGCCCTTATTGCTGATCCCCCCAGGTCTTAGGAGGACAAGGGGCCAGCATGAGATTCTGGACAAGAAGACGGTCCACTGCATAACGTTACCCTGTGTCCAAGTGGATAATTGTGTTGGGACACAAAGGAAGGAGAGCAAAAGATCCCGTCCAGGTGCTATGCTGGGCTGCGATGTCACTCAGAGGAGACTGGTACAGCATATAATTTCGTCACACGCCCAGGGGAGTGATATTGATGCAAGCACCATGGCATTTGATGAAGAGATCGTAAGTTCCCTAGGAAAGATCGCCAAGAATGTAAATGCATCTGCCAAATACCCAGGCTCAAAGGCAAGTCTATTATGAATTCCAGAATTTAGATCTAGAGGAACCCATGATATTCTATATCAAACAAATATTTTAAAGATAATTATGGGCCTCCCGGGTATAGCGAAAGTGGATTCTCAGGATCTTTACTCCATTACATTTTTGGTGCCCAGACGTAAGCAAGTATCAGAACCCACACTGGTCACTTTTAATTTCTCACACATTCAAGTTAAAGTTATGGCTAGTAAGGAACTGTGGAAGAGTTGGGATATAAAAATAGTACGCTTCCAGGAGGATTGTTACCCCCCTGTTTTTAGAACCAGATCAATCTGCAAGGGACAGTGGAAATCATACCCCAACCCTCGCTGGGCAAAAAGTGGGTTGGACGCAACAGGTATCCTAAATCCTGAAAGGTGCAGTGGATTGTCCTACCTCCACAAGAGTCAGAACACCTGGAGCCAGCAACCACACCCACCACGTGTGCTTTTATTGCATTCCAAGGCTCAGATATAAAAGAAAGCCAGACTATGCACAGGACACTTGGCTTCAGTTCTTTTGGTACTCACCTATTCCCTGGCTCTAGGCGCAGCGGTGTTCTGACGTCTTCCTTCCTGCTTCTGGCTTCGGCGGTTTCTGTCATTTCCGGCTCCCTGGCCACATCCATTGTCTCCTGAGCAATGCATCCTGCTCTGCACATTGTCCAGCCCCTGCATCGAGAAAGAGAAAAAGAGAGGATGGACATTTTAATAACAGGAAGGTATTTCTCAGCTTCCGTGTCGTGCGGTTGCAAAGAAGAATAGCAAAGGTATTTTCTTTTATTTATGCTAGCACGTTGATAAGACAAACCAGATGCTTGAAAAATCAAACTCTTTTGCACTTTGTGAAACAAAAATGACATATTGTTTATGATTATCCAAGAACTTTAAAGCACATTGTGAGAACTCATATACTGACCTTGAAAGCACATTGAGAGAACTCATAGACGGACATTTGAGATAAGCACTACAGCATAACACTTTGGGCTGTATGTATTCAGTTGCACAAACAAAAGCAGGTTGTCTGAAGCCGAGCATTTTACATATAGTTTGAGAATAAGGCCCACATAGAAAGACTTACTGTAAGTTGTGTTTTGTGTTGCAGCATTCATCCTTATCCTCTAAATAAGTAGGAGACAGTGTTTGAACAGAAGGCAATACGCAATGGCGCATCATTTTACAGAATGAACTTAACAAAAATGGTTGGGATTACTGTGCATATGCAGATAGTTTCCCTCTCTTGTTCAATTCTTTCTAATTGTGTACTGTTCCCTAGAGATTGTTCAGATATATTTCCTGTACACAAAGACTCCTACGCCTGTCCAATGTATTACAACTCCAGGTTCTGAATCCCATCCAGATGCACCTGCCAGATGGTTGATGACAAGACGTTCCGTGGTCTCATGCGTTTTGTCTCTTCTCTTTCCCCCTCCAAAGCCCCTTCCCCTTGGGCCCCTTTCTTGGTGCAGTGTTGTTAACATTGTCATTGCTGCCAAACAAGGTCCTGAGGGGTGTTGGGTCCTATCGTCTCCCCAGAGGAACATACTGGAGTTCAGGTGAGTGGACGCTCACAGAAATCCAAGCCACAAATCATAAGTTCCTTTTGGGAGACATGGACCAACACCATATTGATACACAAGATTTGGCTCAGGCCCTTGCGGCCGATGCATCAGAATCCGTAGATCTAGGTAAAGTACTGCAAGATATACAAGTAGAAGTGCGCAGGCTAAGGGAAGAAAATGTTGAACTACGTACTGAGTTGGTGCGATACAAATCAAGGAGTAATCCTTGGGAATATTCAAAAGTAAGGTTCCCTAAATATCCACTTGACCCAGGTGCCCAAAGTAAGACCTCTCCCAAATGTCCCAGTCACAAACTAGCTAACCCCTTTCAGGTTACAGCAGCAGTACCCACTCCAGTGCCCTTGGCCACGCCCGAGCACTTTTTCGGAGATAGTTCTAAATTCACTGTGTTTGTTAGTCAGCGCCAGCTGCACTTCTTCTGCAAACCCCAATCTTTCCCCACTGATGCAGCTAATGTTGCTTTTGTCTTTTCCTATCTCGGGGAATAGCAGCCATCTGGTCAATACCATTGATAGATAATGATGACCCCATTTTGTACAATTGGCCAGCCTTTAAGGCAGCTATGATGTGGTTATTTGCCAAGCATGTGTTTGGTAAGGCAACTCACAATGAGTTACTTAACTTGCGGCAAGAAACAAAAGATTCCCACATAACCTGTTTTAATGGACTCATAGCAGAAACCAGATGGCTGAGGACAAAATAACTTCTCTTTTTTACTGAGGTCTGAGAGAGGAGTTAAAAGATGCTCTCTCCCATATAGTAGACTTGCCAGAGGATTGTTGTGACTTTGTAGACCTTGTAGTTAAGTTAGATCACTGATTAGGAGAGCGCAAGGAGGAACGGCCTCGAGTAGAGACCAAAGTGATAGAGGTAAAACAAGAACGCAAGGAAACTGAAAATCAGCTTGCAGATACAGAGCTCATGCAAGTAGGTGGAATTAGGGGACTGCGTACCGCAGATGAAAAGGAGAGAAGACGCAAATTGAATTTGTGTTTATATTGAGGTAAAGCAGAACACTTTGCTCGTGACTGTTCAGCACGGCCTAACAAATCCAAAAATGCTATATCCAGTATACAGACAGCCACAACTTAGGAAAACTAGCTCTCTCTACTGGAGAGGAGATCACCTTTTCAGGAAATACATCACTTCAGATAGCCTAATATCTTGCCAACACTGTAGCTAGAATTCCACAGCATTTCACCATCCATGTCACTCTTATTCTATGTCCACAGCAAAGACAAGTGTTGCCTATGCTCATTGATTCTGGTTCAACAGGGAATTTCTTGAATCTCAATCTAACCAGTAAACTTGGAATTTCCGAGGTGTTAAAAGCAGAGTCGGAGCCTGTCTGAGCTGTAGACGGTTCAGAGCTATCATCCGGGCTTATTACCTATAAACAGCCCCTCTGACTCTTGTCTGTGACAATGGGCACACAGAGCAGTTAGTATTTGATATCATTGATACCCCAACATTCGAGGTCATATTAGCGGTTCCCTGGTCATCTACTCCCAACCCTAAAATAGATTGGAAGCTCAGAACTGTCACGTAGGATTCCCTTCATTGTAGCAAAACTTGTTACCAAGAAGTCGCTCCATGTTGGGTAGCACCCTTACATTGTGCAACGGTCTGGGACCCCTTGTCCACCATACCCAAAGCATACCAAGACTACTGAGACGTCTTTATCCAGTTAAGGCAACAAGGTTACCACCACACAGATCATTAGATTGTCGTATTGCAGAGTGTATGTGCTCACGGGGGCTGAAACACAAAATGTACGTCAATACCTAGATGAGTTGTTGCAACTCAGTTTTATCCATCATTCCACCTTGCCTGTTTCCTCCCCACTTTCTTTTGTCCCAAAACGGAGTGGCGAATTACAGGCATGTATTGACTATCGAGGGATCAATAAGGCCACCATTAAAAAACAAGTACCCGTTGACGCTAATTCCAGTCCTTTTGGACCAACTAAGATATTCCACTATCCACATAAAACTAGATCTCCAAGGGGCCTACCATATGGTGCGGGTCAAAGAGGGTAACAAGTGGATAATGGCGTTCCGCATTAAATTTGATTTATTTGAGTACACTATCATGCCCTTTGGCCTGTGCAATGCCCCGGCCGCCTTTCAGTATTGCATAAACAAAGTAATGCAGGAATTCCTTGATATATGTCTGGTTGTCTATATTGACAACGTTCTTATATATTGCAAGAATGAAGAGGAACATGTCCAACATGACCGTGCTGTTCTTTCATTGGTTACGTAAGAATGATTTATTTGCGAAATTAGAAAAATGCACCTTTCATGCCTATACTGTGGAATTCCTTGGGTATTTACTCTCGCCAAATGGGATAACAATGGATCCCAAGAAGGTCGAGGCAGTCCTTACATGGCCTGAGCCTACAACAGTGAAAGAAATTCAACTTGTGTCATATTTTGCAAACTTTTATAGATGATTTATTCTGAATTTCTCAGAAATTGTGACCCCAATTTCACAACTGTTATGAAAAGGACAGCCTTTTGTCTGGTCTTCGGTTGCCACTCAAGCTTTCACATGACTGAAGCCCCAGTCCTCAGACACCCCGACCCTGACCAACCTTTTTTTGTTGATGCAGACGTCTTCCAGATAGCTGTTGGTGGGGTTTTATCATAGAGGGACCCTGAATCTGGGCATCTACATCCCATCGCCTTCTATTCTAAGAAATTGATAGCAGCAGAACAAAATTACACTATGGGCGAGAGAGAATTTCTGGCCATTAAGTTGGTATTTGACGAATGGCGACATCACCTCACGGGGGCTAAAAATTTGGTTACCTTATTTACTGACCACAAGAATCTACAAATTTTTAGTTCCTCCACGCCAAATGTGATGGCTGCATTTCTTTAGTGGATTCGACTTCATCATTATCTATCGCCCAGGCTCTAAACAACTACAATCTGATGTTTTATTTCATTTTGGCTATACTGCAGACACTAAAAAATACATGGTTAACCCAACATAATACCTTCAGATAAAATCATAGCAGATACCAGTGAACATGATTTTTTGACACTCCTACACTCTCAAAGTCAATAGTTGGATGCCCAAGAATTGCTTTCCAAACCAGGCAATAGTTTTAAAAAGGGGGTGTTCTACCATGATACCCTGGTATACCTACCGCCTCAGGATCTGAGAGAACACGTTTTAAAAATGAATCTTGATTCACCCCTGGCAGGTCATCCCAGGTTTAAATTTGTTTTAGCTAATTGCAGAAAAATTTTCTGGTGGGAATCCATGGGTAAAGACATTAAAGAATACATAAGCATATACCCAACTTGTGCAAGACAGAAACCGTCACATCAAGCTCCACCAGGGTTCTTACAACCATGCCCCATACCGCCTAGTCCATAGCACACAGTAAGTATAGACTTCATAACAGATCTTCCTCTAGCACATAGATACACTAAACGTTTTGTCATTGTTGATTTGTTATTCAAAATGGCCCACTTTGTCCCCTTACTTTAGGTACCAACAGCCGCTGAATTCAGCACCATCTTCAATCAGCAAGTCATATGACTACACTGTCTTCTTTCTAAGATTATCTCTGACCGAGGAAGTCAGTTTCATCACGGTTGTGGAAAACCCTGTGTAAAGCACTTTGCATTGACATTGCCCTGTCCTCCGCCTATCATCCCGAAACAGATTGTCAGACAGATAGAGTCAACCAGTCCCTAGAACAAATCTTTTGTTGTCTCCTAGCCACAATCACCAGTCAATGGGATGTAGCCTTACCTCTGGCAGAGTTTTGTTTAGAACAATAGCACACATTGTGCTACAAACTGTACTCATTTTTGTTTCATCACTGGATACAAACCTAGAGCCTTGCCAGTCCCTCTAGATACTTCCCTGGTACCACCAGTCACAGAACGCCTACATCAATTAATAGACATCCAAACATGCGTGGAAACCTACCTAAAAAAAGACAAAGACAAAATGAAGACACAAGCAGACAGAAAAAGATCACCTGCACCACCTTATAAACCAGGAGATTATGTCTGGTTATCTACCAAGAATTTTAAATTAGAGGGACCTCGCAAGTTACATCCCAGATATATCGGTCCTTTTCAAGACTCCAGGATCATAAACCCAGTCTCCCTAAAACTGGATCTGCCCCCTCAGTATCCTATTCACCCTGTTTTCCATATCTCCTTACTAAAGTCTCATAATCCAGCCGCAAGGAAAGACACTCCCCCGCCACCAATTCCAGTTTATGAGCATCTTGAGCATGAAGTACAACGTGCCCTAGACTCTATACGGATTTGAGGGCGTTTGACTCTCTGATAGCCTGGACAGGTTATGATTCCTCAGAAAACTCCTGGGAGCCTGCCTCATTTATCCACGTACCCTGTCTGGTGAGACGGTTTCCCGCACTATAACCAGACAAGCCCCGCCCAGCAGCGCCGCCTTTGGAAGGGGTGACTGTCATGACTGCTACGGCACATCTTGGTTCATAAAGAGTGGTCCCCCATCCCTGGTACTTTTGTTATACTGTATTGTACGAGCAAGTGGTCACAAATTCAAATCCCTGGTGGCAAGTGGTAGGCACAAGGTTGTGTTTCATGTTATTATGGTTTATTATGTTTTGCATTAGATGTTACTGTATTTCTCATCACATGATTTACTTACCAAATCCCCAGCGGTTAGTGGTAGGCATCAAGTGTTTCTGTTCCACATGCAGCCTTGAACTGCTCTTGGGATAGGTGCACGTGAGTAAACTGCCTCTCTGCCATCATGCCACCCACGTGTTCACAACGCAAAACATGAACACCTGGAGTCAGCAACCACACCGACCACGTGCACTTCTAGCACGTTCCAAGGCTCAGGTATTAAAGAAAGCCAAACTTTACACAGGATGCTTGGCTCCAGTTCTTTTGGTACTCACCTGTTCTCCGGCTCCAGTCGTAGCGGTGTTCCAACATCTTCCTTCTTGATTCTCGGCTTCCGTCATCTCCGGCTCCCTGGCCACACCCATTGTCTCTTGAGCAACGTGTCCTGCTCGGCACATTGTCCGGCCCCTGAATCGAGAAAGAGAAGAAGATAGGATGGATGTTTTAAAAACAATTCAGCTTCCGCGTCTTGCAGTTGCAAAGCAGATTAGCAAAACGAATTTCTTTTATTTATTTTAGCACATTGATAAGACAAAGCGAACGCTTGAATAATCAAACAACTCTTTTGCAATTTAAGAGACAAAAAGGACATATTGCTGATCATTATCCAAAACTTTTAAAGCACATTGTGAGAACTTCTTTACAGACCTTGAAAGCACATTGTGGGAACTTATAGATGGACATTTGAGATAAGCACTACAGCATAACGCATCACGCTGTATGTGTTCAGTTGCACAAAGGCAGGTTGTGTGAAGCACTACATTTTACATGTAGTTTGAGTATAAGGCCCACATATAAAGACTTATCTCAAGTTGTGTTTTGTGTTACAGTATTCATGCTAATCTTCTAAATAAGATAAGAACAGTAGTAGACAGCATTTGAACAGAAGGCGGTATGCGAAGGCATGCGATATTACAGAGTAAACTTAACATAAAGAGTTGGGATTAAGGTGCATGTGCAAATGGTTTCCCTCCCTTGTGCAATTCTTTTTAATTGTGTACTGCTCCCTACAGATTGTTCATGTATATTTCCTGTGCACAAAGACTCCAAGTTATTACAAGTCCAGGTCCTGAATCCTATCTAGACGCACCTGCCTGAGAGTTGAGCACAAGGCATCCTGTGGTCTTGTGTGGTTTGTCTCTTTTCTTTCTACCTCCAAACTCCCTTCCCCTTGGTCCCTTTTCTTGGTGCAGTGTAGTTATCATTTCCATTGCTGCCAAATAAGGTCCTGGGGTGTGTTGGGTCCAATCATCTCCCCATAGGAACAACCTGGAATTCAGGTGAGTGGTCACTGACATGCAGATCCTTGCAAAGCTCTGCAAACCTCACCTGAAGGTACCTTGTTCAACGGGCCTAACAGGGCCCCTGTAGCCAGTCCACAATACTTCACAGTCGGCCTGAGCTTGTGACTTTGTCCTGGTCCAGCTCGACTAGATATCCACAGTTGGCACTTTACACCTTTTTTCGCTATATTTAATAAAATCTTTAAAACTGAATAGCACTGGTTATACTGATTTGATTTTTGTCATTTTGGTCTTGCTTTATTTATTTAAAAAATACTCTATTCTTCTAACCCTGTTGTAGCTCCTTTTGTGGTGTGTTGTCACAGTGTTACTGTTTGAAGTGTTGCAATAATACTTCACACATTGCCTCTGAGTTATGCCTGACTGCTCTGTGCCAAGCTACCCAAGGGTTAAGCTTAGGCAAATTCAGGGTAATGTAAGTCCGTTTTTATATAGCGCAGCTACTCACCCTTACGGGTCTCAAGGCGCTGGGGGCCGTCGTGGAAATTAAGTGAGCTATTGCCCAGAGTCACATGGTGCTGAGCTGAGCTGCCGCCGTAGCCGGGGATCGAACCGTGAACCCTGTGCTCCGAAGTCAGCTGCCCTGGCCGCTGCACCACACCTCTCCAGTTTACTTGTCACTTCACCCTGAGGAGAATTGTGACTGCTGCTTGAGAAGGGTTTCATCCCCCCTCAAACAACCCAATTTCTTACTAATATCTTTACAGCTTACATGGATGGAAGGGGTTTTAAAGATTAACATGAAGAAAAGCCTTACTATAGTATGTGAGCAGGGTAAATCATAGACTTGCCATCATTATATTAAGGGCAATCAAATAATGATTTTACAATCACTTTCATATTTAGATATCAACTTTGGACAAGCAAAAACAAAATTGCAAGACTGACATGATATGAACAACAGATTTGCTAATAAATTAGGAACTAAACCCACAAAAGAAAGTATGAATATATTACAATAGGAAGTGTCTAGCTGGGGCTACATGTGGGTCTGGATTATGGGGTTTTGGCAAGAATGATAACATCCAAGAACAGGAAAACAAATTTCTTTGATGACTCCTTGCTCTCCCCAGTCAATCCCTACCACAATTATCCATAAGGAAATGAGGATACCCCACATTGAGGATACTTTGTAAATAAAGCCTGCTCTACTCTAGCATGCTGTTTGGACCAAGCTGGAGACTTTGTTTACTAGGGCTATTTTAATAGATTGTCTAGCCCTTGATTACTGTTTCAAAATCTCTTGGTTAAGCAATATTAGAATTTATTTTTATAAGTTGGGATTGCCAGATCTAATAATAATACCCGCATCGGTAGCCCACTATTCAAAAAAGGAACTAAAGGTTCTACTCTTCGACTTTTAAAGGATGTGAGAGATGATCAGCGGGGATACACAAAAAGTCAGTCATAGATTATTTAGCAGCGCACTAGATAGAGCGATTGCAACCCTATCTTTCCAGTGTAACAAATATATATCACAGACATATCCTAATACATTATTATCTAGGTATAATCCATCATATGTGGGCATTTCCTAAAATGTGCCCCTGTGATGGGAAGTCTGTATAATCAACACTTCAACTGGTTTTATTATGTAAACTTTACTTGACTATAAGACGACCATTTGTAGAACCAATATTTGCAATGATGAATTTTATCAACTGTAAACTATCTTTTTTATATTTGTGTAAATTGGACAACTTACCCATTTGCAAAGCTGTAATTTCTTTTATATTACATGCTCTGTGAGTTAGGAAATGTCTAATGCATTTGGAAAATGTGAATTATGAACTCTAGGGAAACTGATTTTTCTGAGATTTTATTCTATTTTATTTAATGTATTTTTTGTTTGTACTTTTCTGGTTTACTTATGTGTAACCAAATAAAGAAAAATGATGATGAGTGCCTCAGTCTGTCTCAATAGAGGTTGGCAGGCAAAATCTTGGCTTTAACTCTTTCAACAAGAGCTGGGCTCCTGTCATACTGCTGCTTATCCTGTTTGGGTAGGCCTCAACACATTTAGAAAACAAGCAAACAAATATAAGAACCTATTTCAGCCCATTACAAACAGACATTTCAATAATATTAGCTTGAAGTCTGGTGGATGGGCCTTCTGATTTGCCTGTATGGCTCAAGGCAACTAATGTCTTCTTTCCCTGATTATGTCTCTGGCAAGAAATACACATTTGACACAAGTCTTCTGCTATACTTCTGAATTTTTAATTTACTTTTTGAAAGTCCTGGCTATTGCCTCCCTTCCTATGCATCTGTGACATGCAGGTACCTGGCAACTTAATGTAACATGAAGTCTGGGGGTACATATTGATGTTCAGGAGTAACTCACATATCTTTAAAGTTTTTCTTATAACCTGCTAATTCCTATTTCTTCCTCTGATCCTCTGGTACTTCCTCCTGGAGATCCCACAATAGACTTAAAGCCATTTGTATTGCACCTAATAAGAAACAATTGCCATCATTTGCATTTTCAGCAGTCCTCTTATTGGGTTCATATGTATCTGATTCATACACTGTGATTAGCTCAATTAGTTTCAAAGTTTTATTTTCAGGGCACAGTACTTTGCCACTTGATTAGCATATTTATTGCCCATCGTGACCATTTCATCCACCAGCTTTGTAGGCTGTACACTTGACCATTGCAATCTCTCTGGATCACTGTATTGCTTCCAAGAGATCAGGAATGTAGGATGCAATAAAACCCCTTTTTGACCATAGCTGCCCAAAAGTGTGTCACCATTCCAAATCCATACTGGCTGTCCGTGTAGATTGTCACAGTCAATTCATCTGCTAAGTAGCAAGCTCTTGTTAGGGCAATCAATGCCTGCTACTTGCACTGACGTTACATCAGCTTATTATTATTTTTTCAGTCATTTCAGAAATGGAACAGGCTGCATAGGCAGCTTTTAGTACACCTTGATGGTCTCTTAAACAAGAGAATCTGCAAACAAGGCCAGATCAGCCACTTCAAGGGGAACATCTTTGATATCTGGTCCTGGCTTGGCACACAATTCTGTCATATTAACACAATCATGGCCAGGATCCTCAACATTGTCTTCTTCGCAGTCTGAAACCGGCAGCAGCATTGCACGATTTAAGAAATTGCACCTTCTAATCAAAAGATTTCAGCCGCTAATTTTGTTAGGCTGCTGTTTATCAAGAGCTGAGTTCTGGTGTGAGTCAACACTATTTCAGCAGAAAGAGGTACAAACACAATGAGTGTAGTGCTGACTGTCAGCATGGAGTCCCTTCAGGACAATGAGTTCTCAAAGGGGAGGGAGAGTAGACAGCATGCTGGTTAATGTAGGTGATAGAAAGAAGAAGGTCTAAGAAGGACCAAGAACTGAAAATAAAGACACTGAAGACAGACTAGGCCCAGGGACAGAAAAGGGAGGAGTAGTGGGCACCATTTTGTGATGGTTTAAAAGACATTGACAAACCTCAAAATAAAACAGCATCTAAAGTATTGTTACTAGGGACCAGTGTGTTTTTATGGTACAGTTATTACCTCAGATCCCCAGTGATCCTTGGGTCTCCTTTGTTGAAATATTATTTCAATTGTTTAATCAAATGATTGAAAGGGTTTTGTTTACTCCCCTGTGTTTGTTTTTTCCTCAAACACCAGTGGTTCTCAAATGTTCTGGTTTTGACCATAATTGGCTAACCTCTGCACTACACAGTACAAGGCTTGCTAACTATGTCAGATTTTACATCAGTATACTCGGATGACTTTATAGAAAAAATCCTACAGGGACTCACTCTTTACAGATAAATCTGACCATTCCGTAAACCCTACCACCAGTCTTCCCGACCAACTTGAAAAATGTCAGAAGAAATATGCACGTATACAACTGATGACAAAAATGCCAGCTGAATATTTGAAATCAGACAATATGCCATTCGGACTGTAGGCCAGGAATGTGCCAGGATTTTTTACTGAAGATATGAAATGCAGACAGGGCTTTAGTTTTACACGCACTTCCTGTTCCTGATACTGGATGGAGTTGGGACCAGACACTTCAATTAAAAACAGTAAGAAACTACAAGAAGAAATTTACACCAATCGCACATATAAACACCCCAACTCTGGTCGCCAGTGGGGCCATTTCAATAAATAATAAACATGTGTTACTTTTTCAGACATTTTGAAAGATTCGGGAGACGTATGGGATCCCGGAGAAGGGTTACGTTCCGACCCAAAATCTAGAGATAATCCTTTTTTACAGAGGGGCCAGCCCCACCAACCATGCAGGGGTGGAGGCAGAGGAGAATCCCAGAGATGGTTCAGCAATACTACAGGGGATCAAATCACCCATTGGAAATTCTATCAGTGTGCCCCCTCCAGATTAGGCAGTCTGAAAACAATAACTATCTTTAAATTATCATCTCACGGGGGGGTGGCCGAGCCGAGGGCCAAAATGTCTGCTCGGCTCTGAAGCTCCGGAGAGCTTGCCACTTTGCTACAGCCTGCAATAGCCTGTTGGCACCCAGCCATGGCGACGATGGGTGAAGAATATGCCCTGATTGCGGCATCCATGCGATCAGGCCGCTTCGCGCCAGGTTGACTGCAGTGACCTGCTCTATCCCACCGGCGATACGGGCCTGACGTGGCCCTCGGAGGCCCTGCAACGACAGTGGTTGTGGTGGAGCCTGAGGGCAGGGCTGCACTTGCGTCTGGAGGCCGGGCTCAAATCAACGCTGGGGCCTCTTGCCTCACTTCTCTCCCACTGGGGCTACCGCCGATGCTATCATGACCCAGGGAGACAGATACTCTGTTCCTGGCTGGTGCAGGCCGCCATGGGGTTGCTGTGAGTGAGCTGTGCCCCTGGGACTATTTGCCCTTTATTTCCTCGGCCATACCTGCACAGGACTGCGGGCCCCTCGGAGAACTTTCTATGTAACACACTGGAGTGCACAGTCTTGGGCACTAGTATTACTATTTATGCCATTACCTCATCTGCTACGCCGGCCTTAATGAGACTGCTGTTTACTGCACTCAAGCTCAGTGTTCATACTAGGTGGCCTGGAGGTTGCTGCATTGGTGGTTTGCCACTCACCAGCCCTGGCCTACCTCTTCTATTTGTGTGGACCATTGGCTACCTTGTGGATTGCTGGGATGCCTTTTCGCACCATTGCCCGACGTTTGTGGTGACCACCTGATTAT
Source organism: Calotriton arnoldi (assembly GCA_963921515.1). Taxonomy (NCBI): domain Eukaryota; kingdom Metazoa; phylum Chordata; class Amphibia; order Caudata; family Salamandridae; genus Calotriton; species Calotriton arnoldi. Next base: position 254,531 of record CAWUFW010016274.1, read on the forward strand.
ATCGGTGGTGCGCATACCAGGTTATCCTGCATGTTTTCTCCCTTTCTTTCTATGTTGACTGCCCCCGTGACCGCCTGGCATTGCCGTGCGCTATTAGTGTGGTTTGCCCTTTTCTCTTAACTACGCTGCATTATATATCGGAGTGTACCAGCTGCATAATGGGGCGCAGTGACTCAAAACAGCAACAGCAACAGCTCTCCTTCCACCCTGCCAGGACCCTCCAGCGGGGGGAACCGAGGGGCCCCTGGAGGATGCCCCTGATTATCTACATCCGAGACCCCTGCACTTGAGGGCACTGAGGCGATCATGGCTGAGCTGAAAGCCCGGTTCAAATCAATTGACTCCAGCTTCGCTGTTTTCTCTGCCCAATTAGATGTCATGCATGAACGCATGGACAAGCACGAAACATGGCTGGATGCCACGGAGCAGCATATATCCAACATTGAAGACACTAGTGCTACAACAAACCAGCACCTTGAGAAGTTGGAGAGGATTCTCAAGACGATGGCTGCCAAGACTGAGGATTTAGAGGTGCGCTCAAGTCAGAATAATATCCACATTGCTGGAATAGCGGAGTTCACCAGCACTGGGCGAATGGACACTTTTGTTGAGCACCTGATTCTTGATCTGTTCGGTAGGGAGGCACTTTTACCTACATTTGCAGTGGAGAGGACTCACAGGACCCCTGGCCCTAGACCAGTACCTGGCACGCAACTTCGACTGATCATTGCTAGACTCCTCAACTACCGTGACAGAGACACTGCAATTCACCTTGCTCACTTGAAGGGGCAGCTGTGATACCAGGGCATGGATGGGTGGGGGGTATGAGGTTTTCTTGCTCTACTATTGTATTGTTCTTTCTTTTCTTTCACAGGGGAAATACTATGTTGCACTCCATGCACTGTTTTATCGTTGATACCTTTGCTCTGCCATTTCTGTACCTTGACTCACATGGGTCCGCCGGACAGGGGGGCTTGGGTGCTGGCCCTAAGATGTATGACCTGGAATGTCAGGGATTGACAGACCCACGTAAAGGGAGGCAGGTGGTGTCCTACCTGTCCAAACATGGTATCCAACTGGTCTTTCTACAAAAGACCCACTGTGCACCGTACTCCCCCAACCACTATGCATCAACCTGGGGTGGTAACCGCTTCTTTGCAAATTATAGCACTTATTCTAGAGGTGTCTGCATTCTGATCCATAGAAGAGTCCTTTTTGTCAAGAGGAAGGTAATAGCAGATCCAGAGGGCCACTACCTACTAGTCTCTGGCATTTTAGCTATGAAATCTTTACAGATGATCAATGTTCATGCCCCCAATGTAGACATACCCAACTTTTTGAATGATATTTCCATACACATTACTCGCTTGCACTCTGACTGCATACTAATGGGTGGTGACTTCAATTTAAGCCTCTGCCCCTCCCTGGACTCAACTGGCAGGGGCCATGTGTCCAAACCCGTGTGATGCAGGCGCTCTCTACTATTTTGAGAGCATTCCACCTCGCTGATGCCTGGTGCTCGAGACATTCGCTCAGCAAGGGCTACACCTTTTATTCCGCCCCTCATTGTACATGGTTGCGTATTGGCCATTGGTATCTTACCCCTGACCTGTTACTCATGGTTACTGATGTCAAACACCTCCCTCGTACCTTTCAGATCACTCACCAGTCTTACTGAATATGCAATTCCCCAACTTTGTACCTCTCCTGATGACCTGGCGGTTCCCCGCTAATGCATTGCAGGATAAAGTATTCCAGGTGGAGGTCAGAAACACTATCGTAGAGTACTTTGCATTGAATATCAGATCCGTCACACAACACTCAGTGCTTTGGGAGGCATTTAAGGCCTACATCAGAGGGGTGTGCATTGTCAAACATGTGGAAGTGCTTTGCTCTATTAGAGGGGAACTAGGGGATATCGAGCTTAAACTGGGATATCTTGATTCACAGGCCGTGGGACCTGGATCTTCTTCGGTATTACACCAATGTGCTATGTTGTTACATGAATTCCGTGACCTGAGTAATGTATCTGAGCAAATATGCAAAGGCTCAAGTCTATGGGAAGAGTGAGAGTCCCGGGCGTACACTGGCGAAGCTTCTCTGCCCGGCATATCAGGCCTCCTATGTCACAGGCTTACAGCTTGACAATAGCTCCTTAATTGTGGATTTCTGCTGCTTTCCTTTCCTACTATACTCACCTATACACATCCTGAAGTGCGGCTATGGATGAGGCGCTTGCCGACTATTTGGTAAAAGTAGCAATGGTGTGGATTGACAGTTGGCACCAGCAGTTTCTAGCTTCGCCCATCTCTTGCGAGGAGATTTCACAGGCCATTGACGCCCTAAGCAACACTCGTGCCCCTGGAATTGATGGTTTCACGGGTGATTTTTATAAGGCCTATAAGTCCTTGTTGGTTCCTAATCTACTGGAAGTCTATGCAGAATCTCTAGAATGAGGGACCCTTCCCCCCACACTGCGAGAGGCGGTCGTAACTCTCTTACTTAAACCTGGCAAATCTTCACAACTCTGCACTTCTTACTGACCCCTGTCACTTTTGAACCATGGCAATAAAATTCTGGCTAAGGTCCTCACAACAAGTCTCTCCCTGCTCATGGACAGTATAATATCTCCATTGAAAACTGGGTTCATCCTGAACCTCTCCATTTCGGTGAATCTCCACACAATGTTTGCCATCATTAACTAATAGCTCCTGATCTCCCTGCGGCTGCTGTGCTACTGGATGCCGAAAAGACATTCAATTCACTCGAATGGTCCTTTTTGCATTCCATGCTGCAGAAGCTAGTTGTACCTAAGGGCTTCCGAGACCTAGGCCGACTGCTCCACAAGGCACCATTGGGCCGACTTAGAGTGAATGGTTCTTTGACAGAACAGTTTGCATTGTCGAGGGGCACCAGGCAGGGGTGCTCTCTTTTGCCCCTGTTATTTATTATTGCAATGGACCCCCTGGTTCGCCATTTCAAGGAGAACCATCTGGCTCACGAATTATGGTTTCAATGGGGCCCCCTTTTGGCCTCTCTATATGCTGACGATGTCATGCTTTTTGTCAGGGGTCCCAAGACTAATCTCTACACCCTTCTTCGGGAGGTCGCCCGGTTCGGGGTTTTCTCTGGACTTACTACTAATTGCGGTAAATCTGAAATGTTTCCATTAACAGGCACTACAGTTCCCTGTCCTCTTGAGTTTCCCCTGCAATGGTGCACTGAATCCCCGAAATACCTGGGCATCCATCGCCATAGGAGCAGTTCAGAGGTCATTTGCCTCAACTATGACCCTGCAATCGATAGACCGTACTCCCAGATTGATCCCTGGATTAAGCTCCCTTTGTCCATTGCCAGCAGAATTGCTATAATTAAAATGGTGGTGCTACCCTGATTCTTATACTTATTATAGTCCTGACTGGCAGTTTCTTTGATACTTTAAGTAGCATGCTCATACGACTAGTTTGGGTGGGAAAACACGCAAGAATCAACTGGCAAACAGTGACTTTGCTCTATGCCCGTGGGGGTTTTGCTGTCCCTGATTTCTACCTTTATTATCTCGTAGCGCAGGTGCACTTCGCCTATTATTGGTACCACCCTGATGCCTGCTTACAGTAGTTTAAGCCGGATTGGACTCAGGCCTGCCCTTTTTCTCTCTCAACTACTATGCCGCAAGGCCTACCTAGGATTCCCGCGAATATACAGACGCTTCCCACTACATACTGGGCCTGGATCAGACTCCAGCGATATTTGGGCTTTGATTTGTTATACTCCCCCCATATTCCTCTTCCTGATAACCCCTGGCTGCTGGTAACCAAGGAAACTTTAACGAAGCAAGCATTGGCTGCATGCCAGTTCCATTTGCTGAGTGATCTCTTTGCTGATGCAACACTACAATCTGTGTCCTCGCTGACTGAGTGACATAACGTGTCTCACATGGACAACTCTGGCCCGAAAGTTGAAGCTTGGGTTCGGGACTTGATTACTGTGATACCAAGAGTGAAATATATGCATCATTACAACTGCCAGCCTCTAGACCAAAAACATATGGCAAGTTTGGCAACCATTAAGGGACTATTTACTGCTTTCTACTGCTAGCGCAGATGGTACCGAAGTGGATTAATGTACAGTTCCTGGAACTGAGCATGTAGCCCGGTGTATAAATGTATATATGAGATGACCCTACTATGTATTGTATCATCGCTTATGCAGTTATACTCTTTCATTTCTGATTCATACACTTGCCTATTCCTCTTCCCCTACTTTCTTAATTTTTACATTTGGAATGTCTCAAAAAGTGCAATTTGTATGTACGATATAGCACTGGCGTGAACTGCATTGTGTATTGTTTGATATTTTTTAACCCTTGTGTACGTTTCTTTCTGTTTCTTCTTGATATACTCTTGCTGCTATAATCTTCTATAAATAAAGATTTTTGAAAAGAAACCATCACCTCACACACTCTCAAGCTCAGAAATCACCTTACTGGATAAAGGTTTGTCGTTTGTCCCAACAGAACTCATCGAATTTTTGGAGCCCCACAGAGAACATTGGAGATTTTGTAGGAAAATCCATCTGAAATCATTTTTTGGGAGATGGCAACTCCTATTCTAGTTCTGATGTAACTGCTTTAAGACCTGCATCCAAATTTTCTCCACCCACAGCCAGCCTACCTGTGGAGATTCTCACTTTTGAAAAACGTGTAGTCAAAGACCTTAAGGTATTTCAAACAAAAATGACTTTTGCCCTATATAACATTTCATTACAAGAAGGTGAAGCCCTCCTCCCTCTCAAAATGGATAGTACAGTTATTGTCAAACCTGCAGACAAAGGTGGAGGCATTGTTTTAGAAGATATAGACTCAAACAAACTGGCAATCCTACACAAAATGAACAATCCTGACCTTTATGCATAACTTACTAAAGATCCAACTTGTGAGATACAAAGTGAAATACTCAGAAATAAAGCTAACAAGATGGGTTTTCACAGCAAATATTTTTTCTCATACCTCATTGTGCACAGCCTGCACACTTCAGTTATTTATGCTCTTCATAAAGCTCACAAAAATCCTGATACCCGCCCCGCAGACCCATTTTTTCAAGGTGCAGCTCAATCTTGGATCCGATTGGTCAATACATTGACTTCTTCATAAAGTCCTTTGTGCCCTTGGATGAATGCTGTATATGTGATTGCATGGATTTTTATAAATCTCATTGAAGACATTAATCTAGCCATACCAGGATCCTTATTTGTTACTCTAGACATAGAATCCCTCTGTATGAACATACCTCAATTAGAGAGCATCTTCATGATTTGGGAGGGTGACTCTCAGACACTTATTTCAGATATGGTTAAACCAAAACAGCAATGTTCTTGGATTTACTATGCAATCCCATCATTCAGAACTCTCTCTCCTGGACATTGCTGTTTGTGATGAAAATGAGCATCTCTACACCACCCTCTGGAGGAAGTCCACAAAGAAGAATACCCTCCTGGCATACAACAATCACCATCCAGGATCATTAAGGGACTCACTACCATATAATCAATTCTTAAGATTAAGATGAAATCGAAAACACAACAGTGATTTCTTTAGGGAGGCAGAGATGCTAACCCACAAGTTACTTGTGCTTGGCTATACCAAAAGCTTGATTAGATGCTCTGCTAAGAGAGCACTGTGCTGCCAGCTGGACACTCTGCTAACCCCTAAATGCAAAACAGGAATCCAACAGACTTGTCTACATCACTACTTTCTCTCCAAGTTCAAACTTCATTTCTAAAAGCATTAAAAACACTGGCATATTTTAGCAGCTGGGTAACTTGCGTTTGAGCCACCTACATTTGCTTGCAAGCAGGGAAGAAACTTAAAAGACCATCCTGTCTATGCAGTCATACCATCACCCAGACTAGCTCACACCATTACTGAGTCCTGGGGCCTCCCCCCATGAAAGGGCATTAAAAGTGCAGACAATGATGTATGTGTACTTTCTGTATTGAGAAGAAGGAATTTACACATCAGCATTTCACTACATCTTTCAGATTTGTTTCAAATTTCAACGCTGCCAATGTCATATATATGCCATTATATGTCCCTGTAAACTACTGTAGATTGGCCAAACTGCACAAAAAATAAGGATTCGCATATTCCAGCATAGAAGTTGCATCAGATGCAAGGTCTTCACTTCCCCACTATTGTCAGATTTTTTAGAGTTTGTTCATTGCAAGGATGACTTACGGTGGCAAGTGATCAGCACCATTTCCACCCCTGAGAGAGGAGGTGACATTGAATCCCATTAAGCAAGGAGGAATTGCATTGGATTCTTTGTTTGGACACTATACGCACAGGTCTAAATCGTGAGGAAGATTTGACATCCTTGATTTAAAATGAAATCTCCTCATACCGAAACCATATGGACCTTCAAATCTTGTTGCCTTTCTTTTTTTTTACAATATACTCATGATTTTGTTTCACTGTCTTGAATTTTTAATTGTACTGTTCCGAGTATTTTGGTGTAAGTGTACTTATGTCGTTTTATTTTGAGGTTTGTAAATGTCTTTTAAACCATTCCAAAAAGATGCCCTCTACTCCTCCCTTTTCTGTCCCTGTGCCTAGTCCATCTTTAGTTTCTTTATTTTCAGTTCTTGGTCCTCTTCTCTTTCTATCACCTTCATTAACCAGCATGCTGCCCTCTCTCACTTCCCTATGAGAACTCATTGTCCCGTAAGGACTCCCTGCTGCCAGTTAGTGCTATCAATGGAGCTCCATTTTTTGGCTGATTTGAGCACAGTTAAGGAACCTTGAGACCCAGACCACATGTGTGCTTCACACTCTGGGCTGATTTGAGCCTCCCATGTGTATCTAGCTTATTTCCAGCTCTGGTCAGTTCCTTTCAGACTACTGCACACATGCTTCTTCACCAGTATTACCCTTTTCAAGTGTTTTAAGTGGCTACTCTTTCAATTTCTTTTTATGTGGGCCATTCCTGGCCACCTTCTCCCTGAGGTGGTCACCCGGGACCCTCTCCTTTAGCAAGTGCATTACCTTTCATATTGTATTTCATGAGTATTGCCTATATCTTGTACTGGACAGCTTTTCTTTTTCTTAGCCTCTCTCTGCTCACCCTTTCTCTATTATTGCTTCAGCTCTCTCGGGCTCGTTTTATACCTCTGAGTCCTGATGATGATCAGACAATTTTTATTGGCACCAAAACACTATTGAATTTAAAAACACAGACCCTAAATGATTGTTGAGAATTTGCTGTAAAGGGCCATGCTGTTCTTGTGTTTGTTGATACACTTGTTGATCATGATTTATCACTTGAGTGTATCACCTCAAAAGAAAGCGTCAAGCACGTTTATTTTGCACCAATATTCATTGCGCAGCTATGTGTCTGGAATGGTTTTTTCTAAACTCCTTTGAATAAATGTTATTCCCCATTTGGTTCTTTGCATCTAAGGTATTGTACTAGGGACCATTGCGTGTTTTGTTATAGTTATTACCCCAAGTCCCCAGTGATCCTTGGGTCTCCCTTGTTGAAATGTTATTTCTAAATCAGCCTGAAGCATCTTTGAAATTGAAGCAAGCACAAGGAGATGATGGACGGATCGCTGAAACTTTTCAGACAGTCACAGACCTGGTTTGAATCCATCATCGTTCTTTAGCTCACTTCGCCATCCCAGTTCAGATACAGCTATATGCAAATCAGTCTTGACCCTGTGCCTCCTGAGAACAGTCCAGCCCGAACCACCAAGCCAACAACCTTGTGTTAGCATCTTTGAAATTGTAACCAATCTTTGAATGTCCTTATACCATTCGTTAGATACCTCTCTCAATTTTAGAAAATTTGTCGTAAAGTCAAAGAGATCTCCCCTATTCCAAGGCACATGCACATCACTTTCTCCATGCATTTGTCTTAAAGGAAATTCTGACGACCCATCTTGTACCGATTCAATCATAACAACCTTTGCTGTTTTCCCTGTCTCAATATTTTTCTTTTTAGTATTAAGTTTCTTTTTCAATTTTTCTCTATATTTTCTCAAATCTCTCCAATCCCTAGTGTGCTCAGCTTAGTCTTTAATGTGAATCCGCAAAGTTGCTAGACCCATCTTGCTATTTCTTCTTTTATTTTTATTTTTATTTTTGTGTTTTATAGAGCGCGAACTTGACCCGTTAGGGTATCAGAGCGCTTTACAGGAAACATAGAAATGTACAATAGGCTTGGAATCACAATAATATACAAAAGGTAAAAGAGGGCAGGGTGCAGGATATATGAAAGATGGTGGACACGAATGTACGGTTTGCGTTTTATAGTTGCTCGAAACGAGTCCCCAGGTTTCTAGGAGAGGTGACTAGTTAATCTAGTTAATTCTTCATTCGTATCCATTCTGTAATTTGTCTGTATATCCTTTATCTTATTTATTGCAACCTCATGTTCTCCAGCTAAATCCTCAAGATTATTATGTGCTCCATTCACACGCCTCACTGCTTCTCTGATGAGGCGGTATCTCCTTTCATCCACATAATATGATATTAGTCTGTTTTAATAAGTTTTTTTTTTATTTCTCCAAATTTATCATTTAAGATTGTAATATTAATCTCTCTCTCTTTAGGAAGTGCAGTAGGCACAGTAAAGACAGGAGCAGACATAGTGGTAGGTACAGCATCAGAGACAGTAGTATCTCTACTAGTACTAGGCAAAGTTGTCAATGTACTCTCCGGCAGAGCACTCGTAGTCGTACTTGCACATGTTACTGCAAGCGCCATCTGTCCCTGTGTACTTGTACCTAGTTTATCCCCTGCACTTATATCAGGTACAAGTGGTCTCTGTGCCTGTATACCATCTGTATATGGAGGGGGTCTTGAATTCAAAAGGTAATTTAAGAAGTTATCCTGCACATCTGAATTGTTGTTTTCTCCATCACCTTCTGTCTCGTTGGTTTACTTTGTGTCTGACTTGTTAACTATTACAGGAAAAACTGTCACTCCTTCCACCACATTCTCCCTCCAAAACCTCTCCTAATTAACCCATTTGGTTTCTAACCACTGTCTCAATGAGTCCTTAAACTTTTTCTCCATTTTCTTTCTTTCCTTCTCTATGGCCATTCTATTCCATGTATTTAATGCTTCAAATAATGGAGGAATAGGTAGCGGCTTTTCATAATTCATTGCCTGTCTCAAGAAATCTAGCGTTCTAATATTAAAAGTACCCTCTAAAGGAAATTGAAGATCCTTGTCACCAGAAGTATACTAATGCTAGTCTTGAATCCACGTACAGAGCCAAACATCTGTCAACCTTTCATACGTGTGAACCCTCTGGAGGAATCTTCTGTCTGTCCAAAGCAGGTACACTAGGGGCTTTAGGCTTTTTCAACACAGCACCCATTATTTTTACTTCAAAATAATCCAAAAACCTCACAAAATGATCAAACAAACAACAACCAATCCCAGTCCGGCTAAGCTAAAGATTAACCAATCACAGTGCAACTCCAGCGGCAACCAACCAATGACAGCATGACTCAGTAGTGACTTCTCACCAATCCCAGTGTAACTCCTCAGCTTGCTAACTATTCGCAGCACATATTTTCAGTGAATGTAAAACAATACACAGACCGGCAGAAGGGACTTTACCACAAATGCACAACTATTAAATTAATAAAATCTTGTCTGCTCAACCTAAACAGGAGGAAAAATCAGCAAGTTAGGTAAAACAAATCTTGCAATAAATAAGAACAAGGCTAGTACCTTTGCGGCACTTGTCAAACAGAATTCACACTAAAGCAGACTCCGCCTAGCAACAATCCACCTCTGGTTTATGTACTAACTCCAGTGCACCAAAGAACAAATAACACCAATCCAAATTAGACACACAGTACCTAGAAAGAAACTTGTTAATTCAGAAAATTCTATATCTCTGTAATGCAGCACCTCGCAAATCACACTTCCTCTTTGCAGACAAGTTCAACAACTTCAACAATAATATCTTGAGATGTTGGGTTATGACAAATCCGATTACCTGATCAGCAAATAATGCAACCCAAACTTTTTTTAAGTAAATCACTAATATGACAAGTACATCACAATCACAGTAATCAAACCACCAACTAAGCCAAGAATAAGTTACGCATAACCAAAATTCTCACATGCAGCGTAAGACCTTGTCAATCAACACAAACCACATCTCAACTACACAGCCCACAATGCATCACTAGCACACTAAACACCCTCAATCTCAAGAATCATTCCACCCAACTAATACTCACAATCTTTTTTGCTCCGGCACAGCTCTGCATCAGTGTCAAGAACCGTTTTCTGCTACCAAACTTTTGTGGGTGTTGTGCACCCATAAAATCATACACCTCAAAAATCACCTCAATAGCTCACCCATGAGTGGGTGGATCAGGGCCAGTGTTAAATATCAATTTCATGATGCAATGTGTCCCAAAATAAGGTACAAATCAGCATATCAAAAATCACAGTCAAGTAAGAAAAAACTGACTCAATAAGTGAATTCTAGGGATAAATTAGGAATTTATAAAGATTTATAACAAAAATTCAATAGGTACAATGCAAAGATAATAAATTGCTGGTGCAGTCAAATCAAATCAAATCAAATCAAGCTTTATTCGGCACATACAAAATGTCCATAAAAGCATACTATAATATAAGATAAAAATACATTTATGTACAATTGTTTCAATATAAGATAAAAAATACATTTATATACAATTGTTTCAAGGGTTACTTTTTTAATTTTTAAAAAATAAAGACCTTATCCTCTTATACATTACAAGGAAATCTTCTAACAAGTAAAATCTAATCTATTTCATAATTCAAATTTTCTAAATATGCAAGATCCTTCCTTTGTTTAATGGCCAATAATATAAAGCAAATTACCGCATTACAAGTTAATACATTCTCCAAATTTCGAATATAATTAAAAGCAACTTTAAAGGAATACAGACTATTTGTTTTAAAAATAGGTCGTAAAAAAGCTTTTCTAATATCATTATAAAAATTACAAAAAAGTAAAAAGTGAAGAGTACTCTGTAGAGACCTACCATCACACGGGCATTTTGGTAAATTAGCGCACCACTTGACCCTCTTGGGAAATGCAAAATGATAGTGGAGCGTATTCATCCATAATCTGGTTAAATAAAATCTATGTTGTACATCAGTTATAAAAATAAGATATGGCTGAATACCCGTTGATATTGGCCCTTCAAGATAAAAAGATATACATGGTTTAGTACTCGAGACGACATCCCTTGATGAAGTCCGAACGTTGAGGAGCCTCATTTTTAGTTCTTTTTTACTCAAGTTTTGTATGTCTTCAGGGTTCTTCAGATTCACATCCAAATTACATTCATTTAAAAGACCGCAGATATAGCTTAACCATGTTATTTTCTTACAATGGTCTTGGGTCAGACAATCCAATATAATATCCCTCGTAAAATGTGTCTCTTCCCTAGTCCAAATGCGGTGCCACAAAGTTAGGGCGGCTATGCTAATCAGATCGTGAATATATGGAGTGCCAGTCTCCCTATGTAATATAATAGTGGCTGTGGAAGCTGGTACGGCTAGCAATCTTCTTAAAAATTATTTTCCAGGGTTTGTAACTGGGAAGTATCTGCCAAGCCCCACAGGGCTCCCCCGTAACAGCTCCCGGTAATGCACTTTGCCCCATATAATTTTAGAATTTCCCGAACTGGTTTTTTACCAATTTTTTGGGAAAATCTAAAAATGGCCTCAACCGATTTCACAAATTTCAATTTACATAGATTTATGTGTGCGCTCCACGTGCCCTTACTATTAAAAAGGATCCCCAGATATGAAAAAGAAAAGGTCCTCTCTATCAGTATACCATCGATAAAATGTGATTTATTCTTAGTATTCCTTTTCCCGCATGACATGACTAGGGTTTTACTCAAATTGATTTTTAAATGCTTTTCCGTCATAAAGTTAGTAAAATTATCCATCAATAATTGTAGGCCGTTTGCCGTCCTAGAAATTAGGACAGCATCATCGGCATACAATAATAATGGGGTGACCCGCTTACCAACCTTAGGGGCATCGACTCTTAAATTCTGTAATAACGAGTCAACCCCGTTAATGTAAAGCGAAAATAAAAGAGGCGCAAGAGTACAGCCCTGTCTTATCCCGCGTGTGATGCTAAAGTGCTTTGTGCATTCCCCATTTTCCCAGAAGCGTATCTTCGAGGACAAATGTGCATAAATTTGTGATAAAAAACTAATAATATCCTGTGGGGCGCCCATCCCTTCAAGCGTCTGCCATAACTTTGAATGATTTACCAAATCAAAGGCGCTTGACAAATCAACAAAACAAAGGTGAAGAGAGCCATCCCTTGCGAGGGTGTATTTTCCTATCAGCAGCTCAAGATTCAGGCACTGCTCAATCGTTCCGATGCCCCTTCTAAAGCCATACTGTGCTACAGATAATATGTTTTTTTCTTTTACCCAGTGTTCCAGTCTGGCCAGCATCATTCTGCCCGTTACCTTGGATGTTGAATCGAGAAGAGAAATTGGGAGATAGCAGCTCGCGCTACTTCTATCGCCCTTTTTAAATATAGGGACTATCACGCTCTCATCCCAGGTTGCAGGTATCACCCCATTAATTGTTGCATTAAAAAATGTATGTAAGATGGGCACCCAAAAATCCATGTTGTGTTTAAAAACGTCAATTGGGACCCCATCCGGGCCAGCCGCTTTCCCACTAGAACTATTCATAAGAGCTGATCTAATCTCCTCATGACTTATACTTTCTGGTTTGATATTATTTAATAAGATGATACTATTATTCTCAACTATTGTAATACACTGACGTGTCACATTAAAAATAGCTTCAAAATGGGATAGCCACTCTTCAGGAGTCACTACTGTATCAACTTTAGCAGACGGGGCATCTTTAAAAAGTGGCTGATCCAAAGTTTTCCCAAAAAGTATCGAATCTTTGGTCTCGGCAGCTTTAATCAAATTGTCCCACGCGTTATCTCTAATCTCCGTTTTTCTTTGATTTAACGCTTGTTTATATAATTTCCGCAGGGTGCTAATATCGTCCCTATTCCGGGGAATAGCTTTTAAAGCTACTTTTAAATCCCTATTTAGGGGCCGATTCCGATTCAGGCTGGAAATCACTCCGACCGAGCCGGACCCGGAGAGATTTCCGACCGAATCGGACTCTGGCAGTCCGACCGAACGAGTACGATGCGCACGCATGCAATCGGACTCGAGTTGGTCGGACTCCCATTGAAGTCAATGGGAGCCGGACGTACAACGCGTACGCAGGCTCCCATTGACTCAATGGGTGCGAGGCGAACAAGGGCGCCCCCTACAGCGGGTACGCCTCGATGCAACTCGCGGCATACATGCACAGGTAGGGGGGACCCATGGGTCCCCCTTGTGTGCGACTCGCGCGGCTACGCGTACAGGGGGGTCCGACACGGACCCCCAAAGTCCGGCTCCGACTGCTCTTTCGAGCCGGACGGCGCGAGTCGTTCGGACTGCTCGCGGTGCGCATCGTACTTGCCCGGCCGGGGAACGTCTCCATTGCGCGGTGCGGGTCGTGTCCGTGCGAGTCGGTCAGAGCGGTTCGGACCCGCATACGAGTCGGTCGGCGATTTCGCGTGCGCTCGCATCGTACTCGCTCGGCCGGACGCACGTACGAATCAGTCGGGAAAGAGGGCTCCGAATCGGATCCGGTTAAGCCGAATCCGATTCGGTGCCCTACCGGCCGAGATCGGAATCGGCCCCTTAGTCTGGAGCACTGCTGGTTAAACCATCTTGGGCAATATACCCTGTTTGTCCTAGGCTTGCGTTTCAAATTTCCGGCAATTGCAGCCGAGATATTTAAAAAGGCCATAACTATGTCAGTGCTACTAGAAGAATTGTCTAAACAGGTTGCTATATGATGATTATTTTTTTGGACTATCCTTTCTGAAAAAACATTTGGATCGACTCCCGCCCATTTAATAGAAATCCCATTTTCACCCTGTGTCTTTACTTCAGCAGCATGAACACACGGTTCATCTATTTTGAAAAGTGAAGATTTTAATATTAATAACAAAGGATGATGGTCACTTAGTAAGCTGGGGTGTACACTACATTTATGAACAAGAGGCCTACAATTTCTTGAAATAATAAAATTCTCAATACATGAGGATGACCTTGCTCCCTCAAATGTATAGGTAATACACTTTCCCTCTCGGGCGTTCTCTTGGGCGTCCATCTCCATAATTTCCAGATTATACTTAAACATAACATAATTTATAATTTCCCCATAGTTATTATGTGGGAAATGTGAAGGGTTATCGCCCAATTCATCCTCATATCCGCATTGGATCCCTGATATAAATTTACAAAGTTCGATATTAAAATCACCTGCCCAGATTAAAAAGCAATCGGTCCCTGCACTCTTTATAAAGTTAGCTAACTCTTCATCTAATAATGTAATGATCTCATGTCTTGAACCATTAAAAATGTTATTATAAAAATTGATCACTATCATATCCTGTTTTCCTTTAACTGAAAGAAGTAAAAACTGAAAATGTTGTGATTTATTATATGTTTTTTTTTAGAATCAAGGGAGAGGATACTGATATTAATACTGCCAAACCTCCACTAGCTCTCCCTGCCTTTGAAGGGATCGCATTAGTAAAAATTGTCTTAAACCCATTAATAAAAAAAAAATCTGTAAGCCATGTTTCTTGTATTAGTACCTAGTCGCAATTTTGTATACTTTTAAGCCAAGAAATATCACACAGTTTACTCCTTACTCCTGCAACATTCCATGTCATGATATGTAATGATTCCTGCAATGTATAGCTAGGAGAGTTACAATCAGCCACACTGATAGGCGGGGTGATTTCATTTCTAAAGTTTTGTGTCTCAAATTCTACAAAAGTTATACTATCAGTATTGCTGGTGGTATTAACAATACCTTCACACGTTTGTTCCTGGTCCATATAAACTGTTTCTTTCGAAATATTAACATGAGCTCTTACATCATAATCATCTTGTACAACAGCTTTTGGGCATACTATGTTTCGTTCCAGTCAATCCACCTCACTACACCTCCTAAGTGGTTCAAACCTATTTAACATAGACGGTATCATGTAATGAGTTTGATTACTGGTACTAGCTTGGGCTCGACCGAGGGGTGAATCCTTTCTGGATCTGTAAAAATATCCCAGGGGTAATGCAGCAATGTTTCCTTCATTACTATTAAATTGTCGATCCTGGTTGGCTGTAACCTCTTCCAATAATGAGCCCACCACATAGGGCTGACGAAAATTTACAATTACACAATCCCCCTCGCACATTTTTACGGATTTGCCCACCCAACTGACTCTTCTTACCATGATAATTTCATGTAATAAACACCCAATACTACAAGTCGTGTTCACAGAGAACCAATAAATCACCCTATTTTTCAAGGAGTCCCAAGTTTCAATAGTGTTTCCAGACAATTTAGGTAAATTTTTTAGGACGATCACATATGGAGTAGCTTGTGGGGGTAAACTTAAAGAGACATCCCGTTGCCTACCAAGTTGAACTTGACCTCCGTTCTTCTCGTTACCATTCCCTATGGTTCCCCCAGGATTTTGTGTAGGTAAAACGTGTGCTTCCTTCCCGTTTGTATCAATAAGTGGCAAGGCACAGACCCTTTCTGCATTATTCGTACTGTTCGTATTATTTGAACCGACGTGTGCATCACTTCTATTATTTAAATTTACATTCTGTGGCTTATTTGATACAGTTGGCAGCTGAAGAGCAGTAACCAGTTCCAATAACTTTGCAATGTCCTTTTGCACCGTTTTTATTTCAGTCATGACCCGCCTCTCGATGGTATCAATTTTCCCATGCAATTTTTTAAAGAGAGTGTCTATGGCATGTTTATCGTTCAGTGATTCTACAGGCTTGAGTCCTTGTCCGTTGCCAGCTAATTTTGTAGATTTTCCCTTTTTTTGTGCAGCTCTTAATGGGCTAAGCCTCCTTGATGCTAGGCTTTGTTTACATTTTTTTGCTGGTGGCTAGTCTGATTCTGGTGTGTCTGAAACATTAGTAATTTCAAGGGGAATAGTTGACGCACAAGGCCCTAGTTTAATCGATTGATCAGATTTGGTATTCTTAGGGGTGTTGTTTACAGTACTGCTGTTTAACTGCTCCTGGGGGGTGATATCGGGACTGAGAGTATTACTTCCACCATGCACTTCCACCAAAGACTTGGCCCCCCTTTGAGCAGCATCTAAAGCAGTTTTAGCGGCTACCAGCTGTTCCTCCACTTGCACAATCTCATTATTTATTATGCCCATAGCACTTTTCAGATAGTTGGTAATCGGTGCAGTGTTTTCCACAGTCTTTTTTTTACATATTGCCAATTTCCTCTTCCCCATTTTCGAATGGCACCACAAATTTCTTACAGCAATGAATTATTATCGATATTCTGCTTACCCACTTTCCATAGATCAGCACTTACTGCAGCCAGAAGGGGGGTGGCCCGACCCGGCCTCTCTCGGTCTCGAACGGGCTCAAACGGGCCAGCCCTTGGCCCGGGCTTCGCCCGGCGCGCCCGCTCGCGTCCCGCGTAGCGGGTGTCCTGAGCTCACTATATGGGCCGACTGTCGCGGTGGGCGTGACGCGTGCGGCTCCTGCTATAGCTCGCGCTGTGTCCTGGGTTTTCGAGTCCGACTTTGGCAGCAGAGATTCGGCAGAGATTTCAGGCTGGTGCAGTCATTTTCAGTAAAATGCATACAATCGTTTTCATGAAGACTCCCAATAAAAGCACAATACAGAATAACAGGCAAAATCAATAAAAGGCAAAGTCTCAAAAGAGCAGCAAAATCAGTAAAAAAATCGGATAGCATTGTTATCAGCATAAGAAAGGTCTCTAGCTCACCCCAAAATATGAGAGTTTATATAAAAAATGTCCCCAAAGCCAATCATGGAAAGTGCAGAACCATCATGGTATGAGTAAAAGAAATGTATTTTCAACAAATCCAATATAAGACTTTAGAATCGTCAGAGAGCTGTACCACCTAAGCACTAATCCACGACATGAATATTGATTCAGCCCTCTTTGATCTAACATCATCCGGAGATATCAGCACAAACTAGTTACATAAACTACAGTGAACGATTGGGAATGAATGCAACACTGCGTGCAGGCAGAAGAACATTGGAGGAAAGATGCAATACTGAGCCCATGCTAGAGAGTCTTCTTCAAGAACAGTGTCATTCAGAAATAAACAAACAAGACTTGCTTGACTAAGCACAGCAGAGATAATAGCCAGAGCATGAACATGATGAGACATCCAATTTGAACAAGATGGTGTCGAAGCCTAGCAGAGGCCTAGTTAGCATAAGCCAGGAAAATACACTTTAACAGGTCATATTAACATTCTTCCAAAAGCGATAGCATCATGTCAGTATATACATGAAATTTCCAAAGTAAAATATTATTCTTTATGTTGTTAATACTGCACAATTTTGATTAATGCACAAAAGCTTCTACAAATATCTTTCAAATGTCCATTATGCGTCTGAGCTTCTTGTCGCAAAAGGTTTCATGTTTGGTTAGTATTGTCAGGTTTATTTATATGCATGTTTATTTCAATATATAACTCTTGACACTGTTGTTCTTTGCTAGCCTCAAGTTTCACTTCTTTGTATTTTACATCTTTTAAGCCACTTTGTGATTCTCTTATTTTAGGTTGAGCAATGTTTCATTTACTCAATTATAGTGTCAAAATGGCCACAGCTTACTATCTGTTACGATCCTAGCGTCATTTAATGTAGACAATTACATTGGACATCAGTTAATGTAGTAAATTTAACAAAGTACGTAAACCATTGTTTTTAGTGATTAAAAATTGGCAAACCATAATAGAGAAGTACCAAATAACTTACCAAAATACATATGCTGATAAACAACTTCCAGTTGTGTTCCTTCAAGCCACTAGAAGCTCTTTATCTTCGTTCTTATACAAATTTGTTTTGTCACCAAGTGTCAGTGATTTATTAACAAGAGAATATTCTTCCATGACATTAATTTTTCTTTGTAACCTAGTTGGGGTGGCCTAGTAAAAGTGGGTCATCATCATATAACATGTGGCACACATATCTTTTCCAAGCCTTTGTAGAAATTATCTGGATACAGGCGTGCAACGCCCTTTGGGCTAAAAGGGCTTTAGCCCCCCACCCCCCTCCGTCAGGATGTGTCAGATGGGCTGACTGGGCTAGGACTCATGGCCTCTAGGCCAGATGAATCTAAAAGTATTTCTTTGTCCCCGTAAGCACATTTACAGACTTTGAAAGTGCCTGTTTGCTTTTTTTTCATTGCTTTATGTTGCCATTGCTGCCATTATCTTTTCTGTGAATATCGCCACCCCCCTCTCAATGCTGAAGTGCAAAGAGGCTAGGGGACATTTGAAGTAACAGCAGGGGTAAAATAGGCCTACTGCCATTCAGGAACAAACAATATCCATTCAGGAACAAACAACAGGGATGACCATAAACACCTTCACAACAACAAAAGCCATACGTTTCCATCAAACAGCAATTAAAAGATAGGATGTTGTCTTCAAATGGATAATTAGATACATTTTGGTGCATGGACCTGGACATACATTTTAATAGTTGTTTGCATAATTTGCGAAAAGCTCTGAGATCAAGAATAATGTACAGCCCTATTTTACATGCATTGGCAAACCAGGTGGGCGAGCCAATGAATTTGACAGGGAGAGCTGAGCCCAGAAAATGTAGGACACATGAACTGTGCACCAAACACCTTATAAAAATATGATAAAGACACTTCAACGTCTCTAAAAACGTGTTTGCTTTCCTTTAACACGTGGAAGAGTTTCAACTTAGTACATGGGATTATATAATTGCATTGAGAGACATTTATTAACAAGCATTGGTAAATGCATTAGGTTTCACCTATGGTATTAATGATTAGCTGTTTTTTGTTGTAAATTGTAGCTTGGTAAACAGTTGTGCATTATAATTTACAGAAACTATAAAGCGGTGTCAGAGCCTTTACATGCCACATATACTACACAGATGCAATGGCTCACGCAAGTGTCTTGGTCAATATACTTGAAATGTTACGGAAGACAATGAGGGTAACAAGGTGTTACATTTTAAGAGTATTTGCTCTGAAGGAACATTGAAAACTTTCAGAACACAGTGGTTGGAGTTGTCTGTACAAAGAAGTACATAGTACTACAAAGGCACCCTTTGCAGCAACCTTAGAATAGTAAAAGGTTGAGGCAATAGGATGATTCTTGCAGTGTGCAGGCAGCTGGTTGATGCCAGTTCATACATCACTGTGCTATATTACAAAGATTGTAACTTCTGACATTTAGGTGACAGAAGGATGTATGTAACAAAAATAGTAACGCTATCTGTGTAAAGTAAGAAATTGACCTGACCTTTGAACACTGTGGGGCATATATACATACCCTGGCGCATCCCTGCATATCAGCAGGGATGCGCCAGGGAAAATGCGTCACGCAAGTTTACCCTTGCGCCACGTCCGATGCGCCGCATTTACAATGCGGCGCATCGTGGCGCAAGAATAAGCAGATGCGTGACGCATCTGCCGGCGGAAGGTTGGCCCAGTGCTGAAGTCGTGTCGCAAGCGCGACGCAACTCCAGCACTGTTCCAACCTTCCCTATCCCTAACATGGTGCGTCAATCCTTACGCCTGCTTGAAGCAGGCGTAAGGATTTGGCGCACCAGCGTCGGAAAAGTGACTGCGTGAAATCTTGTAGATTTCACTACGTCACTTTTCCGAGGCGTACCTGCGCCGGAACGCCCCCCCATGCGCCGGTACGCCCACATGAAACCTGACGCAGGTTTCATGTGGCGCAGGGGTTTACTACGTGACGCATCTCCCTAGATGCGTCCCGTTGTAAATATAGCGCAACGCGGCGCAAGGTTTGCGTCGCCGCTGCGTCACTTGCATGACGCAACGGCGGCGCAAAAGTGGCGCAAGGGGCTTGTAAATATGCCCCTGTATTTCCAACAGTCACATTAACCCTCTGTGCTATGATGTGTCAAAACTGACTACACTGCACCAAGTTCTCTCCAGCAAGCGCTTTAACCACCAGAGTTGTCTTACCATTATTACACCCTGTAAAATAAATGTATAAGTTGACTTGACGTAGCTCCTCATGACCCCCTTCTGCCTATGCTTTATCCCCCAATTTACCTTATCCCGTTGTACATGTTTGACTTCTAATTAGGACCAAAGTTGGATACATCAGAAATGAGCTATGCGCCGCTTACCTTTTGAGATAGTTTGCGTTGTGGGTCTGGTGCTTCCTAGAAGTGAAGTAAGGCAGCAGCAAGAGCGTGCAACTGAGTAGTAATGCCAAATTACGATAAAAGACCCCAAAGATTGCCATTTATCAATGGAGAGCTCCAGAGGTAAAATATCGTTTTGACTGAAGGGCTGAACATAAAGGCCCTGATTCACAAAGGTGTCCTCATCGAAATGAAACTCACAGCATTGTGAAGCTGTGGTCCTTGGCGCTAGGTGCATGCAAGATGTTTATGATATGAGATAAATATGCATAAAGTGCACATAGTAAGTGTGCACCAAACCTAATATCCAAACTTTTATTAGAACTAAAATTAAAGGATCTCAGGAAAAATGAATATGTTGCTGCCTCGCATAGATCATTTTTCAGTCTATATATATTGAAAAATGGAAGTGTTCTAGTGCGCAGGTGTTGTGACAAAGGCTTTGTAAGCCGAAACGTGTCTGACGCTATACAAGGTTTTGTTCTGCTAGCTGAATAAATTATCGCAGCCCAACTTGGAGTGCCGTTTTGTGATTTGAAGGTCGCAGAAGAATTTTGATATATATATATATATATATAACCCAGACATTATCCTGTTTTAGAGATGATCCATATTATTTACTGGTCAGACGACTTCCCAGATTATCTCACATGTCCATAAACTGATAAATTCAGCTCAGTTTTCTGCTACGTGTCCTATGCGCTGCAAAAATCCCATCAATGCGGGAGCCAAGGCTCATCTAAGGAGATTTTCAGTCAAGTTAAATTGCGAGTAATTTCGTCATTTGAAGATAGTCATTACCTATTCTTTTCTTTGGTACCACATTTAGCATCTCGAAATAACTCAGGATGGGAATTTCTGGGGTGATGGAAGCTCCGCTTCCTATGTTTCAAGAAGGGATTTATGATGGATGCCAGAGGGCAGGGTGTGTGTTTGCGGCTAGACGGAGGAAAAGCCACCAGTGGCCTACATCCCATATTGTAGTTCAGATATTATACCCTAAACATCAGGGCCGGGAGTCAATATGGTATAAATGACTGGCTAGCCCGAGGCAGTGTATCTGGGGTTAAAACACAACATTGATCCGTGTCCCCTTGAAGCCCGGTGAATCAAATATAACTGCTATTTCAGTCAGCAGGGCGCAGGGAGGGCAATGCGTGCATAACCGCTGTAGTCCTGGAAGCCCAGGATTGCAGGAGGAAACCACATCAAGAGGTACTCTAATTCGCCTAATTAGCTCCTTCTGACTAGCAGATTTTTGTGTTTCAGCAGTAACTTTCATTGCAATGGAGAGTTTTAAAAAGCAATATTGTTGCATTGCCTCAAGTGTCTCTCTGGCAGCGCCACTGTATGCAAAGTCCGGGGACAGGGCTCAAGGCTGAAAGCGAGGCGTGGAAAACAATGCGTTCCAAGCCTTGTGGAAAAAAAATGAAAGTTTCCAAAACAAGAGCTGTGCTGGCAAAGTTACGGGGAGATAGGAAAGAATGATGTATGTCTCTCTGGCGGCACCACTGCATGCAAAACCCGGGGGCAGGGATCAGGGCTGAAGGCGAGGCTTGGAGAATGATGCGTTCCAAGCCTTGTGGAAGAAAAATGAAAGTTACAGCATAGAATGAATCAAAAAGAAGAGAAACAAATGAAAGATACCGAATGGGACCGGACAGCGAACAAAAATGTTTAGGCCTCCTAACAGAAATGCCAGCAATTGAAAACCACACACAGCACAGGCACTGAACAGACAAAACCTTTATAATAAAGGTTCCAAAAGGCGGATGAAGCCAGCACTTGGGTCTCGGGACAATGATAAGACAAACACAGAAGAAGAACAACAGGAAATAGTATGCTAGAGCCAATAGAAACGGAGGAAAATTAAGTGCCAAGAACACCTACCAATGAAAAGTGAAGGCAGGATGTTAGTGCCTTTTAAGATTTATATTAAATACAATAGACGCTTGAGCTGTGCAGACGAAACCTAAAAATTACATCTTTTAAACATTAACTTAAAAATATTCATGTCCCACTCCTCTTCAATCTTGACAACAATGCCATTAGGGGATTAAGAGGCAAGTCACTTGTCATGTTCACCCTATATGTAGCATAGATTATTACATGGAGCAACATTATAGTCTGTTTAAAGTAGATACAAGGAAGTGCTCATAAAGCACACACCCTGAACTTACGTATTTCACGATGCTCTCAAATGAAATGAGGAAAACACTATTTGGTTAAGGCTGGAAGTTTTCTCATTTTATATTGCGTCATTCAGCCACTAGATGAGTATCTATTTTCCTCTCCTGTTTTACATCAAAGATTATTTTGTTTATAATTCTTGGTGCCATAGGTTAGAGCACAGGTGGCAGGCAGAAGCCACATTAAAGCTCGGCTTGTTTTGGGCTTGAGGGTCCAAGAGGACCTTGAGCTGAGCCAGAGCAGGGCATTTGGCTTGAGCTTTCAGTTGCTCGCCCAGCTCTATCTGCAAAGCCAATAGGTCTCACCTTTGGAACCAATGCCAATGGTTTCTAACCATGCTGTACAGTATTCCCCATGCTGTGCAGCATGGCTAAAGGAATTACGCTTAAAACAAAAATTTGCAAGAGCAATTGGCTTTGCTAATATGTTTTAGCTGTGTTGTACACCAGCATCACTGCTGTTCAGACTGCCTAAAGGTTCGTGGGTTAGAGGAGACTGGCGTGGAGTGCCATGTCATAGAGTGGAGTTGTGTCATAGAGTGGACTGGTGTAGAGTGTCGTGGAGTGGCGTAGAGTTGAGGGTTGTGGAGTGGCATGGAGTGGAGTGGCATAGAGTGGAGTGGAGTGTCGCAGATTGGAGTAGAGTGGAGTGGTGTACAGTGGAATGGTGTATAGTGGAGGGGCATTGAGTAGAGGGGCATAGAGCAGAGCAGAGTGTCGTAGAAAGAAGTGGCATAGAGTGTTGTAGAGTGGAGTGAGATAGAGTGGAGCTATGCCACAGAGTGTTGTAGAGTACAGTGGAGCGGCATAGAGGGAGTTGAGTAGAGTGTCATGGAGTGGAGTGGCATAGAGTGGAGTAGAGTGGTGTGGAGGGGTGTAGAGTGGAGGATTGTAGAGTGTTGTAAGGTGTTTATTTTTATGAATGTGCTTATTTCATTGTCCATTCAATTTGTATATATTTAGTTGCCTTCTTTAAAAGTGATGTTGCGTGAATATTGTATGAATATACATATCTTTAGCCTCACTTACAGAACTTGAAATAGTGATGGCTTTCTGGAGTACTGCATACTTCATGTCTTTTGTACAATGACAATGAATGAGTTTGTTTTTCAACACACACTCACAATATGGATAAGCCTTAAATACATGTAATGTTTTCTAAAACAGATGAGGCAATTTCACAATTGTATTTTGGCTATGTGGATTATAGGTTGCTGTGCATGGAGGAGGGGTGATTGCAGGAAGAGGAGGAGGTGCTGGCTGCTGCATCACTGCAGGGTAGACTGCTGATAGCAGTGTTTGGCCTTGCTGTTCCTCTGTAGTAATTGGACTGGCCTATTGGGCACGCTGACACTTCCACATGGGTTGGCTTGAAAGAGCCAGTATGTGAGGTGGATATTTGGTCCCACCACAGCCCACAGGACCAAAAAACGACTCACACACTCTCCTTTTCAACCTGGCCCATTTTGCAGCCAGAGTGCCCAACTGGCCAGATCAACACTGCTCCTCAGTCCTTTTACCCTGCAGGGATCCAGTGTTGTTTTGAAGAATTTGTTCTTCGAGCGTACAAGCGGAGGGTGAGCCTGGCTTTTGCTATCTCTACACTATACCACCATGTTGATGCTGAAATCCTGCTGGAGGCATTCTTTTGCTCCGAAACAGAGCTTGGTGGTGGCATAATGCCATGTAGAGGTAACACCCCAACACACAACGAAGGTATATGACTCATGATCCCAAATTGCAACTGCAGTGTGGTGGCATAAGCACTTGCTTTTCCATTTGAAGCAGCAAATTTTGCAGTGCCTATTTGGAGATCCTGGGCAGCATTACTCCGATTGTATCATTTTTTGTTGGGTGCCTCTATCACACTGATAGCTGGTAACATATTTGCATTATCTCGATTTCAATGTCTCACTGCTGTAGTTTGTTTCCCATACTTCTGGTCTTATGCCTGAGACTGTGCTGACTCCTTATCGATTTCACTTTGGTGGAGTGGTTGTGCGTGGCTGCAAGCTGCCGGTTCCATGGATCTTGCCAGAGTTTGTGTTTTGGGGTGCCTTATACATCTTGGACTGCAATGACTGCCTTGTCTTTTTCATCTTCTTTCATCTAGTTCAACTCCTTGCCCACATTGAGGAACTTGTGCTGGTTGTAGAGCACTTACCATCTGCTATCTCTTGGAGGCTTCTGCTTCAATCTTCTTGCTCACTCTGAGCCTGCTGCCTTTGGGCTATGACTGTCTTTAACACTTTGACTGTGTACCATTTAGTCTTCTGATGGATATCTTATGCTTTAATCTATTAGGATTTGCCCCTCCTTCAGTGCAAAAATCAGTCATACAACAGGGTTTTGAATAGGCTATAGCTTTTGAGATCTCTATAAAGTGTGTTGCTCTAATTGATACTAGTGCATATCGTATTTCCGCCATGTCCCTCACGCCTGCTCTCAAGGTGAAAGTGAAGTGTTTTCTAGTGTTGACACAGGGATGTGACTCAAGTCATAGTTCCAAACAAAACTCAAGTTTTTAACACTGTCCTTATGTTTGATGGAAACTCCCAAAATAGTTGGCATTTGCAGATAAAATATTTTTAAAAAGTAACCTCCATTTTGTCTGTGTTCAAATTCAGCACACTATTTCCGAGCGAGTCAGAAATTGTGCATACACTTGATATGTTATTACATTCATCCGGTGGCCATTGATCTGAAGATTGAATAGCATGTTGTCAGCGTTTGGTAGTTATGTTGCATATTTGTGTGTCTCTTTAAACCCCCTTAAGGTCACCTAAATTTGCTGAAGGAGTAGGAGATAGAAAAGAGGGAGATGGAGAAAAGAACGCAGAACACAAGGAATAGGAAATGAGGAAGGAGAAGGTTGGATACAGTAAGTATGTTCTAAGACATTATTATCTCACTGGGAAGAACAACATTGCTTTATAGGTAACTGGTTTTAGCCATCTGACCAACAGGTTAGGAAAAAAGGAAAAAAGAAATTCTGGGTGGCAAGAGGGATCAGGAGAGGGAAGAAGGTCATTGTCATAGCCCTGAAGAAATGGTGTTGTCATGCTTTGAAGTGGCACTGAGAAGAATCAGGGGGTAACAGCATACAAATCATTGTATACAGTTCAAGCATTACTGAGGCATGTCAGAGAGAGTTCCATGGAGGCAGTAGATCACCATAGTGGCATAGTCATGCCTCTCATGAGCCTTCCTCCAGCAATTATATTTAGCTGTGTGCCTTGTCTGCTTGGGAAGGATTGGAGGGAGAGCATGTCTTGTGAGCGGACAGAAACCACTAGGGTTATAGGTTTTGAAATCGTAATAGCAGTGTAAGGGGTAAGGAGGGAGAGAGGTAGGTTAGAATATGGGCAGTTCATGAAATTTATAATTCCAAGCAGAGGTGTTTGCTGTCATGAAATAACTGCTTCCTGCTCAGTAACAGCATTATTCTACATCAGAAAATCAAACAGGGGTGGGATTAAATTTACAAGACCAACTGATCAAATCAATTTCCTGTTTAAGGCAAACCAGTAAACACTACAATGTTGGCAAATCAGTCTTTTTTGGACACTTTGATTTTTCCGATTTATCTCAATCAAATTGTTTTCAATGTTTCTGATTTAGCCCCATCACTCCTGTTAGAAGCCACTCTGATGTCTGTTCCATTCTTTTTGGAAGTTATTACACTGCTATTAAGCATTCATCCTCTGTGCCCTTAAAGTCTTAATTAATGATTCTTTTCCAGACACAAGAATTCTACAATGTATGTTAGCAATCCACAGACTTTAAGTTGTACCAAGTAATCTTCATGCATGGTTGCCAAATATTGGAACCAAATGTCTTAATATTTAAAAAAAAACGTTTCCTTTGCTAGTGGTCTTAAGTATAGTGCTAGTTTAAGAATCAGTTATGTGCTGCACTTCAGTAAAATGCTAGTGGCAGTGGAAGTGACATCATACACCATTTGACCACCAATCCCATCACATGGTTGACCCCTTGATCTATCCTTAACCATTCAGGAAGCTCCTGTTTACAACCCAGAGGCTAGCTGGAGGTAACAAGCAGTAAATAAAGAAAGAAAACAGGAATTTTAGACCTATATTCACTTTTCTACCCTACCACTACCTTCATGACTTCTGAGACCATGGTTATCAAGGACAGTATCCAATGACATGCCAGTTGTAGCAGCCTCTAGTTCTGGTTACCCCAGATCAAGGTCAATGTGTGCTGTGAGGGCACCATACATATTCTCACTTTGTGATGAGTTTCTGTGAGTTTTGTGTTATTATTGCGAACTTCTTTCCAAATGAGGGTTGTATTTCAGACTATAATAGTGACCAAGCCAGTCAAAACCATGAATATATGATGGTAGATTGAACTAAGGGTTTTTTATGTAGTACTAAGAAGTACAGCTTCAACTTCAATGTGCAATGTAGCATGGACATCAAGGATATTTCCTCCTCACAGCAAGAGAGTTGTCTCATGTACAAACATCTTACCATGCAAACAATGTATAGCTTTTGTGTGCTGGGAAATACAGTATGAACAAAACAGTACGTTATGAAATATTTTTATACTGCACCTTTTGCTACCGATATTTGAAACATTATTTTGGAGGAGGATAACAAAATATCTCAAATAAAGTAGTTTTTTTGGAACTTGAGACAAATGCAACTGGCCCCAGACAAAACCTGACATTTTAAGTCTTAAACGGTCTGTTGGCCAAATGTGTATTAAATGTGACATTTTCCATTCATTCTGTCTAAGCTCCTTCAGGAAAACCCTTAAATAGCATAAAGAATGTTTAGCTCACACCAATGTTAGAAGTCTGTTGTGATTTTTAATTCATCTTTGACCACACATTGCTCAGAAAAAGGACTCTTATTATGCAATGTACCACAACAGTGAAAGGAGCCACCTCGAGTAATTTTCACTCTGGTTCTAAACATTGTTCAGACTCTACTGTTCAAAGTGTTAGCCCCTAGCTTCCCCCTCTTAAAAGTTGGGTCTAGTTGCGCCCCTGTCTGGATACATCAGTTTGCCTGGTAGGTAGGCTAAAAAGTGGCAAATTAAAACATGTCCCTGTTTGAGCCCATTACTCACTTCAGTCTTTTCAACCTCCCGTTCGTAGGACACCTCAACTTGAGCCTGGATTTCAAAATGAAGCAATAGAATAACTGATAATAGCGTGGGACAAACTTTTAACTCCAGAACTTTTACAACAGAGTCTATCTAACCAACAACTCATTAACTGCTCTGATGTGTGCAAAGCAACCATTTCACCCACTTTGTGGTCCTTCGAGCAACTGCCACGCCTACACCCCCCAACGAGGTCAGACAGTGGTCCATAGTAGGATTATGAATATATAAATTGACTGACCTCTGAATTATTCGATTAGTTTCCTCAGTCAGAATTTTTGAATTTATAGCTATTTTTCTATCTGTTTTTCAATGTAACCTTTGCACTAGCAATCCTCCTTTTCAATGCATTCATTCATTTTTTCAATCTTTTTACTTAAACGTTTGTTGTAGTGAAACTTTTTTGCAGTTCTACTCTCCTATCCGTTCTTTTTAAATGTTTTTTTTGTGGCATTCCACTCTAGGATCCTGTTTGGTAAATCCGCACAGTAGCTATGATCACAAATTGATCTTTCCTCGGCGTGTCGACTCATTATTTGACTCCACGACGGCCCACAGGATAGCAGCAAAGGTTTAATATGAGCAGTCCTCCGTCATGGGGTTTCTATGCCTCGGTTTGCTATTTCAGACAACGCCCTCTTCTCTAATTGCTCTTTTTCAGATACAGGCCAGGTCACTTGCTCCACCCGGGCACTCCTGTTCCACCAAAGTGTACTGCTTAAGAAGAGTCAGTATACCATTCACACGCTGATACATATATTCATTACAGAGTCATTTATTTATTTTCAATAAATCTAATTTAAACCCAGGTTGATCTTAATAAACATAGAGGCTGAAAAGGCTGAATTAAAGGAACACAACGCACAGCTGTTGGTGCGCTTGCTGATTAAGAGCAAGCCCAGGTTCCGACACAGGGGGCAGGGGGGGCATTCCATCAGTCATATAATACAGAAGATTAAGCAACAACATATTGATAGATTTTTCGACCCAACTAGAGCGTGCAAGATATCTACACTGTGCGAAGATGGCGCCGATAAAAACATCTCTCTCCCGCTCGGAATAATTTCCCCGCGTGAGCAGGTGGCGCTTAAGGAAGCTAATGAGGAAAATGAGTTGGCCCGGGTCGGCAGCATCCGACGCCATATCACAGCTGGCCATTCTCAAAGGGACAGAGGCTGAGGCAGACATTTTCAATTACAGTCAAATGTCAAAGCTGCGGTATTGCCGTCACCCAGGCCACTCGCTCCAGGCAGGAAAATGTTTCTTTTTCCTGTTGAAGTGGATATTTCCGCTGCTATACGGCAAAACGTTATCTTGCTAAATGCATCTTTCTTTAGTTTCTTGCAATGGATATCTTTTTCCGCACGCAGCTGAAATATGACAGGTTTGATGTAACGGGGACATTGTTAAGTTCCTCTTACACAGTGATACTCAGCCATTGCATCTGACACTGGTCTATAAATACAATACGAAGAAGCTTCGAGAATCTAAGTGCACAATAATGGACGAAACTGACACGAGACATATATCTAATTTATCATCAGGACAAAATTAGCTCAGTCTTCAGAGCAAACAAACTTCAGTTTTGCGCTCTGTCCAAGGGAGTACATCTATTTTGGATAGCAGCAATAAACTGCAAGACTTCAACGCCATGATTTTTCCGAGACGATTGCAATTTTTTTAGAATGCTGTCAAAAGCATAGAGATCAATATAGTTTGAAGCACAAACCTGAAAATACGGGTCCTTACTTGAATTTTGGATACAATGGATTTATCAGCAGCCGCACAGTACAAAATTCCTAAAGTCAAAGGAAAGACATTCCATGTTCTTATATAGTGTATAAGTTACAGATTTCGCATATAAAATAGAAACACCTTTAGCAAATCAGTTTAAATTGTTTCCTAAACAATATAGGAGGTGCCAGATTCTGAAACTTGCAAGCAGTTATTGATGAAAACCCCTGAAAATGCAGGTTCTGTGCTTCATCAATGCTCTGCTCCTTAAATGGGAATTTGCACTCCACGTGCTAAGAAAACATCTTGGCATGCCTGTATAAGAGTCAATGAACAGATTTTCTTGCCCTTCCTTATAAGAATAAAGATTCAGTAAAACTATCACCTTAAGGTTAATTCTCCACCCCACTTCTCAACATTCTTTAATGGCTGGTTGTATACCTTCTGTTGTAGAGACCCATTGGTTCCCAACTAGGGCAAGATTAATAAACTGCATTTCTACTGTGTAAAATAGTGTTCCAGTAGTACTTCTTACTGCAAAATGTAATTCACAAGCATACAAGTGTAAATGTCCACCTCTCCCATCTTTTTTTGGACAGATTCTTAAACATTTAAGTTGACTACTTAGGGGCCTATTTCGATGTCAGTCGGAATGCCTCAATGTAGGCAGTCGGAATTGAAACCGGCTGTTCAATTCCGGCTGGCTTCCGACGGACTCAAGGCGTTTCTGCCGTTGGGATTACGATGCTCGGTTTCCGACAGGTTTTCCATGCAGGGCTTTCCGACATGGAAAGCCTGTTGGAAAGTGAGTTTGGGGGCCCCTAGCAGGGCCCCCTTCTCCTTGCGACCTCCAGTTGGAGGCCTGCCCCCTGTTGATCCCTGCACCATGTGGCAGGCACCTGACGGTGCTGGGATTAACACAATCTCCCATTCCCCTATGGGAGCTTGTGCTACGTCCGCAGCACAAGCTCCCATAGGGAAATGGAAGTGTGCGACTGCACCCTGTGCGGGCGCATTGTAATTATGGGGTCAGGACTGCCGATTGGAGGTCGGTAGGTCCCGATTCCGCAATGTCTGTCGGAGGCAACTCTGACCGACATCATAATCGGCCCCCTAGTAGTAATTGCGGAAGGGACCAGGGGGAGAGGCTGGAAAAGGGGCATACTTAATGCTAAATGGGAGGTGTTCAGGGAGGAGTAAGGAGGGGTGTAGGAAGGGTAAGGGTGAGGTTTAGGGAGGGATATGCACCACCCACAAAAGAGTAAGCCCATTGCTATTCTCAAACTGTATTTCTAAAGTTACTACAGCCAAAAAGACCGAAAACAGTAGTACATACACTCCAACTCAGAGCTAGAGTAAGTCCAGCACCACACTTGGCCAACCACTGACATTGCAACACCATCCCATGAAAAATAATGAAGGTAAGGACTTAAAATAAACCCCCCCATAGAAAATAATGTTAAGTTAAATATAAATATTTAAACTAGGTAAAGATATACATACATTCAATTTAATATTAAAACATATCTAAAAATACATTAATTGATATCAAACTATAATTACATTTGTATTAATTCTATACATCACTTTTACTAATTTTAAATATGTAACAAAAATATATATGTTTTACTTTTGGTGGAATTTGTTTTTAATTTAAACTTCTGACAATGATTTTAATTAAATTTCATGTAAATACATACATTTTACATTAGAATTAAGTTAATAGTGCTATAGTATTTTAACATTTTTGTTCTACATTTAAAATAAATAATTAAAATTAAACTAATTTAAATTATAATTAAATAAAAAAATATTTTTACAAATTTTGTTCAAGTTTAATAAACTGTTTTTAAAATTTTCCCTATACCTTATGATAGAGTGACCTCTGCCATCGGAGTAGTACAGTAGTAAAGTTACTCAAAAGTATAAACACGCTTATTTAACTTACTCACAAGTGTAATTGACCTTGGTGAATAGGGATGTGTCTCCTATGTAAATACCACAACATACATTAGACTTATTCTTTTGTTTATTTCAGAGTTTTACAAAGCACCACAGAGAGCAATAGCGCGTACCAGGGGGGGTGTTATTACTTATTTATTTAGTCATCTTTTTTTCACAGCATAGACTGCACCAAATGGTGAGAGTGTACTTAATATGTAAATGGAACAGCATAAAACAAGTAGAACAGCACAGCAGTACACAGAACAAGTTAGGCGAAACAGTTGTTAGGTGAAGTACATTCTAAGTAGGATACAACTCATAGTGTAGGAAATTTAGTTATTGGTTGAGGGGAGCCCACTAAGGCAACAACCACAATCATTGTCAGGGCGAACCACAAAATTCAATAAATTCATCTGTGTCTTACCCTCTGGTAGTGTGGCACAAAGCAGTCAGTTTTAACTTAGTGGCAATGTGTAAAGTATTTATGCCGTACACAAACAGTAATGTGAGAACACTGTACAAGAAAAATCCCAAACCAATTTAGAAAAGTAGAGTACATTTTAATAAATAAAATAACTCCAAAATGACAAAAATCCAATCAGTAGAACCAGAACCAGAGATATTCAAACTCACCCTCTCCTAACCCCACATCTGGTTCTGAAAAGTTCTTCCCTTACCCTGCCTGGGGTGACAAGTGTCTGGTGTCAGGTTTTTAGTGTGTGCTAGAGGCAACCCTTTTGAAGTGTGAGTGAGCAGGGTACAGCTCCGCCCCAATCACCCTGGCTGGATCTCCCATCCTGCCCACAGCTAGCCCCTTTTTTGTCACTGTCTGGGAGGAATACACAAACCGCAATAGCAGGGCCATGTCATTGACTCAGGACACTAACCAAAGGCACAAATGATTAGGATAAGAAAATACCAACTTTCTGAAAGTAATATTTTCAGAATTGTGACTTAAAATCCCACTTTACCATTAAAGAGGATTAAAAAAATTACAATTAATTTGAGTCTAAACAACATATATCTACACCCAGTTCAAAGTTAGCACTTAATAAATATAATAAGGTAACCCAGTGAGAGATAGACTACGCAACAGTGAAAAATGACTTTAGGAGGACATGTGAATCTTTATCACATATGTCCTACTTTCTAAATACAGCACACCCTGCCCTATGAGCCTTTAGGGCCTACCTTAGGGGTGACTTATAAGTATTAAAAAGGAAGGCTTAGGCCTGGCAAAAGATGTATTTTGCTAGGTTGAAATAGCAGTTTAAAACTGCACTACAGGCTGCAGTGGCAGGTCTGAGATATGTTTCTAAAGGGCTACTTTAGTGGGTGGCCCAAGGAGTACTACAGGCCCACTTGTAGCATTTAATTTACAGGCATTGGGTACAAGTACTACCATATAATACGGACTTACAAGCAAATTAAATGTGCCAAGCAGGTGTAGGCCAATTTTGCCGTTTTAGGGAGAGAGTACAAGCACTTTGATATTGGTTAGCAGTGGTAAAGTGCACATATTTTCAAAAGCCAAGAAAAACAGGTTCAGCAAAGAAAGACAGAGAAGGTAAACAATTTAGGGTGACCTTACAGAGATAGCCAGGTTTAACAGTCCCTACAGGAATGTTAGTGCCAGTTCAGCTGTGGGGCATTAGTATTAGTTTAATTACTGACGGAATATATTTTTTCAGTAATCTTTTGAAGAATAGTACTGCGGAGAATGGCACTATATATGTCAAATAGCATATTTCACATTTGATTCTTACTAAGCATCGCTGACTTAAGTTTTTCAGGGATGGGTTATATGTGATCAATATTTTTCTTGAGCTAGACCAGTCTCGCTGTTTATGAGAGACTGATTTTAGAGCAGTAAAAGACAACTGAAGGATGCTAGCAAGCAAGTCATTACCACAGTAAACTCCTGCGGTAGAGTTGCCGTTTTGTATTGCCTTTGGGATGATTTCTTTTCTTTAGGGAACAGTTATTGAACTTCAACAGAACACAGGGTGTGATCACAAGTCTTGGCCTTTGAACCCTCTAAATACAAGTGTTCAACAGAAAGTTAGTTTTCATAGTTCGGTCTTTAGGAGGGTATTGTAAAATAAGTGGCTATGTTCTTCTTCCAGACTAAGTTCAATGCATTATAAAGTCTGTAGTGCTAGATGCCCATGAATCAACTTCATAATTGTGCCATTTCAAAACCATTGGAGCTAGGATCAATGTTGGCTCACTGGGGGTTGCCAACAAGGCACATTAAGCCTTTTTTGAGAAAAAAACCACAAAGACTAACATCTTGTATATGTTCTTTCATGGTTTAGTTCTTTCATTACTAATGTGAAATGTAATTGCACTTTCCAGTTTTCAGGCAAATACAATCCCAAAAGAAAAGCAACTGCTTTACATCTGTCTAGATCTTACAACCTATGCAGCATTAAACAAAGTCATTCTGTACAAATGGTATTACAATTCATGAAAACAAATTGTAGCAAGGGTATATAATAGAAGCACTTCCCTCCAAAACGCTCCATAGAGGATTGAAGTCAGAAAATGGTCGAGGTGGGGAGGGCACAAGGAACAGGCAGCTTTCAGCAAAGCCTAGAATATCAACAGCAAACTTGACAAGTGAAAGACACTGCAACATCAACCACTAAATACATGTATGGTGTCAACTCACAAATGCACGAGGTGAACCAGCTTTGCAGTTGTGCGTGTCCTCTGCCCCCGCCAAAAAAATCAAGCTAGACTGAGGTAGGGCCGAAATAAACAGATGTTCATCCTTCCCAGAAACCGATAGGCAGTCATGAAAAGGGACCAGCGGAGGAATTTGAAGCATTCATCCCTAGCAACATCTCAACATTTAATAACTTTGAACCCATGGCCTCGGAGACAGCATAGGTGTTTATCCTACTGCCTCATTATAACTTGCAATTATATTCCTCAAACCCAGAGAAGGGGAAAATCCCAACGAATGAAGATCAGGTATAGAAGAGTGTTCTTTGCTGTCCCTGTGATGGGACACAAGTAGGGATTACTTAGTCCATACCTGTCTAGATACAGGAAGAGAAACCTAAGATTCCTGGGGGGATATTCTCAAGAACGTGTGATAATTATCGCAAAATTAGCTTAACGCAACTTTGCACATCGCAGTCTATCGCGGGAAAATAACGCAGTGTTAACGTTGTATTCTCAACACGGCAGTACCATGCGATAGTCTCACGCCAACGCGTCAAATGACCGCGATAAAATTACAGTGACGGCAAAAAAACACGAAACACGAACGCGAAAAAAGTTGCGATGTGGCCAAGCGCAATAAAAAAATCAGTGATAACCAGCGACAGGCCTACAATTCCCACGTGTCCTGCGGGAAAATGCACTATAAAAGCACCGAAAAACACAAACAAAATAATTCAAACTGCGTAGCACCATGGAGGAAGCCGGAGCAAGTACAGAGGACGACCAGAACCCCACAAGCCCCCAGGAGGACCAGCCTGGGACCTCTGGGTCACGGAAGGGCAAGGAGAAGAAGACGAGGAAGACGAGGTTCAGTCCCCAGGAAAACAGGATCATCATCACGGAGGTGATAGAACACCACCAACAACTGTTCGTCACCTCAAACGTGTTATTGGCAAATAAAAATGCAATATGGCAGTCCATCCTGGACAAGGTGAATTCAGTCAGAGTGAGGAGGAGGACAATTGGAGAGGTCAAGAGGCGCTGGAATGATGCGAATCGCAAAACCAAGAAGAAACTCGCTAACAACCATCAGGCAGCAATGCAGACTGGAGTTGGCAGTCCAGCGGAACACCAGGAGCTGGATGAGATGGAGGAAATGGTGGCCACAGTCATCAGTGGGGAGACGGTGGCAGGAGTTGGGGGTCCGGACACTGCTCGACATGACCTGACACAACAGCACCACGGTGAGTACCGAACAGGGACTGGGGGACGGGGGAGATGGGCACAATGGCACACATGCACAATTAAGTAGAGCACACTGCACACCCACAATGACTCTGGATCATGTCCCTGATCCCCTTGGCACACTGCAGCACACATACAAACAGCAAGTAGGCCCCCCTCTACTATGGGCACAAAGGGGTCCTTCCCCACACAGCACCAATCTCACAACCAACCCATGCACACCTGTTAAAACCAGCAAAGCTGCGTGTCTGTGAGCCACACTGACAATGCAAGTGACACTGCATGACGAACAGCATGGCTGCAGTCCAATTATCATGACATGGTGCACGCCACGACACTGAGGTGGCTGAGTGTGGAACACATCCGTAAAGGAGCAGGTCACACTCTGACACATCCACGTGCACAAACAACCCCTGACGTCAACAACACATCTGCGGATAAACCATACCCAAGAGTCCAAAATCCGAACTAGAGCCAAAATTAGCCAAGTCTGCAACATCTCAGCACTGTAGAAGCACAGAAGTCAAAGGCACACCGCCTCAAAGGGATAAGGGGCAGCAAAATCACAGCTGCAGGAGCGACTATCCCACAATGCAGCACACACACATAGCAATAACAGCACATCATCATTGACGACAAAGTGGTACTAAGTGCAACACTCTCACTACAGAACAGAGGACACAACTGGTTCCGCTTGTGCGTAGAAACTGGCCAATCACATCTGGCATAGCAGGAAACTGTGAGATGATAATGTACGTGTACAACCTCACATCCGTGATGTAGTTCAAATGTCCACTGTCCCGCATCAAATAGTCAGCTCCTCCCAAACAGTCACAAAGTACATTGTCATGAAGTCTGTATGTAAACTTGAACAATGCGTCAACATACATGTCAACACAATGTTAAAATGCATCTCCCCTTCACATTGCAGAGGGACAATCAACACCTCCTGCAGAGCAGACCAGACAACTCATCAGTGATAGTGAAGAGGACCTCCACACCTTCGACACCGACGCCCTACAACAGCTCATGGACAGCTACGGCAACCCACCTCCAGGAGCAGGGCAGCCCAGCTGCATCGAGGAGACCCCACCCCCTGCACAGACCACACAGCAGGAAGTACCCACCAGCACGGCTGGCTCCCAGCACCTCACCGAAGAACACATCGCATTCCAAGGCCATGTGTTAGACTGCCAGAAGGAGGTGGCTGAACAGGTGTGGGTGGGGTTCGACCTCACGGCAGCCAAACTAGAAGACATACGTGGGTGTCTAAGTTCCATCAGGGACCACTTACACTCCTTAACGGACACCCACAGTTCGCTCCATGATGTCCAACAATCCATGCCCGACATCGCTGGAGTCATGACTCTGAGAGGAGAACAACTGTATAGTCAGAGTGGCCTCAGCGATGTCAGCCGAGAGTTGGCACAGATGCTGAGGATAATGGAGAACATGGAGCAGATGCATGCGGAAAGAATGGCTGCCACGGAGGCACACCAGCAAAAAGTTGTTGGGATCTTCCATGCCCTGCAGATCCTCATCATCGCATTGCTGCCACTAAGGCAGTCGCTGATGAATGCTGCTAGTACTTCTACACACACATCTCCGGCCCCTGATGTGTCAGTGGCACACAGTGCTGCAGACCAAACATCAGCACCCACATGTCAGACAGATGACACAGAGGACGAAGATGCGGATGATTCCACCTTTGTAGTAAGAAGGAGCCAGTAGCATTCTTCTCCGCCATATGCCCTGTTTCAGCTTGGTTCTGCCCTCTGCATCATGGCCTGTAACAACACCTCCCACTGTCCCCCGAAACACTCTGCGACACTCACCTTGGACCTCGACATGGACTGCCATATTTTGTTTGCTTACCAATGACACAGCAATCAGACTGCGGACTGTACTCTTCCTCTTCCAATGTACTTGTCAATCCCTAAATGACTCTGGCTGGCCCTCCACTGGGCTACAATGTAATGTGGGGTTTGCATGGCCATGTACTGCTCCAGCTCCGACACTCCACCGAATGTGAATAAATCATTCAAATTCACACAGATGTGTCATGTCCATAATCGATCAAGTATGAAAGTATGGATGAATGTCAGGACATTGATTGCCCAAAAAGGTACACCCTGGGAAATGAAAGCAATGCGCATGTTTGACCGTGACACACATAGGAAGTGAGATGACTGGGAATGTGTGCACTAGCTGTGGCCTCATTGCTCTGAAACAACAATCGCACAATTTCTCAACTTTGCCCCACGCAATGTTAGAAATAGGGCTAGGTATGAAATGTCAAAGTCGTTGGCAGGCCTAAAGTAGTGTCCACCATCACATTTGACAACAGAACATCTCTTCGCATACCTACTCACACTCAACTGGGTGGACACAGCCTGTAGTGATGGATCACATTGATCCACATGGCAAGAATATGGACACCATACTCACATTTCTGAAGACACATAAGAGCACAGGTCTATCAGCAACTATCCCAACCACTATGTCTGGCTCACAGAGGTGGAGCTGGCAATAGGGACTCACCCCTAAGTGAAATGCGTCAGTCAGTCCCTCCCTGTGTACGGACAATGCTCATTGAGGCACACGATTTGTCATTCTAATCAACACTCATCACAGTTGAACACTAGTGGAGTTGCGTAGACTTTATTAGCATGTGCATGTCAGTACGGGCAAGACAAGGGCCACAACATGCAGACCAATGCATCAGACACTAACAGGCAGCATTCAGTCACAGTACAGTTCCACGTGACAGGCGTTGTGCATGCGCCCAGGATGTTCTGCCCTTGCGTTGGTGGCTCTCGTAGAACTGGCACTCTTCTGACCTGCGACAGTTATGTGGATGATATGCCACAGCTCGGAGCAATGAGTCATATGTGTGTGCAACGTTTGGACGTATGGGTTGTTGTGTACGTAAGTGTCAAGGGCATTCCATGCAAGAGTACCTCGAGCAAGAACTTCTGTGTGTGGGGTGTGGATACGTTGGTCTTTCATTAGCGCTGTGCGTATTGTGGGAGTCGTCATCATTTGCTATGGTATCTCTCTCAGGGGGTGCCTGCCGCATGCAAGACCAAGGTCGGAGGTGCAGATGTCCTTCCGCCTTATGTATTGAGACAAAGGAGCTTTCATACCTAATGTTAGTCTGACTACTGCTTGCATTCTGGGAATGTTATGTGGCTTTCGCGCTGCAATTGAGGCTAGGCCTTAGGCTTATGGTGCACCAATAGCAATACACACACAACAGTTGGCATGCATGAGCCAAGAGCCCGAGCGGCCTTGCGCTCCTTGTACAATCCCTTCGTGCGCGGCCGCCCTCCGGGTGCATGCAACATTGCAACATTATCGATTGCGGGCTGTGTGGCGCAGACACTGCAACAGAGACACACGCATCAGTTGGTTTCCTGTCCAGCCCAGAAATGAACCACGCCCAGAGCCCAGGGATAATTATTCACACCCCAACGCTGGCCTGGCGTACGCCGACCCAGCCCACGCGGCTTACGTATAAAGGGGGGGATGACGACGCTACGTGTCCCAGTTCTTCCACACTGCCGGAGGTGACATGGCTGCGTCCGCGTGGCATATCACGAGACTCAATAATAAAGGGTCCATGACTTGCGTTGCACAGAGTTGGTTGCACCGGATACACTGCGGCCGGCACGGGCCTACCGCCACGGGACGGTGTCTTTCGGTGCACTGAGGTAGGGGCACCTTAAGTGCTGAGCGGGTGTGCAGCCTGCGATGATGCGCCGGCCTGGCGGTCCGGACTGGTAAGGATTTGTGTGAGCCCTGCTGGACCGCAGTGTAGGCCTGAGCCAGCGGGCAGCACGGGCCTACCGCCACGTGGCGTTGTCTCGCGGTTCACAGAGTTAGTGGCACCTATAGAGCTGAGCGGGTGCGCAGACTGCGATGATGCCGTGTGCACTGATATGATCTCTGCCTTTGTGAAATCAAGACCCAGAATCACGTGTGTGACCTGGTGGCCCGCGGGGCGGGGCTGCATGATGTGGCGGCTGCCAAGGTCGCGAGCCCCGGGCTTGGAGCTTGCACCGGTACGTGGTGGGCCCTCTTGGAGACACGCTGGTGGCGGAAGGTGAGCAGTGAGGCCTGGGTGTGCAGGGGCGGGAAAACACCGCTGGGCGGCGGGAGGGGCTGGGGTGCAGCAGCCTGTGTGCGCACCCCAGCGATGATGGCATGTGCAATGATATGAACTCTGCCATTCATAAATCTGGACTCTGTTTCAGATAAGGGACCTGGTGGACTGCAGTGTATACCGGCACGTGGTTGGAGACACACAAGTGGCAGCAGGTGAGCAGTGAGGCCTGGGTTCGCAGTGTCGGCACTCTCTCTCCCTCTCTTCCTTTCACTGTCTCTCTCTCTTCCTCTGTTACTATCGCTCTCCTTCTCCCTCTCTTCCTTTCACTGTCTCTCTCTCTCTCTTCCTCTGTTTCTCTCTCTCTCTCCTTCTCCCTCTCTCCCCCTTTCTCTCTCTCTCTTTCTCTCTCTCCCTCTCTTTCACTCTCTCTCTCTCTCCCTTTCTTTCTCTCTCTCTTTCTCTCTCTCTCTCTGTCCTTTGATGAGCGCATGACACACCTTCTTATCTTGAATTTTGTCTTGCAGGCTCTGTCTTACAGATTGTCCAGAGAAGACCCGCCATGACTCTTCCGAATAGTTGTTTTGAGTTAAATTTGAATAAAATAATTTGTTTGGAAATTCAAAGATGAATGAATGATTCTCCTTTTTCTGACCACACATGAATGTTAATTGTTGTACTTGTGCGACATCAGGCGAATTGTTTTGTTCATGATTTCGTAAAGTTGATGTAAAATATCTTTGTCCGGGGTAGGGCCCTGGGGGGGGGGATCCTGGGGGAGGTGGCGGTGGGTGTTGTGGCCCTCATGGGTGTCCGGCTGCATGATCAGTGACTCCATGGCATCTGTTGTTCTTCTGGTGTGGCTGTGGGCTGGGCTCCCATTTCTGGTGCAGGTTGTCGTCCGACTTAATACCAGGAAAGAGCAGGTGTTAATTCCCTGCTGCTAACGCGCCTTATCGCATGTTTTGTGATCTTATCGCCGATCTGGCTGGTTGTTGAGAATGTTGCGAAGTGGAGTTGTCGCGGGTTTTTGCACGAGAACGCCTACTCTGCATCTCATTAGCTTTAGTTGCCGGTGTCATCCGTGGCAATGTTTTTTGCGGCTGCTATCGCGGTAAAACTGGCGATATCGGCTGTTAGCACCAGCTTGTGAATAGGGCGATAAATCTATCGCCACTTTGCCTGCGATAAAGTGACGCTAACTCGGAGATAAGTCCTTGAGAATATGCCCCTTGGTTTCCCAATTACCATGCCTAAAACATTTCAAGCATTAGTGAATGAGCTTTCTTGGCAGGCCCATTCCTTGTAAACAAAAGTAGAAAATTAAGTTAGCTTTTGGACTTTTGACCATACAATCCTGCAGAGATACAACTTGCCAAAGCTAAACTAAAGCATTACAAGTATGCGCAACATCAAAAATTTAATAAAACACACAGCAGAAAGAAAGGTGTTATATCTTGGTCTATACAGCTTTGTTCTGCATGTATATTTTTGTTTGCTTGTACTTACCTTTTTATCTAAAGTCCGTACTCACCTGTTCATGGCTCTGGAAGATCTGAACCTTGGTGACTGCAATCTGTCGAACAGTTGGGTGGTTAGCTGACATTGAAAGAGGGCACAATTAGTGTGGGCTTCCTATTGAAATAAAGCATTAACCTATTACTCATGCACAGCTGTCTTGATCTTTATTTCTCTCCTTGGAACACACAACAGCATTTGTGGTGATGATGAATGTAGTTTACCAGGAGCCCAGCTTGAAGTACCTACACATCTGTGAGACAGAGCATTTGCTGTTCCATACTTAACAACACGGCTGCCTTGCATTTGGCTGCTGTCAAGAATTTGCTTGGGATATAACCATGCTGTTCTGTGAGTGCCATCTTCAGTTTTAGGCAACATCACATTAGACCTATTCTGGGTGATGCGAAGTTAGGAATTGTTTGGTTATTGTGCAATGACAGCATCACCATGTTCAGCGACCATTTTGAATTGTACATTTTTTTGTTCAGAACCTGATTCAGGTAGTGACCACAGGTCGTTTGGCGTTGCCTCATATTGTGGCTTTGTTGGATTTCAAAATTTGAATGTGTGAAAAGTGTCAAACACATTATTGTTCTAAAAAACATATGATTCTGATTGCACATAATATTAGAGGGGTTCCTTTGTTTGAGTGTGCATGATAATATTAAGAAATTATTAAATTATGGTGCTATTACTCTGGTGGATGCTTCTGAATGGATTTCAAGTGCTGTAATTGCAAAGGAAAAAATAGGAGAGATAAGGTTGTGTGCAGATGTAAGATTTCCCTCCCTACCCCACCCCTCTTGTCTCTTCTCCCGGGCTCCCATCCTTAATTATATCTATCTCTTCTTCTCTCTCCTTCTGATTTCCTTTTTAGTTTTTGATATTGATGCAGCTGAAAAGCTGTATGAATCTTTACGTGACATAGAAACTGATTTTGAGACATTTCAAGTAACATATGAATAAACGTGCACCATCTATACTTTAAAGAGACCTGGGAAATAAATGTGAGAAAACATAGTTACTGCATTGTAAAAGCATGCAGATGATTGAAGGATAGATGAAATCATAGTAATTTGAATAATATAGCTTTATATTTTATTATTCAGCCTTAGCATAATTATTTCAACAAGTAATAGAATAGTTAAGTGAAGTACTCAGGTGTTAAAATATTCTTAACCATTCTTATGGAAATAATAAATTGTGTGAAGAATTAATGAAATCAAAGGTAATTTAGATAACTTTCCGTGTGATATTGAGGGTTTCCGTTCCGAATTCCATCTTTTGTAAATGCAAATTTTTGCACCAAATGAGAAAAGTAAAAGTGGTGTTATGCAGTCATAATGAGTGTAAACCTCATGAAACCCTGAGACAATAATCTTCATATATGTTTTAGTATAGAACACTGGAAACAAGATTAATATTTTATAATTTGAAATAATTTTATACGTTGGTACTTTGAAATTGCAGTAAAATGGCATACTTACATGACATCTTTGCAAACAGATTATTAATATCTCTGAATGCTTATAAGTGGAAATGGTCTGTTAGAATATTGCTTAATCTGTATGAAATGTATATTTCACTACTTATATACTGTATATTCTTAAATTGACATTATTCTAGGCCTGCATTTTACTATTTTGTACTGTCTTATACTACTTGTGAGAAGATTTCCCAATCTTACATTGTGAAGCAAAACTGGTGCTACCTAGAAGGAGTTCTCACTCGCTCAGGACATTTTGCAACAAAAATTGATACTTTGGGAACATTTGCTATGGGAAACTGTCCTCTTGAACTCACTTTCATGTCATGTAGTTTCCACCAATCAGTAGGAACTGCCCGGTTACAGACGACATAAACTTAGGATGGTGGCAGACTGATTCCATGCACCCCCGTAGGATATGCTGTCCCCTGGACCAGCTAGCTCGCAGTCTCACCATTAGCCCCCTGCCCTAAACTTGAACAGGGAGCGAAGAGTTCTGGCAACCACTGAACAAGACAACTCTGTTCCCTCACGAACCTTAGTGACAGACTTCAAACTTTTGCTCAATCACTCTCAGATTTATTGAACCATAGTGATTCTTGTATAGAGTATATGGGCTGCGAAGAATAATAGACAGAAGCAGAGAAAAGTTTTAATGAGTGTCAACACGGAGAATAAAATAAAGAGTTCCACCATCTTGTTGAGACAGGTTATATATGCATACATATAAAAGATTATAACAATCAAGCGTACCACTACAATGCTAATGGTAACCTATGTGCCTGAGAGGGTGAGTGTATGGTCTGCCAACAAAACCCTCTCCTGGATGACCTAGCCCTCTTACCTGGTGGGTAAGACTGTATGACCCCGTCTTGGTCACGAACTGGACACCCCTCACGGAGATGTCAGTCAGCTGCTAGGGGGAAAGCTTCAGCATGCAGGGACCCCTCGAGATCTGCAGAAGTGTCTCCTCTGATAATGTAGGTAACAAAAAGCTATATATAGCAAATGGCATCCTTACCTCGGGCCGAGATTTTGATCAAGCACCCATTGCTTGTGTTCTACAGATAGCTGTGTTGCCATATGGATGTAATAATAAACACATTTGTATTAGGCACGTGAGAGGCCTTGCACTAATGCCAAGGCAGTGTGTCAGCAAGGTTAATGTTTCTGCGAAACCAGTCCAAGCGTCACAAATGCAAAATGAGTGTCAAACGTTAATGTGGCAAAGAGAAAGCAACTTTAGGTAAAGGATTCGAGTACATGCAAGATTGATACTAATTCCTACCGGGCCTAACTCAGGCACATGATACCCACTCCTTGTACATATGTTGGTGAAAAAGCTATCAAAATCAAACTAATCATACGTTAGCACAAAGGAGGATGCTAAAAACTGTGTACAGTAAAATCACTTTAAAAGCACATTAAAATCTAGGCACTTATGCTGTTTGGAGGCCCAAAGCATAAAGAAAGCCAAACGTAAATAAAAATATAAAAGCACTTAAAACAAAGGCAATTTAAAAACAAATTTGGAAGTAAAAACAGGCCTATTAAAAAGTTCCCACCACACAGAAAGTTAGATGTTTACATGTTCCGAGTGGTAGATGAAACATTGCTGTTCCCAGCGTCCACAGATGATGTTCCCAGAGGCAAACCTCAGAGCAAATCGATAGAGCAAATATGTTCCCATCCAGCCCCCACAGCAGCCGCTGAGGGATGAAACACAGCCACCTGATGTTTCACTGAAACAGAGCTTAGGTCCCAACCACTAGGTGTGGAGGCAACCCAGGGAAGCTCATAGAATGCGGCCAGTAGCAGAGGTATTCACAGTTGACAGCTGTACAGATGGGTCTTCAGCGGGTCCACCAGCATGTATATGTTTCAAGGTTCAACCAACTGCAATCCCAAACACAGGTCCAGGGCACACTCGTAAGTGCACAAGAGGCTGCAGAACACAGGTTGTACTCAATGAAGACATACAGCCCAGGAAAGACAGAAACCAGTGCTCATCCACTT
The DNA here is from genome assembly GCA_963921515.1 of Calotriton arnoldi. Classification (NCBI taxonomy): domain Eukaryota; kingdom Metazoa; phylum Chordata; class Amphibia; order Caudata; family Salamandridae; genus Calotriton; species Calotriton arnoldi. Next base: position 298,905 of record CAWUFW010016274.1, read on the forward strand.
CTTGAAGCAGAGGTATGCCAAACAAATGCACCATGCGTTCATGGCACAATAGGATGTGAGGATGTGCCAGCTCCATTTGATCTCGAACTGGGACGTCCATTGCGGAGGAAAAATAATAAAAACAGTATCCCTGGAACTAGGATCAGGACCAGTGGAAGACCTCCAAAAATACTTCAGAGGAAGGAGTGGATGAAGAAAGGAATAACTCCAAACACCGTCTGGAGGGTGCTGACCAACCCAGAGCCTATACTCTTGAAAAACCCTACAATTCCAGTCATATTAGACATTAAAAATACGATGGACCAGCTCCCCAAAATGTCATGGGAAGTTAGCATGGAGAAGCGCCTGTATCTCTGAAGCGGAACGTGTCACCTGAAGATCAAAAGTCTCCTTGGGTGAAGTTAAGGTCACATCTTTTTGAAACAATAAGGCTTTCAGTTTGCTCAGGGTGTCCAAGTGCAGTTTGATAAGATTAATCGAAGGCCACAGTGTAGCGGGTAGGTAGGAAGAGGACTTGTTTGCAACATGTTACAATGGAAGATGCTGTCACCACATGGGCAACCTCTGGCTTCATTTCACAGAAACCCTGAACATTCAACATCAGTTAACTCCCATTTGAGAGCAGTCTGAAAGTCGGACATACCGCAGCCGCTGGAGAGCCTTTTAAGTGGCAAGAAAGATTCACCACAGATGCATTGCATGCCCTGTGCAACGAAACGTCCTTGCACACTAGAGACCCACTTAAAGTATTCTCGCAGTCCAAACTGCTGACAAAATCTTCAGTGTCCTTATTCCTGCACCTGAACCTGAAAGGAAGTTCCCATTGTTTATGTATGAACCCTTCACCTAATGCTTCATACGTGCCCACTTGATAGTGTTGTAGACAGTACTGAAAGTGAAAAGTGGAGATCGGCAGTGTAATGTACCCAAGGATTATTCAATCAGAGGATGCTATTCTGAAATGGTAAAAGGTCATCTTTCTAGTTTCCTAGTATGTAACATTGTGTATTTAGCATCTTTCTGTGCCATAGTTATCTGTTGTTCTGAAATATGGTAAGGTGAAAACAGGTTTGTGATAATAATGTGTCTCCAAGGCTCATGGCCAGAACGCAATGTTTGCAGTGTCCAGCTCAACAATAGAATGAACCTAAACTGAAACTGCTCATGTTGTAACACAGACAAGTCTTGCTAAAGCTCATTTATTGTGGATGAGACAATGTTACCCAGGGAATAAATTCTAGATGATAAGGTAGTCATACCAACGTCTTCTACTGCCAGAGCTTGTTTCTAAGTTACCTCTGGCAATCTAATGCAGCCTTTAAGCAGCTTTTTGTTGAGCTATTTTCCATATCTCGTAATAGACAGTGTAAAGGAAGCGCCTTTGACGTGGTTTCTGAGGAAACACATGGAGAGTTTCATGAATCCAGGTCATCAGATAAAAAGGACACGTGCTGTTTTACCTGGGACAGTGTCGAGGTTTTTGGCCAATCAAGGCACAACTTCCCAACACTATAAGTTGTTACCACCCCTGAATGTTCACTCTCACATGTCAGGCCTCTGTGCTGTAAATCCCTCAATCTTGCCTAGGAATCTGTCTTGAAATTGTTAGGGCCTCATTTATGAGGCCCCGTGCGTTGATGGAACATCACTTTTTGTGACATTCCGAGGCACAGCAGCCCGCTCCATATTTACGTGGCAGTACTAAGCCACTTTTTTTGGTTTAATGCTGCCTCGTAAATTTGGCTCTCTTTAACGCAGTTTCCTGCGTTAAAGGGGCATGCAATGGGTGTTCCTGGGGGCATTCCCAGCAACATCCATGGCTTTTTGACACTGACCCAGATTTACAAGAAATCGTAAATCTGAGGCAGTGCCAAAAACATACGCCTCCCCAGGGGAGGCATAAGGGAGGCACAACGAGGAGAAATATCTTTATTTCTCCTCCTTTTTCCTTTTCCTATGTGTGCTGCATTCTGCAGCACACATAGAAAGAGGAAAAAGCCTTTTCTAATTGTTTCTGTGCAGGAAGGTATCCCTTCCTGTACAGAAATAATCATCCCCTTAATGCAGGCACCTGTGCACCATGGTGCAAAGGTGCCTGCATTGGCGCACAGTAACCAATTGTGCGCCAGCCCAGGGAAAAAGGACAGGAATGCGCTGTATCTTATAGATGTGACGCACTCCTGCCCTTTTCTTTTACCATAGGGCAGTGCAGCAGGAAGGCCTGTGGCGCTGCCCTACGGTTAAACCTCATAAATGAGGCCCTTAGTGTCTAGTGGTCATACTAAGCATCCCCTCCAATTGGGATCTGATGAGTTATGCCTGCTCTTACGTAGCATAGTATCAATAGTGTGTTCACTGTATGGTGATATTTGCTGCCAGCTGTGGAATCGTGTAAGAGTGGGAACCTATGGTGTGTTCAAGTCTTTTATCTTGGCGATGCCCAGGCATGTAGTCTGTTGCACAGTTTTGTTCAGGAAAGTCATCTGCTGTGGTATTAAGCAGGCCCTAAATATAGCCTCAGTTCCCCAAACCTGATAGATTTCATATCTATTGTGTCCCTCCAAAAGTCAAAACCTTGTACAGAGAGTTAAGAAAGGAAGGAAGCAGAATATATCAGCTTAGTGTCAGGTAACATATTTTTCTTTGCAGGTAATGGTGCAAGCCTATAATAAAATGAGGCTGGGTCAGATGTGTTGTAAGCAGAAAAATAATCAAACTTTTGTGCAAAATCTTTTAACTACCCTTCGGTGGTGCAGGGCAATGTTCCCATTGTGTAAAGTTAAATACTTTGCGAAGTGTACTAGCTTTGTGCAGAGAATGATCACCGTAATATTGATAAAAGAACATTTCTTCAAAATTAGCTGTCCCATCATATAACTCATCAGAAGAAAACATAGTTGAATGTTCTAGATCTTCTAACATTTCATATAAAGTATTTATGTCCCAATCGTCAGAAATGGTACTAGGGGTGATAATGTCATTTAAATACATTTTAAACAAATTTAGAATTTGTAACAATTCAGTGAGACTATACACATCAAATTATGTCTTATCCCATACAATCCCATCAGGATCTGAAACAGCTGAAATGCTCACCAGGGGCAAGTCTCTCTGTTCATGATGTGATGATGAGGGTAGTTTTAGAATCAAGTTTACAGTGTATACTTCAGAGCGTTCTGTGACAAAATGTTCATTTAAGAGCTGGAAGAACACAGTCACAAAACCAATCCAGAGTACTAGGAAAAGTAATGCAATTGTAATTCAAAGGTGTAACCATGGAGAAATAAGGTGTGTTCCTTTCATCCAACTAAAAAGATACACCTTTATTTCGAAAGGCAGAGGTAGTGGGGGCGGTGGAACCTCCGATGCATCGTAGGTGAAATCATCAAAGTTGATGAAGTATGCAGACGCCGTCCGGTCTATCTTGGACAGCTCTGCAGGCTGGTTCAAATTAGAAGAAGACTTGACCTGTGGTCTGTTGACGTAGATCTTGTTCATCTCTGGATTCCAAATTGAAATCTGTGTTCAATTTGCACTGCACAGTAGTTGTTGTTTTTTGAAACAGGTAGTAGACATACTTCATTGTTGTTATAAAAGTCAATGAAGAGCTTTTCTTGTCCTTCCTTATAAGAATAAAGATTCAGTAAAACAATCACCTTACAGTTAATCCCAGCTAGGGGCATGAATAACAAACTTCATTTTGCTCTGTGTAAATTAGTGGTACAGTTGTACTTTTTACTACAAAATGTAATTCACAAACCTACGAGTGTAAATCTCCACCTCTCCTATCTTTGTTTTGGGGAGATTCTCACACATGTCAGTTTACTATTTAATAGTAAGTGAGGAAAAGACCGAGGGGAGTGGCTAGAAAAAGGGGCATACTTACTGCTAAGTTGAAGGAGTTTAGGGAGAAGTAAAGAGGGGTGTAGGAAGGGTAAGGGTGGGGTTAATGTTATGTTAAAAGCATTTATCAAGCGCACGTTCACCAAAGGTTTCTTGGCGCTGGGAGAGTGAAAAGGTGGCATCAGGAATGGATGGCTTAGGTTCCATACGCCTGTGCGAACAACCAGGTCTTTAGCTGTTTTCTGAATAGAGTGAGAGAGGTTAGAGACCTCATCTCCATAGGGAGCGAGTTCCAGAACAGAGGGGCTAAGACCATAAATCTGGACCCTCCGTGTTTCTTACGTTTAAAAATAGGAGTAACCAATAGATTCTGATGGGAGGAACGCAGATTGCGAGAGGGGACATAGCGAGAAATCTTAGAAGCGATGAAGGCTGGGCTGTTGCCATGAAGGGCTTTAAAAACAGTACATCCTAGCTTGAATGCACTGCGCTTGGCCACTGGAAGCCAATGAAGGCTTTTCATCAGTGGCTTAACATGATGCCATTTAGGTTGCGAAAAAATCAGTCTGGCAGCTTGATTCTGGACCAGCTGAAGGCGTCTTAATTGGTATCCCGGAATACCGACATAGAGTGAGTTGGCATAGTCCAGGCGGGAGATGACCAATGCCAGAACAACTAAAATCAAGGCTTCCCTGGACAAGAATTTACTGATCTTCTTTATTCTCCGAAGTTGGAAGAAACCAGCGGAGACAACGGCGCCGATCTGAGCTTTCATGGTCAGATCGTTGCTTATCACTATACCCAAGCTTTTGACTGAGCTGGCCGGTAGAGGGTGACTACCAAGGGTAGATGGCCAAAAGTTGGATTTCCATGGGTTGGCAAACCCTCCAGTAAGGATAAGCTCAGTTTTGTCGGGGTTAAGCTTCAATTGGTTGTTATTCATCCATTTGCTTATAAAAATCATCGTGTCTTGAAAATGGGACACAGAGGATGATGAGAGATTGATGTCGAAAACCAATTGAAGGTCATCCGCATAATTATATGTTCCCACTTTCCTTTCTCGCAAGGAAGAGACTAAAGGGAGTAGGTACAAGTTAAAAAGGAGCGGGGAAAGAGAGGAGCCCTGGGGAACCCCACAAGTCAGTTCTATCTTGGTAGAGGAGAAATTGCCATGACGCACCGCTTGGAACCGGTCTCTGAGGAAGGTTTAGGGAGGCATATGCACCCACCCACAAAAGAGTAAGCCCATTGCTTTTCACAGACTGCATTTCTAAAGTTACTACAGCCAAAAGGACCGAAAACAGAAGTAAATACACCCCAGCTCAGATCTACATTAAGTCCAGCACCACACATGGCCAACCAGTGACATTGCAACACCATTCCATGAAAAATAATGAAGGTAGGGACTTAAAATACCCCACCCATAGAAAATAATGTTAAGATAAATATAATTATTTAAACTAGTTAAAAATATAAATACATTCAATTTAATATTAAAACATACCTTAATTGTTATCTATAATTAAATTTATATTAATTCTATACATCACTTTTAATAATTTTAAATATGTAACAAAAATGTATATGTTTTACTTTTGGTGGAATTTGTTTTTAATTTAAACTTCTGAAAATGATTTTAATTTAATATGTTGAAAGTAATTGCATTTTAAATTAAAATGAAGTTAATAGTGCTATAGCATTTTAACATTTCTGTTATATATTTAAACTAAATAATTCAAATTAAACTAATTGACATTATAACTTAACACAAAAATATTTTTACTAATTTTGTTCAAGTTTAATAAGCTGTTTTTTAAATTTCCCTATACTTTATATTAAGGTGACCACTGCCATCGGAGTTGTACAGTAGTAACGTTACTCTATCCTATAAACAAGCATGTTTAACTTACTCACAAGTGTAATTGACCTTGGTGAATAGGGATGTAAGTGTCTCCTATGTAAATACCCCAACATACATTAGACTTATTCATTTGTTTATTTCAGAGTTTTATAATGCACCGCAGAGAGCAACAGCACGTACCAGGCCAGTTGTTATTATTTATTTATTTAGTTATTTTTTTCACAATACGGACTGCACCAAATGATGAGAATGTGCTTTATATGTAATGGAACAGCATAAAACTAGTAGAACAGCACAGCAGTGCACACAACAAGTTAAGTGAAACAGTTTTTAGATGAAGTACATTCTAAGAAGGATACAACTCATAGTGTACGAAATTCGGTTATTGGTTGGGGGAGCCCCACTAAGGCAACAACCACAACCACAATCTTTGCCAGGGTGTACCAAAAAAGTCAGCAAATTCATCTGTGCCTTATTCTCTGGTAGTGTGGCACAAATCAGTCAGTTTTAACTTAGTGGCAATGTGTAAAGTGTTTATACAGTACACAAACAGTAATGTGAGAACACTACACAAGAAAAATCCCAAACCAATTTAGAACAATAGAATACATTTTAATAAATTAAAAGATTCCAAAATGACAAAAATCCATTCAGTAGAACCAGAACCAGAGATATACAAACTCACCCTCTCCTAACCCCACATCTGGTTCTGAAAAGTTCTTCCCTTCCACAGTCAATTCTCCAAGAAGTCTTGGGTGACAAAAGCCTGGTGTCAGGTTTTTTTGTGTGTGCTGGAGGCAACCCCTTTGAAGTGTGAGTGAGCAGGGTTCAGCTCCACCCCAATCACCCTGGCTGTATCTCCCACCCTGCCTACAGCTAGTCCCCTTTGTCTCACTGTCTGGAAGGAATATACAAGCCCCAACAGCAGAGCCGTTCACAGTCACGTGACCCAGGGCACTAGCCAAAAGCACAAACGATTAAGATGAAAAAATACCAACTTTCTAAAAGTAGTATTTTCAGAATTTGTGACTTAAAACTCCTTGTTACCATTTTATTAAAATTAAAATAAAAAATTACAATTCATTTGGGTCTAAACAACATATCTCTATTAGCACCCAATTCAAAGTTAGCACTTAATAAATGTAATAAGGTAACCCAGTGAGAGATAGACTTTGCAACCCTGAAAAATTACTTTAAGAGGGCATATGAAACTTAAACACATATGTCCTACTTTCTAAATACAGTACACCCTGCCTTATGTACCTTTAGGGCCTATCTTAGGGGTGAGTTATAAGTATTAAAAAGGAAGGTTTGAACCTGGCAAAAGATTTATTTTGCCAGGTCGAAATGGCAGTTTAAAACTGCAGTGCAGACTGCAGTGGCAGGCCTGAGATATGTTTCTAAAAGGCTGCTTTAGTTGGTGGCACAATGAGTACTTCAGGCCCACTTGTAGCATTTAATTTACAGGCATTGGGTACAGGTAGTACCAGATTTACAAGCAAATTAAATGTGCCAATCAGGTGTAGGCCAATTTTGCCATGTTTTAGGAAGAGAGTACAAGCACTTTGGTAGTGGTTAGCAGTGGAAAAGTGCACATATTTCTAAAAGCCAACAAAAACAGGTTCAGCTAAGGAAGACAGTGAAAGTAAACAATTTAGGGTGACCCAGCAGAGAGAGCTAGGTTCAACAGTCCCTATAGGAACGTTAGTGCCAGTTAAGTAGTGGGGCATTAGTATTATTTATATTACTGACTGAAAATATTTTTTCAGTAATCTTTTCAAGAATATGGCTGTGGAGAATGGCACCATATGGCAAACAGCATATTTCACATTTGATTCTCACTATGCATTGCTGACTTAGGGACTATGTGGTCGTGGTGGCGGTCCATCCCCCATATTCTGACTATGGCAGTCGGAACACCACAGAACCACTGCTACCGCCAGGGATCACGAGACTCAATCATAAAGGGTCCATGACTTGCGTTGCACAGAGTTGGTGGCACCGGATACACTGCGGCCGGCACGGGCCTACCGCCACGGGACGGTGACTTTCGGTGCACTGAGGTAGGGGCACCTTAAGTGCTGAGCGGGTGTGCAGCCTGCGATGATGCGCCGCCCTGGAGGTCCGGACTGGTAAGGATTTGTGTGAGCCCTGCTGGACCGCAGTGTAGGCCTGAGCCAGCGGGCAGCACGGGCCTACCGCCACGTGGCATTGCCTCGCGGTTCACAGAGTTAGTGGCACCTATAGAGCTGAGCGGGTGCGCAGCCTGCGATGATGACGTGTGCACTGATATGATCTATGCCTTTGCGAAATCAAGACCAAGAATCACGTGTGTGACCTGGTGGCCCACGGGGCGGGGCTGCATGATGTGGAGGGTGCCAAGGTCGCGAGCCCCGGGCTTGGAGCTTGCACCGGCACGTGGTGGGCCCTCTTGGAGACACGCTGGTGGCGGAAGGTGAGCAGTGAGGCCTGGGTGCGCAGGGGCGGGAAAACACCGCTGAGCGGCGGGAGGGGCTGGGGTGCAGCAGCCTGTGTGCGCAGGGGCAGCCAAGCGATGATGGCATGTGCAATGATATGAACTCTGCCATTCATAAATCTGGACTCTGTTTCAGATAAGGGACCTGGTGGACTGCAGTGTATACCGGCACGTGGTTGGAGACACACAAGTGGCAGCAGGTGAGCAGTGAGGCCTGGGTCCGCAGTGTCTGCACTCTCTCGCCCTCTCTTCCTTTCACTGTCTCTCTCTCTTCCTCTGTTACTCTCGCTCTCCTTCTCCCTCTCTTCCTTTCACTGTCTCTCTCTCTCTTCCTCTGTTTCTCTCTCTCTCTCCTTCTCCCTCTCTCCCCCTTTCTCTCTCTTTCTCTTTCTCTCTCTCCCTCTCTTTCACTCTCTCTCTCTCTCCCTTTCTATCTCTCTCTCTCTTTCTCTCTCTCTCTCTGTCCTTTGATGAGAGCATGACACACCTTCTTATCTTGAATTTTGTCTTGCAGGCTGTGTCTTACAGATTGTCCAGAGAAGACCCGCCATGACTCTTCCGAATAGTTGTTTTGAGTTAAATTTGAATAAAATAATTTGTTTGGAAATTCAAAGATGAATGAATGATTCTCCTTTTTCTGACCACACATGAATGTTAATTGTTGTACTTGTGCGACATCAGGCGAGTTGTTTTGTTCATGATTTTGTAAAGTTGATGTAAAATATCTTTGTCCGGGGTAGGGCCCGGGGGGTCCTGAGGGGGTGGCGGTGGGTGTTGTGGCCCTCTTGGGTGTCCGGCTGCATGATCAGTAGCTTCATGGCATCTGTTGTTCTTCTGGTGTGGCTGTGAGCTGGGCTCCCATTTCTGGTGCAGGTTATCGTCCCGACTTAATACCAGGAAAGAGCAGGTGTTAATTCCCTGCTGGTAACGCGCCTTATCGCATGTTTTGTGATCTTATCGCCGATCTGGCTGGTCGTTGAGAATGTTGCGAAGTGGTGTTGTTGCGGGTTTTTGCACGGGAACGCCTACTCTGCATCTCATTAGCGTTAGTTGCCGGTGTCATCCGTGGCAATGTTTTTTGCAGCTGCTATCACAGGAAAACTGGCGATATCGCACCAGCTTGTGAATAGGGCGATAAATCTATCGCCACTTTGGCTGCGATAAAGTGACGCTAACTCGGAGATAAGTCCTTGAGAATATGCCCCTTGGTGTCCCAATTACCATGCCTAAAACATTTCAAGCATTAGTGAATGAGCTTTCTTGGCAGGCCCATTCCTTGTAAACAAAAGTAGAAAATTAAGTTAGCTTTTGGACTTTTGACCATACAATCCTGCAGAGCAACAGCTTGCCAAAGCTAAACTAAAGCATTACAAGTATGCCCAACATCAAAAATTAAATAAAACACACAGCAGAAAGAAAGGTGTTATATCTTGGTCTATACAGCTTTGTTCTGCATGTATATTTTTGTTTGCTTGTACTTACCTTTTTATCTAAAGTCCGTACTCACCTGTTCATGGCTCTGGAAGATCTGAACCTTGGTGACTGCAGTCTGTCGAACAGTTGGGTGGTTAGCTGACATTGAAAGAGGGCACCATTAGTGTGGGCTTCCTATTGAAATAAAGCATTAACCTATTACTCATGCACAGCTGTCTTGATCTTTATTTCTCTCCTTGGAACACACAACAGCATTTGTGGTGATGATGAATGTAGTTTACCAGGAGCCCAGCTTGAAGTACCTACACATCTGTGAGACAGAGCATTTGTTGTTCCATACTTAACAACAAGGCTGCCTTGCATTTGGCTGCTGTCAAGAATTTGCTTGGGATATAAGCATGCTGTTCTGTGAGTGCCATCTTCAGATTTAGGCAACATCACATTAGACCTACTCTGGGTGATGTGCAGTTAGGCATTGTTTTTTATTGTGCAACGACAGCATCACCATGTTCAGCGACCATTTTGAATTGTACATTTTGTTGTTCAGAACCTGATTCAGGTAGTGACCACAGGTCGTTTGGCGTTGCCTCATATTGTGGCTTTGTTGGATTTCAAAATTTGAATGTGTGAAAAGTGTAAAACACATTATTGTTCTAAAAAACATATGATTCTGATTGCACATAATATTAGAGGGGTTCCTTTGTTTGAGTGTGCATGATAATATTAAGAAATTATTAAATTATGGTGCTATTACTCTGGTGGATGCTTCTGAATGGAATTCAAGTGCTGTAATTGCACAGGAAAAAATAGGAGAGATGAGGTTGTGTGTAGATGTGAGATTTCCCTCCCTACCCCACCCCTCTTGTCTCTTCTCCCGGGCTCCCATCCTTAATTATATCTATCTCTTCTTCTCTCTCCTTCTGATTTCCTTTTTAGTTTTTGATATTGATGCAGCTGAAAAGCTGTATGAATCTTTACGTGACATAGAAACTGATTTTGAGACATTTCAAGTAACATATGAATAAACGTGCACCATCTATACATTAAAGAGACATGGGAAATAAATGTGAGAAAACATAGTTACTGCATTGTAAAAGCATGCAGATGATTGAAGGATAGATGAAATCATAGTAATTTGAATAATATAGCTTTATATTTTATTAATCAGCCTTAGCATCATTATTTCAGCGTGTAATAGAATGGTTAAGTGATGTACTCAGGTGTTAAAATATTCTTAACCATTCTTATGGAAATAATAAATTGTGTGAAGAGTTAATGAAATCAAAGATAATTTAGATAACTTTCCGTGTGATACTGAGGGTTTCCGTTCCGAATTCCATATTTTGTAAATGCAAATTTTTGCACCAAATGAGAAAAGCAAAAAGTGGTGTTATGCAGTCATAATGAGTGTAAACCTCATGAAACCCTGAGACAATAATCTTCATATCTGTTTTAGTATAGAACTCTGGAAACAAGATTAATATTTTATAATTTGAAATAATTTTATACGTTGGTACTTTGAAATTGCAGTAAAATGGCATACTTACATGACATATTTGCAAACAGATTATTAATATCTCTGAATGCTTATAAGTGGAAATGGTCTGTTAGAATATTGCTTAATCTGTATGAAATGTATATTTCACTACTTATATACTGTATATTCTTAAATTGACATTATTCTAGGCCTGCATTTTACTATTTTGTACTGTCTTATACTACTTGTGAGAAGCTTTCCCAATCTTACATTGTGAAGCAAAACTGGTGCTACCTAGAAGGAGTTCTCACTCGCTCAGGACATTTTGCAACAAAAATTGATACTTTGGGAACATTTGCTATGGGAAACTGTCCTCTTGAACTCACTTTCATGTCATGTAGTTTCCACCAATCAGTAGGAACTGCCCGGTTACAGATGACATAAACTTAGGATGGTGGCAGACTGATTCCATGAACCCCCGTAGGATATGCTGTCCCCTGGACCAGCTAGCTCGCAGTCTCACCATTAGCCCCCTGCCCTAAACCTGAACAGGGAGCGAAGAGTTCTGGCAACCACTGAACAAGACAACTCTGTTCCCTCACAAACCTTAGTGACAGACTTCAAACTTTTGCTCAATCACTCTCAGATTTATTGAACCATAGTGATTCTTGTATAGAGTATATGGGCTGCGAAGAATAATAGACAGAAGCAGAGAAAAGTTTTAATGAGTGTCAACACGGAGAATAAAATAAAGAGTTCCACCATCTTGATGAGACAGGTTATATATGCATACATATAAAAGATTATAACAATCAAGCGTACCACTACAATGCTAATGGTAACCTATGTGCCTGAGAGGGTGAATGTATGGTCTGCCAACAAAACCCTCTCCTGGATGATCTAGCCCTCTTACCTGGTGGGTAAGACTGTATGATCCCGTCTTGGTCATGAACTGGACACCCCTCTCGGAGATGTCAGTCAGCTGCTAGGGGGAAAGCTTCAGCATGCAGGGACCCCTCGAGATCTGCAGAAGTGTCTCCTCTGATAATGTAGGAAACAAAAAGCTATATATAGCAAATGGCATCCTTACTTCGGGCCGAGATTTTGATCAAGCACCCATTGCTTGTGTTCTACAGATAGCTGTGTTGCCATATGGATGTAATAATAAACACATTTGTATTAGGCACGTGAGAGGCCTTGCACTAATGCCAAGGCAGTGTGATAATATTCTTACGAAGTGTTCTGTGTCAGCAAGGTTGCTGTTTCTGCAAAACCAGTCCAAGCGTCACAAATGCAAAATGAGTGTCAAACGTTAATGTGGCAAAGAGAAAGCAACTTTAGGTAAAGAATTCGAGTACATGCAAGATTGATACTAATCCCTACCGGGCCTAACTCAGGCACATGATACCCACTCCTTGTACATATGTTGGTGAAAAAGCTATCGAAATCAAACTAATCATACGTTAGCACAAAGGAGGATGCTAAAAACTGTGTACAGTAAAATCACTTTAAAATCACATTAAAATCTAGGCACTCATGCTGTTTGGAGGCTCAAAGCATAAAGAAAGCCAAACGTAAATAAAAATATAAAAGCACTTAAAACAAAGGCAATTTAAAAACAAATTTGGAAGTAAAAACAGGCCTAATAAAAAGTTCCCACCACACAGAAAGTTAGATGTTTACATGTTGCGAGTGGTAGATGAAACATTGCTGTTCCAGCGTCCACAGATGATGTTCCCAGAGGCAAACCTCAGAGCAAATCGATAGAGCAAATATGTTCCCATCCAGCCCGCACAGCAGCCGCTGAGGGATGAAACACAGCCACCTGATGTTTCACTGAAACAGAGCTTAGGTCCAAACCACTAGGTGTGGAGGCAACCCAGGGAAGCTCATAGAATGCGGCCAGTAGCAGAGGTATTCATAGGGGACAGCTGTACAGATGGGTCTTCAGCGGGTCCACCAGCATGTATATGTTTCAAGGTTCAACCAACTGCAATCCCAAACACAGGTCCAGGGCACACTCGTAAGTGCACAAGAGGCAGCGGAACACAGGTTGTACTCAATGAAGCCATACAGCCCAGGAAAGACAGAAACCAGGGCTCATCCACTTCTTGAATCAGAGGTATGCCAAAAAAATGCACCATGCGTTCATGGCACAATAGGATGTGAGGATGTGCCAGCTCCATTTGATCTCGAACTGGGACGTCCATTGAGGAGGAAAAATAATAAAAACAGTATCCCTGGAACTAGGATCAGGACCAGTGGAAGACCTCCAAAAATACTTCAGAGGAAGGAGTGGATGAAGAATGGAATAACTCCAAACACCGTCTGGAGGGTGCTGACCAACCCAGAGCCTATACTCTTGAAAAACCCTACAATTTCAGTCATATTAGACATTAAAAATACGATGGACCAGCTCCCCAAAATGTCATGGGAAGTTAGTATGGAGAAGCGCCTGTACCTCTGAAGCGGAACGTGCCACCTGAAGATCAAAAGTCTCCCTGGGTGAAGTTAAGGTCACATCTTTTTGAAACAATAAGGTTTTCAGTTTGCTCAGGGTGTCCAAGTGCAGGTTGATAAGATTAATCGATGGCCACAGTGTAGCGGGTAGGTAGGAAGAGGACTTGTGTGCAACATGTTACAATGGAAGATGCTGTCACCACATGGGCAACCTCTGGCTTCATTTCACAGAACCCCTGAATGTTCAACATCAGGTAACTCCCATTTGAGAGCAGTCTGAAAGTCGGACATACCACAGCCGCTGGAGAGCCTTTTAAGTGGCAAGAAAGATTCACCACAGATGCATTGCATGCCCTGTGCAACGAAACGTCCTTGCACACTAGAGACCCACTTAAAGTATTCTCGCAGTCCAAACTGCTGAGAAAATCTTCAGTGTCCTTATTCCTGCACCTGAACCTGAAAGGAAGTTCCCATTGTTTATGTATGAACCCTTCACCTAATGCTTCATACGTGCCCACTTGATAATGTTGTAGACAGTACTGAAAGTGAAAAGTGGAGATCGGCAGTGTAATGTACCCATGGATTATTCAATCAGAGGATGCTATTCTGAAATGGTAAAAGGTCATCTTTCTAGTTTCCTAGTATGTAACATTGTGTATTTAGCATCTTTCTGTGCCATAGTTATCTGTTGTTCTGAAATATGGTAAGGTGAAAACAGGTTTGTGATAATAATGTGTCTCCAAGGCTCATGGCCAGAACGCAATGTTTGCAGTGTCCAGCTCAACAATAGAATCAACCTAAACTGAAACTGCTCATGTTGTAACACAGACAAGTCTTGCTAAAGCCCATTTATTGTGGATGAGACAATGTTACCCAGGGAATAAATTCTAGATGATAAGGTAGTCATACCAACGTCTTCTTCTGCCAGAGCTTGTTCTAAGTTACCTCTGACAATCTAATGCAGCCTTTAAGCAGCTTTTTGTTGAGATATTTTCCATATCTCGTTATAGTCAGTGTAAAGGAAGCCACTTTGACGTGGTTTCTGAGGAAACACATGGAGAGTCTCATAAATCCAGGTCATCAGATAAAAGGGACAAGTGCTGTTTTACCTGGGACAGTGTCGAGGTTTTTGGCCAATTAAGGCACAACTTACCAACACTATAAGTTGTTACCACCCCTGAATGTTCACTCTCACATGTCAGGCCTCTGTGCTGTAAATCCCTCAATCTTGCCTAGGAATCTGTCTTGAAATTGTTAGGGCCTCATTTATGAGGCTCCGTGCGTCGATGGAACATCACTTTTTGTGACATTCCGAGGCACAGCAGCCCGCTCCATATTTACGTGGCAGTACTAAGCCACTTTTTTTGGTTTAATGCTGCCTCGTAAATATGGCTCTCTTTAACGCAGTTTCCTGCATTAAAGGGGCATGCAATGGGTGTTGCCGGGGGCGTTCCCAGCAACATCCATGGCTTTCTGACACTGACCCAGATTTACAAGAAATCGTAAATCTGAGGCAGTGCCAAAAACATACGCCTCCCCAGGGGAGGCATAAGGGTGGCACAACGAGGAGAAATATCTTTATTTCTCCTCTTTTTTCCTTTTCCTATGTGTGCTGCATTCTGCAGCACTCATAGAAAGAGGAAAAAGCCTCTTCTAATTGTTTCTGTGCAGGAAGGTATCCCTTCCTGTACAGAAATAATCATCCACTTAATGCAGGCACCTGTGTAACATGGTGCAAAGGTGCCTGCATTGGCGCACGGCAGCCAATTGTGCGCCGGCACAGGGAAAAAGGACAGGAATGCGCTGTATTTGATAGATGTGGCGCACTCCTGCCCTTTTCTTTTACCATAGGGAAGTGCAACAAGAAGCCCTGTGGCGCTGCCCTACGGTTAAACCTCATAAATGAGGCCCTTAGTGTCTAGTGGTCATACTAAGCATCCCCTCCAATTGGGATCTGATGAGTTATGCCTGCTCTTACGTAGCATAGTATCAATAGTGTGTTCACTGTATGGTGATATTTGCTGCCAGCTGTGGAATCGTGTAAGAGTGGGAACCTATGGTGTGTTCAAGTCTTTTATCTTGGCGATGCCCAGGCATGTAGTCTGTTGCACAGTTTTGTTCAGGAAAGTCATCTGCTGTGGTATTAAGCAGGCCCTAAATAGAGCCTCAGTTCCCCAAACCTGATAGATTTCATATCTATTGTGTCCCTCCAAAAGTCAAAACCTTGTACAGAGAGTTAAGAAAGGAAGGAAGCAGAATATATCAGCTTAGTGTCAGGTAACATAGTTTTCTTTGCATGTAATGGTGCAAGCCTATAATAAAATGAGGCTGGGTCAGATGTGTTGTAAGCAGAAAAATAATCAAACTTTTGTGCAAAATCTTTTAACTACCCTTCGGTGGTGCAGGGCAATGTTCCCATTGTGTAAAGTTAAATACTTTGCAAAGTGTACTAGCTTTGTGCAGAGAATGATCACCGTAATATTGATAAAAGAACATTTCTTCAAAATTAGCTGTCCCATCATATAACTCATCAGAAGAAAACACAGTTGAATGTTCTAGATCTTCTAACATTTCATATAAAGTATTTATCTTATAAAGTAAACTTCTGAAAATGATTTTAATTTAATATGTTGAAAGTAATTGCATTTTAAATTAAAAATGAAGTTAATAGTGCTATAGCATTTTAACATTTTTGTTATATATTTAAACTAAATAATTCAAATTAAACTAATTGACATTATAACTTAACACAAAAATATTTTTACTAATCTTGTTCAAGTTTAATAAGCTGTTTTTTAATTTTCCCTATACTTTATATTAAGGTGACCACTGCCATCGGAGTTGTACAGTAGTAACGTATCTCTGTCGTATAAACAAGCATGTTTAACTTACTCACAAGTGTAATTGACCTTGGTGAATAGGGATGTAAGTGTCTCCTATGTAAATACCTGAACATACATTAGACTTATTCATTTGTTTATTTCAGAGTTTTACAATGCACCGCAGAGAGCAACAGCACGTACCGGGCCAGATGTTATTATTTATTTATTTAGTTATTTTTTTCACAGTACGGACTGCACCAAATGATGAGAATGTGCTTTATATGTAATGGAACAGCATAAAACAAGTAGAACAGCACAGCAGTGCACAGAACAAGTTAAGTGAAACAGTTTTTAGGTGAAGTACATTCTAAGAAGGATACAACTTATAGTTGTACGAAATTCGGTTATTGGTTGGGGGAGCCCCACTAAGGCAACAACCACAACCACAATCTTTGCCAGGGTGTACCAAAAAAGTCAGCAAATACATCTGTGCCTTACTCTCTGGTAGTGTGGCACAAATCAGTCAGTTTTAACTTAGTGGCAATGTGTAAAGTGTTTATACAGTACACAAACAGTAATGTGAGAACACTACACAAGAAAAATCCCAAACCAATTTAGAACAATAGAATACATTTTAATAAATTAAAAGATTCCAAAATGACAAAAATCCATTCAGTAGAACCAGAACCAGAGATATACAAACTCACCCTCTCCTAACCCACATCTGGTTCTGAAAAGTTCTTCCCTTCCACAGTCAATTCTCCAAGAAGTCTTGGGTGACAAAAGCCTGGTGTCAGGTTTTTTTGTGTGTGCTGGAGGCAACGCCTTTGAAGTGTGAGTGAGCAGGGTTCAGCTCCACCCCAATCACCCTGGCTGTATCTCCCTACAGCTAGTCCCCTTTGTGTCACTGTCTGGAAGGAATATACAAGCCCCAACAGCAGAGCCGTTCACAGTCACGTGACCCAGGGCACTAGCCAAAAGCACAACGATTAGGATGAAAAAGTACCAACTTTCTAAAAGTAGTATTTTCAGAATTTGTGACTTAAAACTCCTTGTTACCATTTTATTAAAATTAAAATTAAAAATTACAATTCATTTGGGTCTAAACAACATATCTCTATTAGCACCCAATTCAAAGTTAGCACTTAATAAATGTAATAAGGTAACCCAGTGAGAGATAGACTTTGCAACCCTGAAAAATTACTTTAAGAGGGCATATGAAACTTAAACACATATGTCCTACTTTCTAAATATAGTACACCCTGCCTTATGTACCTTTAGGGCCTACCTTAGGGGTGAGTTATAAGTATTAAAAAGGAAGGTTTGAACCTGGCAAAGATTTATTTTGCCAGGTTGAAATGGCAGTTTAAAACTGCAGTGCAGACTGCAGTGGCAGGCCTGAGATATGTTTCTAAAAGGCTGCTTTAGTGGGTGGCACAATGAGTACTTCAGGCCCACTTGTAGCATTTAATTTACAGGCATTGGGTACAGGTAGTACCAGATTTACAAGCAAATTAAATGTGCCAATCAGGTGTAGGCCAATTTTGCCATGTTTTAGGAAGAGAGTACAAGCACTTTGGTACTGGTTAGCAGTGGAAAAGTGCACATATTTCTAAAAGACAACAAAAACAGGTTCAGCTAAGGAAGACAGTGAAAGTAAACAATTTAGGGTGACCCAGCAGAGAGAGCTAGGTTCAACAGTCCCTATAGGAAGGTTAGTGGCAGTTAAGTAGTGGGGCATTAGTATTATTTATATTACTGACTGAAAATATTTTTTCAGTAATCTTTTCAAGAATAGGGTTGTGGAGAATGGCACCATATGGCAAACAGCATTTTTCACATTTGATTCTCACTATGCATTGCTGACTTAGGGACTATGTGGTCGTGGTGGCGGTCCATCCCCGATATTCTGACTATAGCAGTCGGAACACCACAGAACCACTGCTACCGCCAGGGATCACGAGACTCAATCATAAAGGGTCCATGACTTGCGTTGCACAGAGTTGGTGGCACCGGATACACTGCGGCCGGCACGGGCCTACCGCCACGGGACGGTGACTTTCGGTGCACTGAGGTAGGGGCACCTTAAGTGCTGAGCGGGTGTGCAGCCTGCGATGATGCGCCGCCCTGGCGGTCCGGACTGGTAAGGATTTGTGTGAGCCCTGCTGGACCGCAGTGTAGGCCTGAGCCAGCGGGCAGCACGGGCCTACCGCCACGTGGCGTTGCCTCGCGGTTCACAGAGTTAGTGGCACCTATAGAGCTGAGCGGGTGCGCAGCCTGCGATGATGCCGTGTGCACTGATATGATCTCTGCCTTTGCAAAATCAAGACCCAGAATCACTTGTGTGACCTGGTGGCCCACGGGGCGGGGCTGCATGATGTGGAGGCTGCCAAGGTCGTGAGCCCCGGGCTTGGAGCTTGCACCGGCACGTGGTGGGCCCTCTTGGAGACACGCTGGTGGCGGAAGGTGAGCAGTGAGGCCTGGAGTGCGCAGTGGCGGGAAAACACCGCTGGGTGGCGGGAGGGGCTGAGGTGCAGCAGCCTGTGTGCGCAGGGCAGCCAGGCTGATGATGGCATGTGCAATGATATGAACTCTGCCATTCATAAATCTGGACTCTGTTTCAGATAAGGGACCTGAGTGAGACTGCAGTGTATGCCGGCACGTGGTTGGAGACACACAAGTGGCAGCAGGTGAGCAGTGAGGCCTGGGTCCGCAGTGTCGGCACTCTCTCTCCCTCTCTTCCTTTCACTGTCTCTCTCTCTTCCTCTGTTACTCTCGTCTCCTTCTCCTCTCTTCCTTTCCACTGTCTCTCTCTCTTCCTCTGTTTCTCTCTCTCTCTCCTCCTCTCCTCTCTCCCCCTTTGTCTCTCTTTCTCTCTCTCTCCCTCTCTTTCACTCTCTCTCTCTCTCCCTTTCTTTCTCTCTCTCTCTCTGTCCTTTGATGAGAGCATGACACACCTTCATATCTTGAATTTTGTCTTGCAGGCTGTGTCTTACAGATTTTTCAGAGAAGACCCGCCATGACTCTTCCGAATAGTTGTTTTGAGTTAAATTTGAATAAAATAATTTGTTTGGAAATTCAAAGATGAATGAATGATTCTCCTTTTTCTGACCACACATGAATGTTAATTGTTGTACTTGTGCGACATCAGGCGAATTGTTTTGTTCATGATTTCGTAAAGTTGATGTAAAATATCTTTGTCCGGGGTAGGGCGCAGGTGGGGGTCCTGGGGGGGGTGGCGGTGGGTGTTGTGGCCCTCTTGGGTGTCCGGCTGCATGATCAGTAACTTCATGGCATCTGTTGTTCTTCTGGTGTGGCTGTGGGCTGGGCTCCCATTTCTGGTGCAGGTTATCGTCCGACTTAATACCAGGAAAGAGCAGGTGTTAATTCCCTGCTGGCAACGCGCCTTATCGTATGTTTTGTGATCTTATCGCGCGATCTGGCTGGTCATTGAGAATGTTGCAAAGTGGTGTTGTTGCGGG